>JASKMD010000017.1:11651024-12205826 GCA_030144725.1 Haematococcus lacustris
TCTGCCTGCTTGTCCGTTCCCGCCGCCGCCACGTTCTCACTGCCCGCCAGCACCTGAGACGCAGCTGGTGCCGGGACCAGCCCCTTGCCCTCCCCCCCTTCCCCCCCCACCGACACCTCCCGGCTGCCTGTCCCAGGCTGCCCCCCAGCAGCCGCCCTCTCCCCCCCCCGCCTGCTCATCCACGCCTTGGCACTCGCAGCAGCAGCCGTCGCTGCAGCCGCCGCCATCACCTGCAGCTCTGGGCTGCCCATCGCTACCTCTCCCTTTCCTGACTCCACCTTCTGCTCCCCCGCCCCCCCACCGCCCCCTGCCCCCCCCTCCCCCCCCCCAGGGCCCCCATACTCTCATTGCCCCCCTCAGGCATCACACCAGGCCCGCCCTCCTCACTCTTTCCCACAGCAGCCGCACTGGGCAGTGTCATGCTGGGGGGGGTGCCGGGGGCTCCGCTGGCGGCCGCAGCCTGCAGGAGGCTGGTGTGCAGGGGGCTGCCGGGGGCAACCTGCTCGGCCAGGGCCAGGGCCAGGGCGGCGGTGGTGGAGGCGCTGCGGCTCAGCAGCTCAGGGCCCACCCCCAGGGCGGCAGAGGCCCCTCCCCCCGGAAGCAGCTGGTCAGAAGCTGCCAGGCCAGGGCCGTCCATGAAGGAGGGGCCAAGGGGGAGGACAGCTGCAGGGCAGCAGGGCAAGGGGGGGCAGGAGGGGGCAGGGCTAGGGTGGCGGCAGGCGGTAGGCAGCCTGCAGGAGGCAGCCTGCTTGTGAGTCAAGTGAGGGGGGAGGGGGTGGAGGGGCCCCTGGCCAACAGCCCCCTGCCCCTCGCCTCCAGCCCAACCCAGCGCATGTGCGTGCTGCTGCCTGGCTGGCCGTCCTCCGGCCCCCCCCCCCCCCGGGGGCTCCTGTAGCCCCCCCCCCCCCCTGGCTCCGGCACCCACCTCCAGGCCCCGGGGGGGAGGCGGCTGCTGAGATGCAGGCCTGCGGCAGGTTGCCCTGGCCGTCCTCCCCCATGTACGCCAGCAGCATCTTGAACTGGGGGTGGTCCGCATACATCTGCATGAACACCTGCGGCCAGGGGGGGGGCAGCAGCAGCTGGGGGCAGGGGCTGACAGGGGGTGCTCCGGGTGCAGGGGCGGGGGAGGATGGGGCAGCGGCAGGGGGTCAAGGGAAAGGGGGGCAGCGGCAGCAGAGGAGCAGGGGGCAGTGGCAGGGGGGGGCTGTGGCATTGCTTGCCTGCTCAGCCAGCTGCCAGTGCCCCCCCTTGTCCAGCGCCGTGATGAGGGAGCAGCAGGCCACGGCGTCACACTCCACGCCCGCATTGCTCATGTGGTTGAACACGTCAATGGCTGCAGCGCCAGCGGCAGCAGCAGCAGCAGCAGGAGCTGCAGCAGCAGTGCACAGTGCACATGGACTGCTGCCGGGCCAGCAGCAAGGTGAGCCAGTCCCAGCTGCCGGGCCACCGTGCACTCTCCACAGCTGCCCCATTGCCCTGACCCCTCTGCCCCTCCCCACCTCCCTTACCCCCCTTGAGCCCTGTCTGCCCCTGCCCCCTCCCTCCTCCCCCCCTCTGCCCCCTCTGCCCCCTTTGCCCCCTCTTGCCCCTCCCCCCCTCTGCCCCCTCCCTGCCCCCTCCCCTCCTCCCCCTCCCTGCCCCCTCTTGCCCCTCTGCCCCCTCCCTGCCCCCCCCCTCCTCTCACCTAGAGACCACTGGCGGCCCTTAGACAGCGCGCTGATGACTGCTGAGTAGGTGATGGCGTCCCTAGGCAGGCCCCAGCCGTCCATGGCGTTGAACACGTGCACCGCCTTCTCCCACTGCCCGCCCTTGTCGCACGCGCTGATGGCAGCGTTGGTGATGGTGGTGTCTGGCCGCACCCCCAACACTGCCAGGCTCTCAAACACCTCCAGCCCCTTCTGCCAGTTCCCCTCACGCGTCAGCTGGCTCACAAGCTTGGTCAGGCCTGGGGCAGCAGGGCAGGCAGCAGGGGGGGCAGCAGGGGGGGCGGGGATGGCTGACACGCCGGCGGGCGGGCAGGCGGGCAATGGAGCAGTGTCGAGCAGGAAGGAGGGTGTTGATGGCGACGAGTGGTGAGGGCAGGCAGGCAGGCAGGCACGCAGGCAGGCATGGTGTTTGGGTCCTGCAGCAGCAGTACCAGCAGAAGCTCCCAAGCTTGCCTCACCCCTCACCCCTGGCCCACAGCTTAGCCCCCCCTCACCCCTCACCCCTCCCCCCTCACCCGGCAGCCTTGGCCTGAAGGTTGTGGCTTGGAAGATGCGGCGCACCTCCCCGCTGCCTGCTGACACGCTGGCCAGCGCGGCAGCCAGGCTGCAGGCAGGGGCAGCAGGGGGGGGCAGGTGGCCAGGCAGCCGAGCAGCAGTGCATACAAGAGCAGCAGGGGGCAGCAGCAGGAGGGCACTCTGCCCCCCCCCCCCATATCACACACGCCACGCCGCTTCCCCTGTCTCCCCCGCCTCCCCTCCCCTCCCCCCCCCCTGCCTCTCACCTCTTCATGTCATAGACATTGTAGCCGCCGCCCCCTCCCAGAGCCAGGCCCTGGCCCCCCCCCTGCCCCCCCCCCCTGTCCAGGCTGCCCTGTCTGCTGGGCAGCCAAGGGGAGGGGGGCCCCAGGCTGAGACTACCCCCAGAGGGCCGCAGCCCCCCTCCCCCCACACCCCTCCCCCCCCCCTGGCCCCCCCCCACCCCCCCACCCCTCCCTGCTGAGCCCACCCAGGTCCCCCTGGAAGCTGCTGCTGCTGCTGCTGCTGCCGCCCCCCCCCCAGCCATACGCGCCCCCATGCGAGTACTGCGGGGTGGGGTGTGCGGGGGAGGGGTGCTGCACAGGGTTGAGGCGGGGGGCGTGCTGCTGGCCCGGGGTGCCGGGGGACAGCTGCAGGTTCAGTGACAGCTGGGGGCGCAGCCCAGGGCCGCCCGGGCTCCGCTCAGCCTGGCTGGGGCCCGGCCAGGGGGGCAGCCCCACACCCGGGCCTGGGTTGCGGTGGGGGCTGGAGGACTGGACCTGCATGCTGTGGTGCCGCATCAGCGAGGGGGCTAGGCCCGGGGGGGGGCACAGGAACCCACCCAGGTCCTCCCCATACTGCAGTTGCTGCTGCTGCTGCACCTGCTGCTGCACCTGCTGCTGCTGCTGCTGCACCTGCTGCTGCACCTGCTGCTGCTGCTGCTGCGACAATGGCGGGTGGTGGTGGTGGTGGCGGTGGCATGGAGTAGGACTGGTCAGCTGGACAGTAGGGGACCGTGGAGGGGGAGCGCTGCAGGCCCGAGGGGGACATGTGAGTGGGGGTGTGCGCGCCTGCCCTGGAGATGGTCGCGGAGCTGCTGGGCGATTGCGGTGGTCGCCAGCTGGTGCGGGGCACGCTAGGCGACGCGGGAAGGGGAGGAAGGCCGGAGCAGGGCTGGCTGCTGGCAGTGCTAGGTAATTCATAGGAAAGCCGTCCTCGAAGAACGCCAGTTGGAGGAATGTACGGGGCGCCTCGCTGCTGCGGAGACATTGCAGCCTGTGGAGCCTGGGATCGGTGTTGCGGCGCATGCGAGGGTTGACTTCCCGCAGACATCAGCAGTGGTGACCGCGAGCTGCCTGCACCGAACGGGTGCTGCCGAGGGCTGGGCGTGTAGACTGCGGTTTGGGAGGGTTTTTCTGCAGAGTTGCAGCCCATATCGCTGTCAGGACACAACAGCGCGCTGGTGAGCGGCATGCTTGCAGGAGGTACGCTGAGGCTGGCTTGCAAGTCAGGGGACGACACATGCAGCAGAGGTCGCGAATTAGCACTGTTGCGCCCGGGCGTGGTCGGCTGACTGCCTGCAAGACTCCCGCTGGATCCAGCTAGGCTGTTGCTGCGGTAGAGCGTGGAGGGAGCGGGGGTGGTTGGACCCCAATCCCGCGGTCGTGTGAACGAATCCAGCGCTCCTGCGTGGCCCATAGTGTCACGCGGCAATGCTGCAAGCTCGTTTTGGTGTCGATAGGGCAGCGGAGGCTTGCCAAAGTGCACGGCCGGCGATGCGGGCGGTTCTGATTCAGTGGGATACCCCTCTACTACTGTCCAGTGCCCTGATGGCTGCATTCACGCAGTTAGGTTGGCGCGATGATTGTCGGAGGTTGTGTCCGCCAATCTCTAACGACGAACGAGCGCCCCTCTGCGCGCCAAGGGCTAGCAGCTGCGCTAATGCAGCCTGCGTCTGCCGAGGTCTCGACGTCGCACGCACCGACCCTCACGACCCGGCGACATGGGCCAGTTAACAGATGATTGGTGCATGTCGCCGGGCATTGGTGTATGTGCCAAAGCGCTGAGCATGAGGCAATGCGAACAAACCGGGCCTGCTTGGGTCCCTTGGCGGGTACATCAACAATGGCGACAGTGTACAGGGACAATGAAATGCGCATTGCAGCCGGGTCTGTTGCCCCTAGCAACTTGTTTGTAGTAGCTGAGTAAGATTATCCACAGTCCAACATGTTGTTCCTTGTTGAATACGTTTTATTGGACTGTTGCCCCTAGCCTCCTTGTTCAATAAGTTTCCGGTGAGCTTCCGGCTGCAGCAGACCGGACCGGCCTGCCAAGATGGGCTCTTGCTGGGTCCCTGAGATGTCGTCGACAAAGAAGTGCAAGCGCCCCTTTTTCCCCGCGCCCTCCGCAGCCGGTAAGCCGCACAGCTGCCGAAAGGGTAACCCCCCCGAAGCTTACTGACGACGCGACGCAGTGTGCACGACGCGAATATGCGACTCCGTACATCAAGTCCTGCCGTGCGTGCTGTGCTTTCCTGTGTCTGCAGGTGCCAGTGGCAGTGGGCAGCAAGATGTCGGTGACGAGGGACAGGCTGTCAAGGAAGTTATTGGTCAGCGTCGCCACGTCATCAAGGCTGCTCTGCGGGGCCTTGTGAAGGCAGCCCGGCCTGATCTCAGCCCAGCTCAGGTTGACGCAGTAGTGGCTGAGATGAACAAGCGCATGACCATGAGCAGCAAGCAGTGCTGCCTAACTGCAGTCTATGTTTCTCCAATCCTGCCTAGGCTAGCCCTTTCAAGGCTTTCCAGCAGCAGGCGCCCCCCCCTCCCCCCTTGACCCAGCCTGCCCTCCCTATGCTCACCCCCGCCTTGCCACACGCAGCTCACCCCGCGCTGCGGTCGCCCAGCCCAGCTGCCCCCCCAGTGCAGCTGGGCATCTGAGACCCCAAGCTGCTGGCACAGATCAGGGATACCATGAGCCTGCTTACCTCCGCCAGTGTGCTGGAGCACATGATGCGTGGCCCCCACCGCCGCAGCATCAAGCGGCCACAGTGTCAGCTCGTCTGTGCATGCCCCCCAGCTTTGTGAGCTGCACCTGCCACTTGACCGGCTTAGGCCCGAGGACTGGGTACCCCCAGCAGGCCAGGTGATCCAGCGGCTTGTGCGCCCAGCAAAAGGCCAGAGGCATGGGAAGTATGTGCGGGGCCTGCTGTGGTGTCATGAGGTGCCGCCCAACCCCCCTCCCCTTGCCCAGGCCCCCCTTGCCCAGGAGCCCCCTCCACCTGCCCAGGACCAACCCCCTGCCCAGCCCCCACCTGGCCCAGTCCCACCACCCCAGGCCCCCCCCGGGGGCAGGTGGCTGGACCGTGACACCAACGGATGCCTGAACTTCCAGCGCATTGGGAACAGCATGCACCGCCCCCTGGAGCTGTGCAGCTGGAAGGACCTGGAGGCTCTGCCCCCCATTGGCAAGGAGTACCAGCAGGGCTACAAGCTGGTCAATGACCGGCAGCCCAAGGGCAGGCAGAGGTTGCACCGGGCTGCAGAGTACCGGCGGGGCATTGATGGCCGGGCCTGCAACAATGCATAGGTCCTCGTAGCTTGCACAGGCTGTTAGCCTTACGAAGCATAAAGCTGTTAGTTTTGATGGGGTGCCGGGTGGTTTAGGGGGGAAATGCCACCGGAGTGGGGTTCGTAGTCACCAAGGTTGCGACCGAGGATGCTTCAACCTGATTGGAGTAGCTTACCCACAGTCGAACAAGTTGTTCCATGTTGAATGAGTTTTGCTTGCCTGATTGTTCCCTTTGCATTGTTTTGCATACTTGAAACCCTAGCTGCAAACCTGAGCTCTTTTGGCCATACTGATGCAGGCTGCCACAAGCTGTGTTGCTGGCCAGGCCAGGGAGCGCTGCCAGCCAAGGGCAAGGAGTACCCTGGCCTAGGCTACAAGCGGCTGCGAGACAAGCCACCCATGGCCCAGCAGCAGCAGCAGCCCGCTGCGGCACTATAGTGTGTGCCCCCCCTTGTTGAGCTGTCATCAGCTTTCATTAGTGCATGCAGGTCAAGCCAACTCTACACAATAGCCCTCAGTGGTCCGGCAATGATGTAGGTGGTAGGCACTCATGCATCATGTCTATGTGCATTGGGTATACTCCACACAGCCCATTAACACCATTAACACCATCCTGGCCGCCCTTCTACCGCACGCTCTTGTTGACATTGCCCATGAGGAACACTATGCAAGTGAATGACGGATAGTTTGTAGCATAAGACAGCTACAGGCAGCATAAGACAACTCCTGAACCCCACAGCCCTCATGCTACACCAAAATAAAGCATGAGTTGGAATCGAACCGGGCGGCGAGCTCATCATTGTAAAGGCTACTGACAGTGTGCCTAATGCCCACTTCAGCTCAGCCATTCTGGTGTGTGTGCCTGTAGCCAGAGCTCCCCTAGTGGCTCTGACCCACACACATCTCCTTTGTGAGGGGTTCATTGTTTTTTTTACTGGGATTGTCTTGAGCTGTAGCTGGCTACTGCTGCAACTGGCGCTGCCGCTTGCGCAACAGGGGCTTGTCGGCTATCTCCACCCACTCCTGGCCTGGCTGGCCTGGCTTTGGCATGGCACACATATCCACACATGTCCACGAAATCCGGTCCACAAGTACAATGCAGCTTCAAGCAAGCATAAGACAGCTAGCCTCAGCTAGTGTTTGTGTAGCGCGTCAGGATGCTTCAGTGCCGCTTGGGCCCCAATGGGGCTCGCAAACTGGGGGCGGCATGGTCCTCCATGGAGCGCGCAGCAGTGCACGGGCTTCTTATCCATGCGTTGTGCCGCTGCAGCCGCCAGTACTGGTCTTCCCTGCAAAGTTCTTCGTCGATCCGATGGATGCCCCCGCTGCAATCATCTTTGTCAGGGATGCTGGTCCTCCCTTCGCCTGGGTTAGGGTGTGGGTGGAGAATCATGGTCAGGGCTTGTGGGTTGGTGTGGTAGGAGAATGTCAGGGCTGGTGGGTAGGATTGTGGGATCAGGGTTTGTTGGTGGGGAGGCAGGCCAGGGTCAGGGCTGGTGGGTGGTGATGCCCTGAGATGGTGCCGGGAGGTGATCATCACCCGCTCCCCTCATCTTGCACAACTTCCACCCTGTCTGCCCTGGGTGAGTGCATGTTACCATGCAGCGTCCTGCACCAGCATGCATACTGCCTGGAGATAGATGCCCTGAGATGGTGCAACGAGATGACGATTACCTGGCAAATGGCCTGCAGTCTGCAGTGCCTGGAGCTTGGTCTCATGCCATGTGCTTTGTTACTGCAGCCCTAAGAATATGAACTGTGCAGTAGCTCACATGGGGCTGACAACCACTGCCTGCATGGACACCGGCGTGCGTAGATAGTGGCACTCCAACAATGAAGCCAGGCTGGCTCACTCACAGCTGCTTTGCTGAGCTGAGCAGAGTGGAACCACCCCTAGTTGGTGCTGAGCAGATTAGTGGTGCTGGCGGATGACCATCACACCAGCCAGGTCAGATCAGCTGTGCACGAGCAGCAGCCCTGTGAGGAGTGGCTGTGCATATGCGGGGCCACAAGGCTTGAGAGCTGTCCCCCTTGACGGAGGTGACAGGCCGGTATGGTGCCCGCTATGGGTCTCCCAGTTGCTTCCCCGCCAGCTGCCACAGCCTCCACACAGCCAGCCAGTCACGCAGCCAGCAGCACCAGAGCCTGGTCTCACCACTGCCCTGGCAGCCATACGCACAAAGGCAACTGGCTGACTTGGGACACCAGTGCAACGTTGAACATGCTGTGCAGTGGCTAGAGCACTTGGCGCTCTCTGCAGCTGTGCTGGTGGTCAGTCCAGTTAGGACTGACCGCAGTGGAGAGGGAGTACTCAGGCCCGGGCTGCGAGCTGCTTCAAGACTGCCTACCCCGAGCCAGCAGCAGCAGCCTGTGGCACAGCAGTGCGCAAAGTGCAAGCTATATTAGCTCACGATGCAGGGTATCCTTCTCATGCCAAGCTGGCTAGTTGCCCCTGGGGGTCAAGCAAAAGCGCAGGGGGTCATGGTGGGGCTTGGGGTTAGCTTGCTCACTCAGAGCATACTGTTAGGTAGCATCACTCCATCACACTGCAAAACCCTGGACGCATATGCATCAGTGCATTTGAGCCTGGTAACTCAAACAATTACTGTGCCTGAACCCCGCCATTGCTTGTTGCTGGGCAGGAGTGTCGATGTAATCCATGCACCTAGTGACTTCCCTGATACTATTACTTGGGTCAAACGACTAGACCTTTCGTGACATGTCTAATGTGGTGCATCGTGCATGCTGGCTTTTGTGTAATTGTCATTGACAGTGCCCGTCGCATCATTATGCAGATGAAAACTCGGTGCCTTACGGTGCTCTGGCCTACGCTATTGGTCACGATCATGAGGCCGCATGTGACTAGCTGCATGCACCGTTGATGCCGCCGATCACTCACAGCCGCTTGATACACAGGCAATCCTCAGAACACTCCAGCAGTAGAAGACGCCTTATGGCCGCCCCTGCAGTTGCACTAGCTCTAGCGTCAAGGAGTTTGGAAGAGAAAACCGCAACTCACTCCATTTCATCTTTGGCGTTTTGCCCAGTCCAGTTCGTCATCTTGCCCCGCAACTGCACAGCCTACCAAGATGCAGTTGACACGCAGCCTGCGTGCTGCCGCTGGCTCCGCCGTGCCCAGGCCCGCCCGGGTTGTCGCATTGCGGGCTGCGGCCACTGAGGTCGAGCCAAAGACACAGAGCACACCCGTTGGTGAGCAAGCCGAGCCCTCACCGACGGATTTGCAGGCGTTAAAAGCAATGTCCTAACAGCCCTGTGTGCGCGATGCAGTCGGTCCGTCGAGCGGGGCTCCTAAAGCCGAGCTCCCGGATGTTCAACCCAGCACGCTGGAGGTGGGTCAAAAGCAGTGCAGCGCGCCGCATGCTTGAACAAACACGATTGCCCAGCGATGATTGCAGGTGCAGCGGTTTCTGAACACGCTCGTAACGGAGACCAGCATTGCGGAGATGCACCTGCAGGTGAGGTATGCCCGTGGGGTCTGCGGCACGCCCAGGCTGACACTGCACACAGCACGTCGCAGGTCGGGAACTTCGAGTTGAGAGTGCGACGCAGCACAAAAGATGGCAGCGCGTCCTCCCCCGTAGCTCCCCAGCAGACAGTGGTCATCACGACCCCGGCACCAACTCCGATGGAGACGCTGAAGTCTTTGGAGGAGTCTATGGACGAGAGCCTGGTCCCTATCCTGTCGCCGAAGGTGCCATGTCAGCACTGCGGACCTGGCAGCCTGCTCAGGCTGGCAGGCGTCTGAGGTGCTCCTGCCTCATGCCCTGCTGTGTGGCGCACTGGTGCAGGTGGGCATCTTCAGACGAGGCAAGTATGCAGCCGGCAAGCGCATCGGCAAGGGCAATGCAGTCAATGAGGTGGGTGCAGCTGCTGTGGCCAGCTCCTACAGTTGCAGCACGGAGCCAGTCTGGGCAGCATGGATCAAGGCGGCCTGCCGGCAGCGCCAGGGGGTCAGGGTGTTGTCAGGCCCCAGCAGCATCCCCGCTGCTTGCAGGGTCAGGTCAGCAGCGCCCCAACACCACTGCCCCATATGCCGGCCAGCAGCAGGCCAGCAGCCAGGCATCAGTGTGCAGCCAGGCCAGCAAGGGTCAACACGCCTGCAGGGCAGTCAGCTCAAGTCTGCCCCCTGCTGCCCCTGACAAGGTGGCCTGCAGCACCAGGAAGGGGGCAGCAGCCAGGCAACACACCAGGCCCTCACCCTCCTCCCCGCTGTGCTAGTGGTTGTGATGGTGGTGGCCTTAGGCTGCTGCACAGTGCTGTTGGGTGTGCTGCCTCTGACCTGGGGCTGGTGGTGGTGGTGGCGGTGTGTGCAGGGTGAGCAGGTGAAGCGCGGCCAGGTGCTGGGCTACACAGTAAAGCACCTAAGTTGGGACACCCCGTTTCTCGTGTTCTCTCGATTCTTTACCGAAAGCCCCCGTTTCTTTTCCGCGCATCGCGTTCTTAGGTGGTCACTAGGGTGGTTGTCGGGCCGCGTCATGTTTGCGCATTATGGGAGGAGAGATCTCAACACTGCCGGGACCGCCGGTTATAACCCCATCCGGAGTTAAGGCCCGGCCGCGACTACCATGAGCGTTTCGGGAAGCTTCCTCAACGCTCCTAGATACCTTGGTGGGTAACAAAGATGGTGCAGTCGGTGCGCTGTGTCAAATGTGCGGCTGTCCGGCGGTAGCGCTTGCCATGTTGGGCGGAAATTTTCGCATGTAACAAAAAATGGCCTTTCTACTTGCACAGCTCAGGCCCCGGCCCTTGCTCAGATGATCACCGCTTCTGCCACACGCGCTAGGTGGTCTAGCAAAGCTTCTAACGGGGCGCGCCACAGGGCTAACATGCTTGCAGCCGCCGCTTGGGCCCTCTCCAAGTTCAAGAGGGGGGCTGCGCGCCCTTCTGTGCGTGCTGTGGCAAAACAGCATGGCTTCCCCCGCTCCAACCTCAACGACTTTATCAACATGGGGGGTGGGCTGCTACAAGGGAGAGACCGACAGCTTTGACTCAGGCAGAGGAGATGCAGCTGGTCAGCATTGTCAGAGGGGTATAAGCGCAGGGTAGGGGGGTGACCAGATTGGACCTCCTTGGAGCAGTGCAGTGGGCCTGCGAGGTCCGTGTGAGCAAGGGCCTGCCACACCTCTTCCGTGATGCAAGCTCGAGCAGCAAATGAAGCCATGGAATTAAATTGAACTTAATAGTATGAATTAATAATGAATAATACCATACTAAACGAAGTCATTGAAGCGGGCCTTTGCCAAGACAGGCTTATACACCCCCAACAAGGAGCAGCTGCTGGCAGCTGCTAAAGCCTCCATCCAAGCTGGCAAGAGCACGGCGACTCTAGCACCATGGAAGCGCCTAAATGTGACCAACGATATGATGGATGCAACTTTTAGTTGCTCAATGGAGGAGCAACCTCCGTTGTATTTCCGGGCGGTGGACCAGTTCTACAACAGGCAGGAGCTGGAAGAGCAGCTTTCCATGAGGGCAGCTCAGTATGGCAGAGGGGCTTGCGTGGAGAGGGGGGTGCACATCATGATGCTTTCACTTTCGACTCACAACACAGCTTTTATGTGGATTTTTGGTGCCATCTGGTGCTAGGACCTATAGTGATACAGTGCCGAAAAAGGCAGGACCAAGTTTCTCCTGAAAAATGTTTGAACTTGAGTGTCTCAACATAGGTGCACTTAGTTTGAGAAACCGGTTTTAGGGGGGGTATCCCACTGGCCAAGTCATAAGTCTCCAGTCCTTGAGAATTATACTAAGCTGGGGGCATCGATAGCTAGAGGACTCCTAGATCTCTCCAACGATATGAGTTGCATTCGTTTCGTCCAAGCAAGTGATGAGTTGTGCCACCCCCCGTTTCAAAATGTCCCAACTTAGGTGCTTATCTGTGTATGTGGAGCAGCTGGGCACGTTTGTCCCGGTCGAGGTGGGCATGGGGCAGGGCAGGGCCCGCACGCTGTCACACACTGCTGCTGGCTTCGCCTGGCACTGCCAAAGCCTGGGTCAGGCCTCAGCAGCAGCAGCAGCCGGGGCAACCTGGCTGCCTTGCAGTACTTGGCCGGCTGCACAGTCAGGCGCCTGGCCCTGCGTGCGGTTTGCTGTGGCCCTGCTGCTGCTGGCATCTGCTGCCTGGCGGCTTGCTGTGTGGAAGGGCGGCATGCAGCCTACCTGCTGCTGATGATGAGCTGCAGCCTGGCAGCAGCACTGCAGAAGCAGCCATGACTCAGGGCAGCCAGGGATGAGGTGCAGCACAGTGGTGTGGGCCAACACAGCCCAGCCTTGCAGTCCCCAGCCTTTGACCTCAGCCTGCATGGCGTGTATGCGTTGCATGGCACATAGCCTGCTGCACTCAGCCTTGGTGTTCCCCAGGCAGTCCGGAGCCTCAGGCAGCGCAGCTGGGGCAACAAGGCCATGACAGCATCTGGCAGCAGGGCTGCAGCAGGGGTGGCAGCTTCAGATGCAGGCACTGCCATGTTGGGGTGGAAGGTGCAGTGCAGCGGGCTGCTGATGCCTGGCCCTGGCATGTGGTGTCGAGGCAGCAGCAGCAGCAGCAGCAGCAGCAGCAGCAGCAGCAGCAGCAGCAGCAGCAGCAGCAGCAGGAGGGGCCTTGAACAGGCATCCGCCCGCACCACCTGTCCTGCCTGGTTTTGGCCAGACTGCTGCCCCTGCCCGTCAGCCCCCCTTCACTGCCTGCTGCCTGCTGTGCCCTGCAGAGCCCCCAGGCAGGCGAGGCCGTCAAGTTCCTGATTGCTGACGGCTCCCCTGTGGAGTACCGGCAGGAGGTGGTGGACCTGGCACCCTTCTTTGGCGGCCACATCATCGGGGACAGTAAGCACGCATGAGAGACACATGGGCAGGGGCGGTGCTAGGGGCCTAGGGCCAAGGGGTGGGGGAGGGATGGGGAGGAGAGAGGGGTGGTTGTGATTCATTTGGGCAGAGGGGGTGGGAGGGTAAGCTGGAGGGCTTCGTGGCAGCCATGGGCAGGGTGAGGTGCAGCAGCAGCAGCAGGGTGTGGGACAGGATGGCAGGGCCATGCACATGGTTGGTGCTGTGTGCGTCACTGGTTCATGCTTCAGACCCAGTGGAGCTGGAAGGGTGGGCATGCTCTGCCCTGCCCTGCCCCTGCCTGCGTGTGACCAGGGTGACGATGTTCAGGCGAGAGCATGCTTTGCGATGTGTCTGATGGCCCGGCGTCCAGTGGAGCATGCAGCAGCGGTCAGGGGCTGGTGCCATGCGTGTAGGACAGCTGTAGTCGTCGTAGCAGCTGAGTTGGGCTGTGCAGCGCAGGCAGCTGGCAGGACTGGGTGGCTGGTTGTGGCGCTGTGAACTGTGCACCACCCTGTACATTAGCTGTATAGCCCTGAATCTCCCAGCGACCTATACCTCCTTGAACCTGAGTATGTGTCTACAGCTGGAAGTTGTTGAGGGTACCTTGTTCATTTGTAAAAGGCCAAACACGCCACTGCGAGCAAGCTGCAGCAATATGAGCAGCAAGGCGATTGCTGCAGCAGTTGAGCTCTGCATCTGTATCGTGTCCCGCTGAGTGCTAGGCGAGGTATTCCAAAGTCTTAAGATTGAGAGGTCTGGGCTATTACTCCGACACTTGTCAAGCAATAATGGTTCTAGCCACGCTCTCTACGCGTAGCTCTGAGGACCAGCCCCCGTCAAATGAGAATGTATAGCAAATCGATCATTGATCAAGTGGTCATGCTTCAGACCCAGTGTCAATTGCTCCACCCCATACGTTTTGCACACAGCAAACAACTACAACACTAATCAATAGTGTTGGCAACCAGAGAGCTATGCACGTTATATATAATCGTAGTAGCGCACAACTCATGCTACACCAAAGCAAAAGTTGGAATCGAACCTGTAGCGCACAGTGGCAAACACCCAGCAATGCCGAGCCTGCGCCGCGTCCTTGCGACTTGCGGCAATGGCGCGATGGGCAGGCTGGGCCACGGGCTGGACTGCGCGAGCCAGTCTTTGCCGCGCATCGTTGGCTCGCTGGTAGGCAGTGATGTGAAGGCGGTCGCGTGCGGCGGAGCTCACACTGTGGTGTTGACGGGTGCGCTCCCAATGCTACTCCCCGGCCGCAGTTCCGAGCCTCATGGCTTGTAGGGTTGAAAGTAGCAGCGCGTGCCATGGCTAGAAGCATAGGTGCTGCGCAATGCGTTATTTGCCACTGCAATTTGCCATGTGTTGCCATGTGGTGCCAAAAAAGTTATTTGCCACACTCACCTGTCAGCTACAGCACTGTCTTTCCAACATGTCAAAGGGTGTTGCCTATGGACTCTGACACACAGGACACAGCAGCAGCTGTTGCTGTTGCTGTTCCTGTTGCTGTTGCTGCAGTCCTGCTGCTGCTGCTGCTACTTGCAGATGATGGCAGCGTGCTGACGTTTGGTGCAAACAGCCAGGGCCAGCTGGGTCACAGTGAGAAAGACAAGTTCATCCCTGTGAGCGACACTAGCAGCAGCAGCAGCAGCAGCATACCTACACCTTCCTCATGATCTCTGTGGCCAACATGCGCTGGAGCAGAGACGGCTCAATGGGAACTAGCACAGACACTGCATAGTAATTACTACCTGTATGGATAGCATAGCCCATGGGTACCTTTCACCTACACTTTGATCGGGCTCAAAGTAGTATGCATTTTATGCATAATGTTGTACATGCATATAGCTTTAAAGCTCAGGCCTGGGCCATCCCTGCCTGTAGCAAGCAAAGCTGTCAGCCCAAGCCATGCAGCTCAGCTTCAACAGGCGCCACCTGCTCCCCTCCTCATGCCTCGTGATGTGTATATTTAACATCCTGCAATGCCAAGCTGGTCACCTGCCTGGCTGCGTCGTTTGAAGGGATGGGCCTGGCAGTCTTGTCGGATGTTGCGGGATGCGACATGGAGCAGTGGATCACACCTCACCCACCCTACCCTACCCTACCCTACCCTACCCTACCCTACCCTACCCTACCCTACCCTACCCTACCCTACCCTACCCTACCCTACCCTACCCTACCCTACCCTACCCTACCCTACCCTACCCTACAGCACCTAAGTGTATCTCCTGCTGCTCCCCCTGCTGCCCCCCTTGCCGCTGCTCCTGGCTGCAGGTCCCTCTTGAGGTGGGTCTGCCTGACTCCGCAGTGGCTGTAGCAGCAGGGGAGCAGCACACGCTGTGCCTCACAAGTGAGTGGGCAGGCAGCAGGGCAGGCCAGCGGGGAGGCAGCTGGGCAGGCCAGGGTTGGGGGGCGGCCGGGCAGTGCAGGGCTGCAGGGTGGCAAGCAGCTGGTGAGGTGCTGGGGGCCAGCAGGGGCAGCAGGGTGCCTGGGTAGCTGAAGGTGCCAGGGTGTGAGCTGGGTAGCTGAAGCTGAGCCCTGCATGCTGTGCCCTGGCCTGGCTTGCCTTGAGCTGCAGTGCAGAGGGGGGTGAGGTGTGGGCCTGGGGAAGCAATGCGAGCGGCCAGCTGGGCATTGGGCCCACTGACAAGGCAAGGGTCCCTGAACCACGTCTGGTCAAACCATTAACAGGTGGGTCCCCTCCCTTGCGCTCCCCAAGAAATGGGTCATGCATGAGTGATGTGTGACGTCATGGCTCTCCACACAACCACCTGCAAGAGCTGGGTGGGTGAGTGACTTCGCTCTTTGGCTGGCTCGCACACCCTGGTGCCAGTGCCCTCACCCTGAACCCTCACTCTGACCTCATCCTGACCTTAAACCCTCCCTTAGCAGAATGACACGCATGCATGTACCCTCCCCTTCTGACCTCCCTTCTCTCCATCGTTGGTGGGGCTGGAGGAGCTGCAGCCGCTACAGCCCCACGGCTTCAGCTGGCTACAGCAGGCAGAGCTGAGCAGCGTGTTGCGGGTGGGCCTGCTGGGGCTGCCAGGCTGCCAGGCTGCCAGGGTGGCTGCTGTGCTTCACAGGAGTGGGAGTGGAGGAGCTGGCCGCGGGCAGTGAGCACAGCCTGGCGCGCAGCACCTCTGGTCAGCTGTGGTCCTGGGGCACCTCAGCGCAGGGCGCTCTGGGGCAGGGCGGACCAGGTGAACACTGCTGCTGCTGCTGCTACTGCTGCTGCTGACCGCTCGCTGCCGCTGATGCTGCCACCACCGCCTGAGCCTACGTACACAGATCAGCAGCTGCCTTGCCAAGTAGGAGGTAGGCAGGGTAGGGCTGACCACATGTGTGGGTGCTGAGCAGCGAAGGGTGTGGGTGCAAAGAGCCTACGTACACAGATCAGCAGGTATGAGCTGGGACAGGCTAACCATGCCATGCGCCACCAGTCAGTGAGGCGTGCACTCACCCCCTGCGTGACTCAACCACCCAGGTGGTTGCGACTCAGGGCTGTTTATGGCTGCCTTGCCAACAGGGAGGCAGGCAGGGTAGGGTCAGCAGGGTTCTGCAGGCTGACTGCAGGTGTGGGTGCTGAGGTGCTGCTGTGTCAGGACCTTGGAGCTCTAGCCGGCCGTCATCATACTCAGCAGCGGCGGCAGCAGCGGCGGCAGCAGCGGCAGCAGCGGCAGCAACAGCGGCAGCAGCGGTAGCGGCAGCGGCAGCAGACTCTGCAGGCTGGATGGATGACCAGGCTGGGTGATGTAAGGCTGCTGTGTTATGACTTTGGAGCTGTAAACCCAGCCCTGGACCCAAACCCTCCTCTTCATCATCATCATCATCAGCAGCAGCAGCAGCAGCAGCAGCAGCAGCATGGCAACCCTGACCGCGGCACGGCCTAGCCCACTCCCTGTCTGTTCCAAATCATGAGCCTTGATGTCTGGCCTGCACCCTGACTGCTGATCCTGGCTGAACCTCTGACCTGGGCCCACCTCTGACCTGGGCCTGGTTGCCTTGTTGTCCACCCCTACAGCTCACGCACCCCCTCTCCAGCGTCATCCTACTGCACGTTTCTGAACTCCCCTGGCCCTTAGTTGGATATTCTCAAAGCCTATGACTCTGACCCCCCTCCTGACACCCCCTGCTCAACCCTGCCAGCCCCTGCAGTGGCCTGGGTCCCCCGTCCCACTCATCATCCTGGAACCTTCCCGCTCATAGCCCTGCCCCTTGCAGTGTCCTGGGACTGACCCCACCCCACCCTGGTCTGCTGCTGGGCCCCTGCAGGGGAGCAGGTCTGCCGGCCTCAACGGGTGAGGGGCCGGCTTGAGGGCTGCCGCGTGCTGCGCCTGGCTGCTGGGCCCTTTTGCTCTGGTGCAGTGGACGATGCAGGCAGGTGGACACAAAGCACTCACAGCAGACAGCAGCCTGCCTGACCACCCGTTCTTACCCTCTACCTCCTGCTCATTCCCTCTCTCTCATATCTTCATCCTCATGCGGCTGCTGTTACTTCACTCGACTTGCTGTGAGTGTGCACTCTACTCAAATGCCTACTGCCGAATTTATGAACCCTTCACCTTGGGGGGTCTAGCTCCACCTCCTGCTGCTTCTCCCATCCCTCCTCCTCCTCCCACTATCCCTCCTCCTCCTCCTCCGCCTCCTGCTCTTCCTCCCTTCCCTCCTCCTGCTCCGGCTGCTCCTGTGGCTGCTGCTGCTCCGCTGACCCTGTTGTCGATGTTGTCTCTTTGTCATGCTTCACATCAAATGACCCCACAACACTACGCATGGGCCCTTGGGGACACCTAGACGCATGCAGAGGTATGCTAAGGACGTCATACAAGCATGCAAGCATGCACAGACCTAAGCTGCTGCATATTGCCTAAGCACATCATGCTGTGTTGACAGCAGCTCTTGCCAGCCACCCCTGGGCACCCCCTGGGCAGCTCCAGCCTTGACACACACAGCAGCAGCCGTATGATGGCTGCGTGATGGCCTGTATGATGGCTGCGTGACACCGCCGTAGTGGCCCACGCATGAACTCCTCCGCCTGCAGCCTCCAGCCACCTTTCACACCATGTCATTCCTAACCCTCCTCCCATCCCTGACGCCGCTGATGGCTGTGTGCTATTGTTTAGAGCTCACTTGGCCCGCTCTCATGCTGCTCTCCTGCTGTATGTCGCTCTGTGCTGCACACCACAAGACACATCACACATAACTAAACACACCACTCTCCTGCAGGCCCAGCCTGTCACCGCAGACTCTCAGCTGCTCCCTGACCACTCTCAGCCCCAGCCTTCACGCCCTCCGCATTGCAGGCCGGGCATGGACATGGGGCCATGGCATCTACTGGCAGCTGGGGCACGGGACTGCTGACAACGAGGCTTCCCCCCGCCAGGTCAGCGCAGCGCCTGGGCGAGCTGGTCAAAGCTTCAATTGCTGAGCCTGCATGCAGCATGCCTGAACGCCTGCCTCCCACAGTGCCAGGTGCTAGAGTGACCATGTGTTTTTTGAAAGAGTGTGAGAGGGTGGCAGGGTGAGGTGGTGGCAGCACGGCCACTGTGACGTCTCCATTGTTTCCAGGTAGTCGCGCTCAGCAACATGGCATCCCTGGCCCTGGGCCAGATGAGCGGCTGGGGAGTGACCCGCGACGGCCGCAGCCTGTGCTGGGGCTGCGATGACATGGGGTCGCTGGGGCAAGGGGAGGGCCAATGGCAGCATGCACCCATCAAGCTGCCGAAGGTGAGCGCACCAGCTGCAGCTGGGCACCACTGCGTGAACATGAGTGGTGAATCATGGTGAAGGTTAGGATTAGAGCTGACAGCATGTGGCGCCAGGGGTGTTGCATGAGTTGCCAGGGTTCAGGTTAGGTTCAGGTTTGAGGAGCATATGTTGCAAGAGCAGTGGTCAACACTGATCAGGGGTCTAGAGGGAGGGGTTGGTGAGCAGGGTTGGGGGCCAGGGGCTGAGAATGGTTAGGGTAAGGGTTTAGGTCAATGGCTTAGGGTTGGGGTTAGGGTTAACCCAGGTCAAGGGTGAGGGTAGTGTGCCACTGCAGCCCCTCCTGCTGCTGTGCGACTGGCGCAGGAGCACCCACACCTGCCCCGAGTCAAAGCCGTGTCGGTGGGCTGGAAGCACACCTGCGCCATCAGCTCTGACGGCCGTGCCTTCACCTGGGGCTGGGCAGGGGCCACCTACAGTGGCCATGATGGAGGGGGAGGTGCGCGTCTGAGCTGGTATGGCTTGCAGCTGCAGGCAGGGGAGCGCAGGTGGCATGGGAGGGTAGGGTAGGTGTGGGCTGGCCAGGCTAGTCTTGCATGCAGCCAAGGTCATGACAGGACCATGGGAGAACTGAGGTGGGGAAGCTGGTGACCCAGTCCAGCTGTCAGTGCGTGTCAGCCCTCCGTGGCATCACACACGACTCGTATCCTGCCTGCCTGCCACCAGAAACTGTGCTCACCACCTGAGCCATGCTGGCCCAGCTTATAGATGAAGCCATGCATTGCCGTCAATGCTTTTTGCATTAGCACTGCCCATATCTGCATAGGCAGCTCTAAACCTACGCACCACCACCTACATTGGTATCCAGGATGCGTGTAGAAACCTGCCCTCTCACCTGCCTTGTGAAGATGCAACTCACTATGACTGCAGCATATGGGTGCATCTGATCCGCTGCTGTACGCGACAAGTTTTGAACATTGCGGGACGCAGGCCAGCTGGGCTTGGGCGACGGACGAGACAAGTGGGAGCCATCTCAAGTGCTGCGATTGCACACCAATGCGCAGCGCTTCTACGACTTGCGCATGAGCTACGTCAAGCCGTGGAAAGTGCTACAGATTTCGGCTGGACGCAACCACACCGCGATGGTCATACAGACGGAGTTGGACATGCGCGATGTGGCTTAAGGTGTGAGAGATGAGGTGGTACAACGTATTCCCGTAGCTACTCCCTTCTAATGTTTTTCTTGCCAACGGTTCTAGTTGCCCAGTTGGCTTGAAGATGTAAGTCATGGAGATATATGTTTCAGCGTCATACCCACCCCACCGCAACAAGGCCAGCAAGCTTAACGCACACGTCCCTGTCAGTGTCACTGACTACCTACTTCTCCACATTGTCGTGGCAAGAGTGGGCCAAGTGTTCTCAGCTGCCCCCAGCTGTGCCCATGCGGTCAGGTCCAGGCTATACAGCTAATGTACAGGGTGGTGCACAGTTCACAGCGCCACAACCAGCCACCCAGTCCTGCCAGCTGCCTGCGCTGTACAGCCCAACTCAGCTCCTACGACGACTACAGCTGTACTACACACATGGCACCAGCCCCTGACCGCTGCTGCATGCTCCACTGGACGCCGGGCCATCAGACACATCGCAAAGCATGCTCTCGCCTGAACATCGTCACCCTGGTCACACGCAGGCAGGGGCAGGGCAGGGCAGAGCATGCCCACCCTTCCAGCTCCACTGGGTCTGAAGCATGAACCAGTGACGCACACAGCACCAACCATGTGCATGGCCCTGCCATCCTGTCCCACACCCTGCTGCTGCTGCTGCACCTCACCCTGCCCATGGCTGCCTCGAAGCCCTCCAGCTTACCCTCCCATCCCCTCTGCCCAAATGAATCACAACCACCCCTCTCTCCTCCCCATCCCTCCCCACCCCTTGCCCCTAGCCCCCTAGCACCGCCCCTGCCCATGTGTCTCTCATGCGTGCTTACTGTCCCCGATGATGTGGCCGCCAAAGAAGGGTGCCAGGTCCACCACCTCCTGCCGGTACTCCACAGGGGAGCCGTCAGCAATCAGGAACTTGACGGCCTCGCCTGCCTGGGGGCTCTGCAGGGCGCAGCAGGCAGCAGGAAGTGAAGGGGGGCTGACGGGGAGGGGCGGCAGTCTGGCCAAAACCAGGCAGGACAGGTGGTGCGGGCGGATGCCTGTTCAAGGCCCCTCCTGCTGCTGCTGCTGCTGCTGCTGCTGCTGCCTCGACACCACATGCCAGGGCCAGGCATCAGCAGTCCGCTGCACTGCACCTTCCACCCCAACATGGCAGAGCCTGCATCTGAGGCTGCCACCCCTGCTGCAGCCCTGCTGCCAGATGCTGTCATGGCCTTGTTGCCCCAGCTGCTCTGCCTGAGGCTCCGGGCTGTCAAGGGCTGCCTGGGGAACACCAAGGCTGAGTGCAGCAGGCTATGGGCCATGCGACGCATGCACGCCATGCAGGCTGAGGTTTACAGCTGGGGACTGCAAGGCTGGGCTGTGTAGGCCCACACCACTGTGCTGCGCCTCATCCCTGGCTGCCCTGAGTCATGGCTGCTTCTGCAGTGCTGCTGCCAGGCTGCAGCTCATCAGCAGCAGCAGTCAGGCTGCACGCCGCCCTTCCACACAGCAAGCCACCAGGCAGCTGATGTCAGGAGCAGCAGGGCAACAGCAAACAGCACGCAGGGCCAGGCGCCTGACTGTGCAGCCGGCCAAGTACTGCAAGTACGCCAGGTTGCCCCGGCTGCTGCTGCTGAGGCCTGACCCAGGCTATGGCAGTGCCGAGCGCAGGCAGCAGCAGTGTGTGACAGCGTGCAAGCTCTGCCCTGCCCCTTGCCCACCTCGACCGGGACAAACGTGCCCAGCTGCTCCACATAGCCCAGCACCTGGCCGCGCTTCACCTGCTCACCCTGCACACACCGCCACCACCCACCAGCCCCAGGTCAGAGGCAGCACACCCAACAGCACTGTGCAGCAGCCTAAGGCAACGACCATCACAACCACTAGCGCAGCGGGGAGGAGGGTGAGGGCCTGGTGTGTTGCCTGGCTGCTGCCCCCTTCCTGGTGCTGCAGGCCACCTTGCCAGGGGCAGCAGGGGGCAGACTTGAGCTGGCGGCCCTGCAGGCGTGTTGACCCTTGCTGGCCTGGCTGCACACTGATGCCTGGCTGCTGGCCTGCTGATGTGACATGGGGCAGTGCTGGGGCGCTGCTGGCCTGACCCTGCAAGCAGCGGGGGTGATGCTTGGGCCTGACACCACCCTGACCCCCTGCCGCTGCCGGCAGGCCGCCTTGATCCCTGCTGCCCAGACTGGCACCGTGCTGCCACTGTAGGAGCTGGCCACAGCAGCTGCACCCACCTCATTGACTGCATTGCCCTTGCCGATGCGCTTGCCGGCTGCATACTTGCCTCGTCTGAAGATGCCCACCTGCACCAGTGCGCCACACAGCAGGGCATGAGGCGGGAGCACCTCAGACGCCTGCCAGCCTGAGCAGGCTGCCAGGTCCGCAGTGCTGACATGGCACCTTCGGCGACAGGATAGGGACCAGGCTCTCGTCCATAGACTCCTCCAAAGACTTCAGCGTCTCCATCGGAGTTGGTGCCGGGGTCGTGATGACCACTGTCTGCTGGGGAGCTACGGGGGAGGACGCGCTGCCATCTTTTGTGCTGCGTCGCACTCTCAACTCGAAGTTCCCGACCTGCGACGTGCTGTGTGCAGTGTCAGCCTGGGCGTGCCGCAGACCCGACGGGCATACCTCACCTGTAGGTGCATCTCCGCAATGCTGGTCTCCGTTACAAGCGTGTTCAGAAACCGCTGCACCTGCAATCATCTCTGGGCAACCGTGTTTGTTCAAGAATGCGGCGCGCTGCTCTGCTTTTGACCCACCTCCAACGTGCTGGGTTGAACATCCGGGAGCTCGGCTTTAAGAGCGCTGCTTGACGGGCCGACTGCATCGCGCACACAGGGCTCCTAGGACATTGCTTTTAACGCCTGCAAATCCGTCGGTGAGGGCTCCGCTTGCTCACCAGCGGGTGTGCTCTGTGTCTTTGGCTCGACCTCAGTGGCCGCAGCCCGCAATGCGACAACCCGGGCGGGCCTGGGCACAGCGGAGCCAGCGGCAGCACGCAGGCTGCGTGTCAACTGCATCTTGGTAGGCTGTGCAGTTGCGGGGCAAGATGACGAACTGGACTGGGCAAAACGCCAAAGATGAAATGGAGTGAGTTGCGGTTTTCTCTTCCAAACTCCTTGACGCCAAAGCTAGTGCAACTGCAGGGGCGGACGAAAGTCATCTTCTACTGCTGGCGTGTTGTATGGATTGCCCTGTGTACCAAGCGGCTGTGAGTAACTGGCGGCATCAACGGTGCATGCAGCACGTCACATGCGGGCTCATGATCGTGACCAATAGCGTAGGCCGGAACATCGTGAGGCACCGAGCCTTCCTCTGCATAATGATGCGACGGGCACTGTCAATGGCAGTACACACAAGCCAGCATGCACGATGCACCACATTAGTCATGTCACGCAAAGGTCTAGTCATTTGACCCAAGTATAGTAGTCAGGGAAGTCACTAGGTGCATGGATTACATGGACACTCCTGCCCAAGCTACAAGCGATGGCGAGGTTTGAGCACAGTGCTTTGTTGAGCTACCAGGCTCAGATGCGCTGATGCGTATGCGTCCAGGGTTTTGCAGTGATGTAGTGATGCTACCTAACAGTATCCTCTGAGTGAGCAAGCTAGCCCCAAGCCCCACCATGACCCCCTGCGCTGTTGCTTGACCCCCAAGGGGCAACTAGCCAGTTATAGGCATGCCCTGCATTGTGAGCTGATATAGCTTGGACTTGGCGCACTGCTGTGCCACAGGCTGCTGCTGCTGGCTCGGGGTAGGCAGTCTTGAAGCAGCTCGCAGCCTGGGCCTGAGTGCTCCCTATCCACTGCGGTCAGTTCTGACTGGACTGACCACCAGCACAGCTGCAGAAAGCGCCACGTGCTCTACCCACTGCACTGCATGTTCAACGTTGCACTGGTGTCCCAAGTCAGCCAGTTGCCTTGGTGCGTATGGCTTCCAGGGCAGTGGTGGGACCAGGCTCTGGTGCTGCTGGCTGCGTGACTGGCTGGCTGTGTGGAGGCTGTGGCAGCTGGCGGGGAAGCAACTGGGAGAGCCATAGCGGGCACCAGACTGGCCTGTCACCTCTGTCAAGGGGGACAGATCTCAAGCCCTGTGGCCCACCATTTGAACAGCCACTCCTCACAGGGCTGCTGCTTGTGCACAGCTGCTCTGACCTGGCTTGTGTGGTGGTCATCCGCCAGCACCACTAAGCTGCTCAGCACCAACCAGGGGTGGCGTCACTCTGCTCAGCTCAGCAAAGCAGCTGTGAGTGAGCCAGCCTGGCTTCATTGTTGGAGTGCTACTATCTACGCACGCCGGTGTACCTGCAGGCAGTGGTTGTCAGCCCCATGTGAGCTACTGCACAGGTCATATCCTCAGGGCTGCTGTAGCCGAAAGCCTGTGGCATGAGACCAAGCTCCAGGTACTGCAGACTGCAGACCGCTTGCCAGGTAATCGTCACCTCGTGGCACCATCTCAGGGCATCTACTTCCAGGCAGTATGCATGCTGGTGCAGGACGCTGCATGGTAACATGCACTCACCCAGGGCAGACAGGGTGGAAGTTGTGCAAGATGAGGGGAGCGGACTTGTCAAGGTCGCGCACGACAGTTGGCTGGTTTGCAGACGTCTGCTTGGAGATGTGGCCAGTATACCCAGGCAGGTGTTGAGAGGCTTTGGTGGTGCCCTGCTGCAATGCTTGTATGTCCTTCACTGGGTCTCTTGCTGGGGTAGCGAAGCCGGCGAAGCTGCCAAGTGAGGTAGCTCTTGTGTGGCTTTGCTGTGTGTTAACCATACGCTTGCCTTGTGCTTTGCGTGGAGCTGTTGTGCTTTGTGACTGGGCCATGTAGGTCTGCGATTCAGGGCCAAGTGCCATGCTGACCCTCATTGGGCCAGATGCAAGTGCGCCATGTGCAAGTCAACATGGGAGCTGAGCTCACCGTCGTGTATTGCGAGCTACCCTCGTTGCCCGCAGCTGGCTGGATGGTCTCTGTTGCTGACAGATGACCAGGACGAAGGCTCGACATGCGCCCTCGCTTCTGGTCTTCCGCGAGTACGACAAGCCCTGGGCCCAGCGACCCAGCTTTGCCTTGTATGTGTTGTCGCTCCTTTAAGGGAAAGTCGCACATTACCTGGCTGTCGTGTCCTTGCTCTGCCATAGTGGCGATGCTGCACTTTCTACGTATGCACGGTATAATGGTGACTTGTTTGTTTGTGTTCTGTCTTTTGCGTGCATGCGCAATCAGCATGGAACGACCTCGTCACTTCAGCTGCCACTTCAGCTGCGACATTGTCATAATGACTGTGTCAGCTGTGCTATCTGTAATCCGAACAGTCTGACTTACCAGTCAGCACCTCATGCCCCTCAGGACCCCAGCCAACCCTGTTTCCTGACCGATAGCTGCCGAGCCGAGTCGGGCCGAGCTGATGAGGACGTGCCAATGGTAAGCAAGGGCTAAAAGAGCTGGGTGGCACATACCAGTTTTGAAGTTCAAACCACAACCCACAACCCCTCGATGTCAGATGAGGGGCCCCGGTGGAAAACGGGGTCGGGCTTGTGCAGCTGTTTGGGAACTTGTTGCTGGCGTGGACGACAGTTGTGGTCACACGCTCCCTCTCACTCCCTGACTTCCACGCTTAACAGTGTCAATTAATCACAACAACATCTACAACTCATTCATTCCATGTATAGCAACACTGCTCCAAGGGATTTGCATCAACAAAAGCTACCCATTGAGCTCGGCCCACGCTGGATTTGTAAATCATGTGAGTGCATGGTGTGCACTACACAAGTCAGCATGTACGTTGAGGTATGCCAGGCCCCTGACAGGCGCGCAGCCACATGCTGCCTCCAAGGCTGACGCCACGTCCATCAATTCCTGTCTGCCAGCTGCCGTGTAGCTTCACTTTGACGAGCCCTGAAGTTAGGCGTGCGGGCTTCCTCACTGACTGAGTACTCAGGGACGTCAAAGGCCTGCAGCAGGAGCGGCATGAGCAGCAGCTGCCGTACCGTACCCAGCTATAGAACAGATGAGGATGTAATACAAGATAGTGATTAATCTTTCCTGCCTGCCTTTCACCTGTCCTATACCCCATCCAACCCTGATCCCTCCCCTCCTTGGCCTCCAGCCACCACACCTCTGTGGCCCGCCCTGACTCTTTGGTCTTCTCCGCCGCTGCCCTCAAAGCAGCTTTGCGGGCCTCTTTCCTGCGCCACGTTGCCACCAGGCAGCAGCAATGCAGGGTCGATGCAGGTATCAGTGCCTGTGCATCAAGCCTGCTGGCGGGCTTCTTTGAGAACAGCCAGAAGGGCATGCCACAGCGTGCTAAAAAGCATTGACCTGCTTGCACATGCATGCTGGTGCCAATGGTGTCTCTGCTGGGGCTGCAGGAAGGGAGGGGGAAGACTGACTCTGCTTGTGCAGCCTTCAAGTCCTTGGCAGCTGCAATGGAAGGTGCCAGGGCTGACAGGCAGGCCAAGCTTCCAAGGGAGAGCCCCACATCTCTGCAGGGCAGTGCGCCCAGCGTGCAGCCACAGTCGAGTCCGTTGTCCTAACATGCTGACCTGCCCCGTCAGGGAGCTGACGGTGGAGCCAGGCCTTGGCTACCCCTTCCTGACTGATAGCCTTAGATCTGCAGACTAATAGCCTTAGATTGCCCTGTGCCATGGACCATGGTGGGATGATCATTACTCCATGGATCTCACGAGAAACCTAAGTTGCTTGAAAAGGCCACCGCCCGTACAATGATGTAGGTGGTAGGCACTCATGCACCATGTCCATGTGCATTGGGTATACTCCACACCGCCCATTCACACCATTTGAGTCGGGCTACTATTGCCCACTAGTATTCCCGCTAGTGGCTGCTAGTAGCCACTACTGGTCCAGCTCAAATGGAGGCCCTAGTGAGGGACAAGGGGGCTGGACTGCGTTGTTGGGTGGGCTTGAGATGCAGCGGGACGCCGTTGCCGACTTCACAGCTCCATCTCAGGGTTAGCTGACGTGGATGGGGTGCTGCTGAAGGCAGTCAGACTACCGACATACCTGCGAGATACTTGGGGCCGCACACGGCTCAGACGCGCCTGGCTAGCTCCGTTCAGCGACGCGCATCGGGTGGTCATGATGCAGAGAGCAATGTGCGGCTTGCTGAGTCAGCAATGGCAAAAAGGGATGGCATGCACAATATTATGTTGCCTGGCTCCTGACCTAATGACCTCCTGACCTAATGAGACGATCCGATCAGATCTACCATACTCTCCCGTTTGATTCGCGAGGCCTCGACAAATAGAGTTTAATACTTTTCCATGCTCCATGCACCTGCTTCTTGTGGTAGGGTGATGAAGGAGGCTGGGCTGGGCTGGGCTGGGCTGGGCTGGGCGGCGCGGCGCGGCGCGGCGCGGCGCGGGGCGGCGCGGCGCGGGGCGGCGCGGGGCGGCGCGGGGCGGCGCGGGGCGGCGCGGGGCGGGGCGGGGCGGGGCGGGGCGGGGCGGGGCGGGGCGGGGCGGGGCGGGGCGGGGCGGGGCGGGGCGGGGCGGGGCGGGGCGGGGCGGGGCGGGGCGGGGCGGGGCGGGGCGGGGCGGGGCGGGGCGGGGCGGGGCGGGGCGGGGCGGGGCGGGGCGGGGCGGGGCGGGGCGGGGCGGGGCGGGGCGGGGCGGGGCGGGGCGGGGCGGGGCGGGGCGGGGCGGGGCGGGGCGGGGCGGGGCGGGGCGGGGCGGGGCGGGGCGGGGCGGGGCGGGGCGGGGCGGGGCGGGGCGGGGCGGGGCGGGGCGGGGCGGGGCGGGGCGGGGCGGGGCGGGGCGGGGCGGGGCGGGGCGGGGCGGGGCGGGGCGGGGCGGGGCGGGGCGGGGCGGGGCGGGGCGGGGCGGGGCGGGGCGGGGCGGGGCGGGGCGGGGCGGGGCGGGGCGGGGCGGGGCGGGGCGGGGCGGGGCGGGGCGGGGCGGGGCGGGGCGGGGCGGGGCGGGGCGGGGCGGGGCGGGGCGGGGCGGGGCGGGGCGGGGCGGGGCGGGGCGGGGCGGGGCGGGGCGGGGCGGGGCGGGGCGGGGCGGGGCGGGGCGGGGCGGGGCGGGGCGGGGCGGGGCGGGGCGGGGCGGGGCGGGGCGGGGCGGGGCGGGGCGGGGCGGGGCGGGGCGGGGCGGGGCGGGGCGGGGCGGGGCGGGGCGGGGCGGGGCGGGGCGGGGCGGGGCGGGGCGGGGCGGGGCGGGGCGGGGCGGGGCGGGGCGGGGCGGGGCGGGGCGGGGCGGGGCGGGGCGGGGCGGGGCGGGGCGGGGCGGGGCGGGGCGGGGCGGGGCGGGGCGGGGCGGGGCGGGGCGGGGCGGGGCGGGGCGGGGCGGGGCGGGGCGGGGCGGGGCGGGGCGGGGCGGGGCGGGGCGGGGCGGGGCGGGGCGGGGCGGGGCGGGGCGGGGCGGGGCGGGGCGGGGCGGGGCGGGGCGGGGCGGGGCGGGGCGGGGCGGGGCGGGGCGGGGCGGGGCGGGGCGGGGCGGGGCGGGGCGGGGCGGGGCGGGGCGGGGCGGGGCGGGGCGGGGCGGGGCGGGGCGGGGCGGGAACCATGATCAGCCCACCAAGCCTGCAGGCTGGAAGCCCCCAGCAGGGCAGGTGGACCTCCGCCTGCTGCGTCGAGCCTGGAGCCAGCAGCGTGACCAGCCTGTGCGGGGCCTGATGTGGTGCCCGGTAGTGGCCCCCCACAACTCCCCACAGGCCCCGTGCAGCAGCCAGGAAGCCACACAGCCAGCAGCCTCAGAGCCAGGGCCAAGCACTCCCCCTCCAGCCAAGCGCAGCAAGCGCACCGAGGCTGAGCAGGCAGCTGACCCCACCCAGCCCGCCAAGGGCAAAGGCAAGGGCAAGGGCAAGGGCAAGGCTGCCAAAGCCAAGCCAACACCACAGCCGGGCAGGTGGCTGGACAGGGACTGCATTGCAGCGCTGAACATGCAGCGCGTTGGGGAGAGCAGGTGGCGGCCACTGGACTGTGCTACTGGGCTGGCCTAGGCTACAAGCGGCTTCGAGACAAGCCTCCCAAGGCCCATCAGCAGCAGAAGCCCGATGCGACACTGTAGCGTGTGCCCCCCTTTGTTGAGCTGTCATCAGCTTACATTAGTGCATGCAAGTCATGCCACCTCTACACTATAGCCCTAACGGGTCAGGCAATGATGTAGGTGGTACGCACTCATGTAGGTGGTAGGCACTCATGAGTCATGCACCATGTCCATGTGCATTGGGTATACTCCACACAGCCCATTCACACCATTTGCTTCGGGCTACTATTGCCCACTACTCAAATGGAGGCCCTAGTGAGGGACAAGGGGGTTGACCGCCCATACACCTTCAAAATGCGTGGTGCCAGCAGCACCACATCCGCTAGATCACCAGCTGCTCGCGTCAGCCTGAGCACCGCTCACATACCGCAAGAACCCCGGTTCCATCCCTGCGATTGTTACAGCCATTTCTGACTTTGGCTATACTTGCGCGGAACACAAGTACCCACCATGTTCATGGCGTGCAGCGCAGTTCAGAATGAATGATAGTCATGCTACATGCTACACACGTTACACGCAATGCTACTTGGCAAATCAGCATTAGCATCCTGCACCATACCGGTTTGTTTGCAGCCTTGTACGCGCTAAAAATAGATGGAGGTCACAGCAGCTAGTGCGCAACATGCCTAGGGACAACTCTCAACCCAGCAGCTCTTGCACTGGCATGTGCACATGCCACCTACTTATGCCTGCTTCCTGACACAATCGTTGCCTCATCACCAAGCTCGACACCACACCAGCTGAACGCCTCCTGCCACATCGTCATCTGGGAGGCATGCTTGTAACCTTTCAATCTACTTAGCTCTCCATGCCTTGCTTGCAATCACGCTGAATGCGCCCAATCTGCTGAAACGCCAGCTTCCATGCAACTTCGCATGTTATGCGGCATAACTCAACAGGGAAGGAGCAGGTGGCCAGCGCACACTACATCACACCACCTTTGCCACATGCTCATGTGTGCAGCTTGGAATAGCTTTGCTCCCTTCAGCTAGCAGCGCAGGGGCAAGGCAGGAGGCGCCCGCACTGCCACCCGCAAGCGCTCCACGGACACATCCAGCCGAGCTGCTCTGCTGCTGCACTCTGCCCACACCTTTCCCTCGCCAGGCGCCAGCTCTGCTGCCACCTCTGCCGCCACACCACAGCTCAAGCCCGAGACAAGGCCAGACGTAGAAGCACCTAACCCAATCCGAGCGCCTGGCACTGTGGTCACTGCACTGAGGCTGTGAAAGCGCACCGCTCTACTCGCCAGCAAGAGTCTGTTGCGATCAGCTCTTCCGCCACTCCTGGCCACAGGGGGTGTGGCAGGGCCCATGCTCAAGTCTGCACAGCCAGCCAGGCCCTGGCAGGTCATGGGTAAGCCCGCCTGCTCCTTTTTTGCATGGATTGGCTGTTCTTGGCATATGTCAGCTAAAGGGCACGAGGGGGGTAGTTGCTGCTCGGGACTGGACGATAGAGGAGTGTCCAGGCGGGGGTCAGTGTCCTCCATGGCTCCTGATGCTTCTGTGCATGGCGCATGGGGCTCTGGCTTGCAGTCGGGGGTGGTGTGGGATACCTCACTCCCGCCCTGGCTCATTGTGGGCGGGCCCTGAGCAAAGGGACTCGCTTGTTCATCCTGGCCCAAGGCCCTGTGCCAGCTTGCGGCGTTACGGTCGATGTCCGGGCCTTCAAGTGCGGAGCACGTCGCTTCAGAGCTTTCCTCTGTGCACAAGCTGCTGGGACTGAGAACGAAGTGGCTGCAGTCGGAAACGGCTTTCTTAACGTTGGAGCCAGGTGCTGCATCACTGAGCGTGATGACGCCGCTGTGCGACATTGCGGCACCGCGCTCCTCGCCGATGTCGCCGTCACCTTGCAGATCCACTAGAAGCACCGTCACGTTGTCGCGGCTGCCTGCTTGCAGCGCTGATTTGACCAGCAGCTGCGCAGCTAGCCGCAGCGATGTTTGGCGGTCCACGCCGCGCGAAAGAGCTCGCAGGACACATACCCGTGCAAGCTTCACCGCTGCGTCATTGTCGAGCGCGGCCCAGAGGCCGTCAGTCGCAAGCAAGAGAAATAGATCGTCGGGATGGCGTGCGGCGTCGCAAATCTGCGTACGGGGAGGCACGCACCACCGCCCCAGGCCGTTCATGCCGTGGACACAAGCCGAAATGGCAGATCGACAAAGCATATAGAGAGAGGGGGAGGGATGGAGGATGGGGTGACACTATGCAAGCGAGGGTCTAGCCAAGGATGAAGACCAGCATGTCCTGGTGTGACGGAGAAAAAATGGTTATACAGTGTGTGCAAGCCCGCACATGTCCTCCCAGCTTCTGATGCTCCTCCTTTCCCCTACCCATGCACCAAGCTAATGGCATTGAAGCCCATGTGGGGCCCTGGCTCCCATTACCCTCCCCTCACCTCAGGCGTGGCGATGACCCCAAATGGTTTCAGCAGGCTGTCTCCCAATGCTCGGGACATGCTGAGCACCCCCATCACCCGGTGTCCTCCATGCCAAAACACCTGGCCCCCTGCAGCCCTGATACGTGCCTGCAACCAGTGGGCAAGACAATGGACACATCCTATGGCCATGTGGAAACTTGAGCTGGGGAGGTGAACCCACTTTCCCTCCAAGCCATCACCGTTACCACCACCGCCACCACCACCACACCAGCACCATTGAAGGTTATCAAGTGTTGTAGAGCCCATGCGCAACTGCCATACGATGGTGGTGGTGGTAGTGAGGATGCTGGCAGGATCCAGAAAATGCCATGCCAACCAGAGATGCTAGAGTGTTAAACAGGATCAACTGCGTGAACTCGCATCCAGCCTATTGTCCCACATACTGACAAGTGCTGACCTGCGTTGACCAGCCCCGCGCTGACTCGCCCCTCGCTGGCCTGCCCCCTCGCTGGCCTGCCCCCTCTGACCTGAAGCACCCTGGCCCTGCCTAGCCTCCCCCAAGCAGCCTAAGTCAGGGTGTGTGTGGAGGGGCGCGGAGAGACAGGCCCCAAGGCCAGCAGGACTGAAGGTGCTCACCCTCTCATCAGGCCTCTCTGGCTTGTGGTCGTCTGTAAGGGCTATTGCGGCTCCATTCATCCTGCCCACCACAGCCCGGGAGTCACCTGGTGGCCAGGGTGGACGCAGGCCAGCAGCAGTGGCGGCAGAGGCCGCAGCAGCTGCACTGAGGCTCTTACAGCATGCTCAAACCCTGGGCCTGTAGTGCAATGCTAGACATCAGCGTGCCTGACCACTGACAGTGGCTCTGCTGCTGCAGCGCCTGCCCCTGCTGCTGCTGCTGCCCCTGATGCCTCGGCTGCTGCCCTTGTTGCTGGTGCGGCTGCTATAGCTGGTGGTTGCAGCTTCATGCAACAGTGTGCCGCACAACGGTGCAGCTTCACCCTGCCCCCGCAGCACTTGCCTGTATTGGCAACGTAGATCCTGTCCCTGCCCACCAGGGCACACACAGCTGTGGTGCCCCCCTCAGCAGCTGCTGCGGCAGGCACCTGCTGGTCACATGCCTCAAAGCTGTGCAGCAGGGCGGCGTGCACCGCCACACTCTCAGCCAGGCTTGACTCTGTGCGACAGGCTGCTAGGCTGCGCACTGAGCTGATGGCTTGTGCATGGCTCGCTGGTGGTTGCTGCTGCTGGTGCAAACTGGCTGAACCAGTAGCTTGAGCGCTCGCTTGTCCATGAGAAGCAGTGCCAGGCTTTGTTGCGTGTGTGGCACTGTCTGCCGGCATGACATGAGTCAAGCTGTGGTGGTTGTTGGCAGGGGAGCCTGCAGCCTGTTGGCGCAGCAGTGCTTCTCGTAGCAACCCAGGCAGCGTGGCAGCGACGTGCTGTGCAACGGTAGCTCCGCCATGACCTGTGCAATGCGAAAGAAAGGGCGGCAGCTACAGCCGAGAACAGCAGCCTCGGGCATGACGCTGACAGACATCCCGGCTAGCTGCGAGGAAGCTGGGGCGCAGGCGCGGCGCATACAGGTTGCAAGCTCACCGTCGAATACTGACGCCAGGAACAGCTCCTGTGAATGCTCTCCGGCGCCCACCTCGCCCAGCAAGTCCGGACAAACTGTCCAGGCATCCTCTTGGTAGCTCCTACCGCCTTTCTCCGACACGCAAGCGTGAGTAAATCGACTCGGGGCGGTCCGGTGCCTTTTCCTAATAGACAAGGGCAAGGAAGCTGTGCGCTTCATTGGGGTCGTAGTAGGCCAGCTGTGGCTTGTAGTCTGGGAAGCCAAGTCAGTGTCGCAAGAGGAGGGACACATGGTACGCTGTTCCTGGTGACGACTCCTTCATGGTGCCTTATGTAAGGATTGTCCTACCTTGGTTCGCAAACTATAAAGAGTGAGGGTTGGTAGCCGCACCAGCTGCCCCAAACTACCCACCTTTTGTCGGACCATGACGGAACCACGGGGCTGCGAGTAACAGGTGTCCACCTTCCTTCTCCATGACAAGGAGGCACCAACACCCCACCCGTGGAGCTGCTGGGCAGCTGGCGAGTGCACGAGGCACGGCAAGCACAGCACAGCTTCGTTAGAGCTTCCTGCTACACAAGCACAGCACAGCTTCAAAACACAGCTTCGCTTCTCAAAGCCACTCCAGCACAGACACGGTAAGGTAAGCAGTGCTGCTCGTCAATTAGAAGCAGTGATGCTCATCAATCAGAAGCTGTAGCTGCATAGTGACGTGCCCCCCCCTACATAATGCCGTGTGCGCTGTGGTTCCCAAGCTAGCCAGCAGCGTGACCAGTCAGTCCAGGACCCAACGTGGTGCCCCATAGTGGCCCCACGCCAACTTCCACAGGTCCCCTGCAGCCTGGGACCACCACTCCTCTGCCAGCACAACAAGGCTAAGTAAGATGCAACGCCCACCCAGCCCACCAAGGGCAAAGGCTAAGGCAAGACCAAGACCGCCAAGCCCATCCACCGCCCAGGTGAGTAGACAGACTGCAATGCGACATTGAACACACAGTGTGCACCTTCTGGAGCTTGGCTACAGCCGGCTGCAAGGCCGCCAACCCTAGGCCCAGCCGCATCAGACACATAAAAGAAACCTCGTACATGTGACCGGCTGTTTTCCCCCCCCTTTCCTTTTCCTCTTCTGGTGCTTTCCCCAACCAGAGTGCGGCAAGGCGCAAGGGCCGACCACCACCAGCGCAGAGCTCCAACTCTTGCTTTGTTTGGGTGTAGCATGAGGGCTGTGGGGTTCAGGAGTTGTTAATGGTTAAGGGCTATATGTACGGATGGTAACGGATATTTGCGACAAATAACTGCGGATAGATAATCCATAAATTCAGGCAATATTGTTAGACCGCTATCGCGGCTACGACATATGTGATACATGCCGCTCCTTAGTATTGTTGGCTGTGTGGCAAGATGCCTGCAAGCGCATGAACGATGCCGCATCGCCGGCATCTCTCGCCGGGGTGCATATCCTTTCCGGGCCAGCCGTCACAATCACAGCTCCACAATCTGCGAGGTGCGTGTCTGATTTTGTGTGTTCTGCAAATGCCGGGCTCCAAAGCATCACAGCGTTGCATCACAGCGTCGTACCACATCGAATAGCAACACAGCGTCGCGGGCTCTAGGCCCTGACCTGCGGCACACGCCCGCCATCAGTGCTTTGGACTCTCGCAGGATGGTGTTCGCGACCCTCGTAGTGCTACTGGCTACGTGTGCGCTGGTCAGTGCCCAGTACCCGACCATCCCAGTGGTGTATGTGCCGGGCAACCTAAACTTTGCCGTCATCGGGGGTGAGTTGCAAGCCAGAAATCCTGGGCTCCCCTGTTCGATGCTGTAGCAGAGCTAGAACCCACCCTACACATAGATTGTCGCTGCCAGCACCAAAGCAGCATGCACATGCGTGTAAGTAGGCTAACACAGGTTAACTGCCTACATCAAAGGCTTCAGGGGTCAGACTTCACCTGTACAACATCTAGACCTCCACGGATCTGCCTGTTGGCTGCAGATTGGGGTCGTATGGGGGGTGTCAAGTCTGTGACCCTGGCCAGCCAGGGTGGCTTCGACATCACCGGCTACTGTAATCAGTACTTCGGAATGGATCTTGAGGACAGTGTACCAGGTGCGAACAACATCACCCGTTGCACTGCCCACTTGGATGGCATCGCTCGCCTAACAATGGTTCAATATCCCATGTAACCTTACCATGCACGTCAAGAGCGTTATAGGAGTGGGCACTGTATTGCATTTCTCAGATTAAAACTGGGAATCCCTCCCTAATGCTGGTATCTTTGCACCAACTTTTGCACTGAAACCATGAATGCCTGCCAGGTTTTGCGGTGTAGAGATGCAGCTGTGGGGCATGCCGCCTAAAGCTCTGCAGGACTTTATAATAATGGCAAGAATATCAACCTAGCAGGCACTTGCATGGCTGTTGATGCCTGATCATGCATCAGAGTACCAGGCTCATGCCTTGCCCTCCCATGTGGCTGTGCAGGTGCCATTGCACAGCAGTCCACTGCTTTGGTCATGGAGCGAGCGATCAGGAACAACAATGTAGGGCTCAGAGCTTTGGCCGTGGCCTGACCAGTGCATTGTGTGTCCCCATCTCTAGCCCATCTGCAGGACAACATCATCAGCAGCAGCACAGCTGAGTGCTACTGATTGCGCTAGGTGCAGGCTGCATGTGAGCTGCCCCCCACCCACCCCTCCTCCTGCGGCCCTGCTCCCCTGCCCCTGCAGGCCAAGTTCGTGGTCAACACCGGGGACAACTTCTACGAGTAGGTGCCTCACACCCGCACCCCAGCCTCCCCATGCCAGCCGCACCAGCGCATGCCACCGCCACAGCTGCAGGGCGGCTCACTGAGGGGGTGTGGTGCTGTGACCTCAGGTGCGGGATCGACACACCCATGCGCGTCATCTCCGACTGGGCCAGCGTGTACCAGGGCAGGCGCACCCCCGCCACCGCTAACCTCACCTGGTACCACACCATTGGCAACGTGAGGAAGGGGGCAAAGCTGCTGCTGTTGCTCCTGTTGCTGCTGCTGCTGCTGCTGCTGCTGTCGTCACTTGTCCCTCCTTCACCCCTTGACTTGCCAGACAGCACGTTATTGCACCAGCTGGGCACAAGCCAGTGAAAGAGTGGCTGCTAAAACTATAGATTACCTCGGTTGCCCTGCCTGCAGCACGATGTGCCCCAGAACTCAGTCCAGTATCACCTAGACTTTGCCAAGATGGAGCCGCGCTGGTACTTCCCCTCACGCTACTATGCAGTCGACTACGTCAGCGGCAGCAACGTCACGGTGGGCTGACACGGCCTGGCTTGGCAGCCGACCTGTTTGGCATATCTAGCGTGCATAGCCAACCTGCATGCATAGCAACCTGTGCAACCTGTGCATAGCAACCTGCATGCATAGCACCCTGCGGAACCTGTGCATAGCCAACCTGCTTGGCATGTATGGCATGCACAGCAATGCTGAAGGCTGTGTGCTGCGTGAATGGTGTGTGTGTATATCCAACTGGTTGCTGTCATCTAGCCTGCGTGGCAGCAGCGCCACATACGGCCAAATGGCTGGCCGGCATGGTTGCAGATGCGCATTTTGTACATCAACACCAACCCATTCGTCAGCTCCTACTCAAGGAGCACCAACAAGTACTTCAGGGGCGGGCCCGAGATCAGCAACACCGGAAGCCCCTTCTGCTGATGGGAACCAACCCACAGTGGTTTTACCTGCCCACAGCAGCCATGGCAGCATCAAGCTCCGCCTTGTTGCGCCTGTGTCATCATCACAAGCACCATGGTGTCCCTGAGGCAGCAGGTGGCTGCCCCATGCACTGTCGCCTGGCCTCTAGTGTCGCCTGGTGTCGCCTGGTGTCTTGAGTCTCAACCAGCCAGGTCAGCACCTTGGCCCTCAACCTTGAGCCTTCATTGCAGTCGAACACACTAGTTGTGAACCACTACAAAACAGTGTTTTTTCTGTGTGGTGTTCCCATCGCATGGCATGCACATGGCCTAGACATGGCATACACATGGTCACGGTCGCCTACCACCTACAGCATTGCCTGACCCCTTTGACAGGGCGATGCATAGAGTTGGCATGACAAAACATGCACTAATTGTAAGCTGATGACAGCTTCAAGTGGGGGGGAACACACTACTGTGCCGCAGCGGGCTGCTGCTGCTGCTGCTGGGCCTTGGGAGGCATGACTGCCTTGTTGTCGCCCTACTAGCTAGGTTGGCATGGCTGACATGCCCAACACTCTTACATAGCTCTTGACATAGCTTGAGCATGGCATACACTATTACGCTACTGGCTGCTGTGGCTGCTGCTGAGCTCAGACTGCCACCCACCACCTCCCAATCCTACACCTCCCAAACTGGCTTGCAAAACAGGCTGCAGCTGGCTTTGCTATGATCGACATATGTGGCTCATGCTGGCGGCACTGAGCCTGAAGCAACGCCATGTTTGGCAAACGCCCTGTCATGGTGGTGATGATGATGATGATGATGATGATGATGATGATGATGATGATGATGACCTCCCAGACTACACCCCTACCTGCCTTCTGCCCCTACTCCACACCACCAGCGGCTGCCATGTGCTGCGTCAATCTAGTGACACCCGCGCTTTGTTGCACCAACCAGGAGTGCAGACTCGCCCACTCTGCAGCTCCACATAGCCAGTGCTTGCATGTGTACTCTGTGCAGGCTACCCCAGCCATGCTCACAGCCCAGTTGCGGTGGATCGAGTGGGCACTGAACACCAGCACTGCTGACTGGACCATTGTGGTGGGTGGTCAGGGCAGGTGCCGGCATCCAGGTCCATGAAGACGAGGAAGTGGCTCAGGCTGCTCGCAATGCCCCACCACCTCCAAGCCTTTATCACATGACCCTTATCTGCCCCCTCTTTCCACCTCCGCCTTCCTTCCTTCGTCACCCCTCCTTACCCCTCCGCCCCTCCCCATACCCGGCTTCCGGCACCCTCGCTAGCTGGGTTTTGGCCCCCTGCAGGTGCTGGGCCCTGAGGCCGCAACCTCACCTTACCCACATGTTGGACCCCTCTGTCCTGCTGACCACTCCAGCCTCCCCGCCCTCAGCCCTCCTCATCAGCGCCCCCCCACACCCGTGCCCCTATTGCTGCCCACCCCGCAGCCTGTCCCTTGGCCTTGCCCAGGTGGGCCACCACCCAGTGGTGGGTGCGGCCAGCACTGTGTACGGCTTCAACACCTCCGGCATGCCCCACACCTCCTTTGACCTGGGCATGCGCACCACCACGGGCACAGGCGCCTGGGCCACGGTGGGTGCAGCGCAGCCTCAGCCCGTCCTCTGGTGGCACTGCTGACTGCCCTGGGCAGCTGGTGGCGGTGGTGGGGGCTGACTGCGGCTGGCGGTGCCTGACCGCAGCTGCTGGGCCTGCTGCGCACCTACAACGTCACCGCCTACTTCAACGGCCACGACCACGTGCTGACCCACGCAGTGGACCCCGTAGACCCCGCCACCTACAAGACGCAGTACGTCACCACGGGGGCAGGTGAGCCAGAGGGGGAGAGCAGGTCAAGGGAGAGCGGGCAGGAGGGGATAGGCCAGGGGAGGCAGGCAAAGGTGAAGGGGAAGGGGGAGCACCCCTCAGTGGTGGCTTCAATGGTGGTGGCACTGCACTACCAGACCCCCTCGCCGTACTTCCAGGGGCCCCTCCAGGCCTGAAAGCATTGCCTGCGGTGCATTGCCAGCACCTTCCTCATCAGCTCGGCAGGCAACAAGTACCAGGGCAAAGGCAGTACTGTGCCACAGCCTGTTGCTGCTGTTGGCACTGGGGTGGGCGGCCTCACCACCACTTGCAGCCCAGGTCTGCACTGCTCAATGGGGTGGTGCTGGCTTCATGCTGCAGGCTCCATGACTGAGGCTGCAGACTCCTGCGGTGCCACCCGCCCTTTCATCAAGTACTCCAACAGCCCAACACACAACCCGGACTGCACCAACGCTGCTGGGGTGAGTCAAGGCAGCTGGCCTGGTCGATACTTGATGATGCCTGTGTCTGTATTGACGCTGACATGCTGCATGGCCTACCTGTTTTCACAAAACGTATAGAGTGAGGGGGGCTGGCCGCATTAACTGCCCCAAACCATCCACCTTTTTCTGCACCATGACGGAACCACACGCTACCAGAGGAGCCACCAAACAGGAACACCATGTGACTGTCATGTGATCTGCCGTGACCAGCCAGATCAAGAGCTGATGGTGTGCCCCATTTTGGCCCCACATGGTCAACACGCCACAGCTGAGCCAACACACCCCGCTGAGGCCAACACATCTAGATTACATTAGATCTGAGGCCAATACAGCACATGCCCCGTTGTGGCTCCTTGCCAACACGCCACAGCTAAGCCATCTGAAAGGCACGCCTGTCAGCACCTTGGCCCTCAACCTTGAGCCTTCATTGCAGTCGAACACACTAGTTGTGAACCACTACAAAACAGTGTTTTTTCTGTGTGGTGTTCCCATCGCATGGCATGCTCATGGCATACACATGGCATACACATGGTCATGGTCGCCTACCACCTACAGCATTGCCTGACCCCTTTGACAGGGCGATGCATAGAGTTGGCATGACAAAACATGCACTAATTGTAAGCTGATGACAGCTTCAAGTGGGGGGGGGGCACACTACTGTGCCGCAGCAGGCTGCTGCTGCTGGGCCTTGGGTGGCTTGTCTCGCAGCCGCTTGTAGCCCAGGCCAGGGTACTCCTTGCCCTTGTCTGGCAGCTTCCCCTGCTCTGGCCAATAGCACAGCTCCAACGGCCGCCACTTGCTCTCCCCAATGCGCTGCATGTTTAGCGCTGCATTGCAGTCCCTGTCCAGCCACCTGCCTGGCTGTGGGGCTGGCTTGGCTTTGGCAGCCTTGCCCTTGCCTTTGCCCTTGGTGGGCAGGCTAGGCTCAGCTGCCTCTGGCTCAGCCTTGGTGCGCTTGCTGCGCTTGGCTGGCAGGGGAGTGCTGGGCCCTGGCTCTGAGGCTGCAGGCTGTGTGGCTGCCTGGCTGCTGCGTGGGGCCTGCGGGGGCTTGCGGGGGGCCACTATTGGGCACCACATCATGCCCCGCACTGGCTGGTCACGCTGCTGGCTCCAGGCTGGGCGCAGCAGGCGTGGTTCCACCTGGCCTGCTGGGGGCTTCCAGCCTGCAGGCCTCTACTCACATGGCCTTTGTTCAGCTGCCTCTCACAGGGCTGCTGGCCGTTCACTGCTGAGCTGACCCGAGTGGTGCGGTGCTCATCCACAAGCACCACCCTGCCCCGCCGCTGGTCTGTGCCCCTGGGCCTGCACACCACTGCTGAGCTGAGATGGCCCACCACCACCTCCCAATCCTACACGCCTGTCAGCAGGCAGCGCTCCCTTGTCATGGCTGAGCCAAGCTGCTGGGCTGTTGCCTGTGCAGTTGCCATGGCCTGACGGTCAGAATGGCTTCAACATCGTGAAGGCCAGCAAGGCCAGCTTCAGGGTGAGTCCCCTGCACCTGCCTCGCTGCACTTACTGCCTGCGCTGCCAGTGCCAGTGTAGGCGCCTGCCCCTGCCCCTGCCCCTGCACTAGAGCCTGAGTCAGTCTCCCTGTTGTGCCGGCTGTCCCACTGAGTCCCTGTGGTGCTGCTTGTGCCAGGTGTATGCTGCCTACTTGACTGTCTCACTGCCTGTCCTGCATACCCTGCAGGTGGACTTTTACTCGCTGCCTGACTACACAAAGCCGGCTGGTGTCCGCACTTATGCATTCAGTGTCATGAAGTAGGGCCTGGCTGCCTCTCTCACCGAGAGTAACTCCATTGGGTGGAATTATGGCTCACACTATTTCAGCCGTCAGCCGTCAGGCTGCTTGGCCGCTGCATTGGCAGCTCATTTGGGATGGGTTTGGCAGACCCTGAGCCAGCCTCAATGGTCATGGACGCTCATCATAGTGAGGGGACGCGGAGGCTGGGCCGCAATGCCCAGGTGCTAATGCCCACTGCAGGAGTTTGGGATCAGCTCGGTTTTGATGATATGATTTCAATTATGGCTTTTGGACTGGACTATTATTTGTAAGGCTGGCCCTATGTAGGGCCCAATCATCCTTGCTCCGGTTTGTAGCCCGTTTGCCATTTTGTAGCCCTGCCAGTAGCCCTTTGGTACTTCTTGCCAGGGGCAGGCAGAGCCTCCCTTGCTGCCTATCCCAAAGGGGTGCTACACACTCTCCCCAATGCGCTGGAAGTTGAGGTGTCATTCCTTGGACGGTCTTTCCTCTCTCAGGCAGGCAGAGCAGTGGATATGGCCTCCACTGCTGGCCTGTGAGGCAATTTCTCCCCCCCCCGCATCTATAAGCGCTACTATGTAGTAGATAATTGAGTCGCCGATCGTTTTAGGCGGTTGTGGAAGGCGAGGCCGAGGCCCTGGCGCGGGGCAGCTCGAGACCGAAGCTAGCGGTCACGGAGCGTAGCGACGTGGCCGCTGGCTGAGGTCGAAGCGGGCAAGGAGGTCGGGGTGCGCGGCCAGCACGGCAGTGACTGCTGCACTCGGCCGAGTGTTCTCGCCGTCTCCGGGCAGGCCGCGGCACAGCTGCAGGTACAGCTTCCTGCAGCTCAGGTCCGGGATGTCTGCTGCGGAGACTGGGATGTCTGTGTCTGTGTATGTCTGTGCTCGTCGAGCTGGTCGGCTGCGTGAATGGTAAACAAGCCGCGCACGAGGAAGCCCAACAGCAGGCTGCCGAGCACTGCCCGCTCGCTGCAGGCCTTCACTCGTGGCTGCACAGCGTCGGCCAGGAAGGCATCCCAAAGCTCTTGCGGCAAATGCTCGGTCAACTTAGCAAGTTTACACTTCCGGGCGAAAAGGAAAAGGCGGGAAAGTAACAACGCTAGCGCGGGCAGCGCGGGCCTCTCCTGAAGCCTTCCTTCTGCACTGTGCCTTGGTGAGTTCGGGTTGTGCTGCCTTGTCGCGGTCAAATATGTCGAAGTCGGGGACCTCCGGCGCTGCTCTAGGCCCAAACACACCGCTTCGTCTCTTCTTTCTCGCCATAAACAATAGTATCGCGAGGCAGCTACATAGACTACGGATTTCCACGTTTGTCACACACCTACATTTCCACACATGACCACACACGAAAGACACGGTGCCATTAAGATCCGGATGGCATTAAGCTCCTGATTGGTGCCATTAAGCTCCTCAACATCCTGGCAGGCGACGACTTCGCGTGAGGAGCAGTGCTGGTCCTGCGGGATGGAGAGCAGGAGGACAATAGCAAGTGTGCAGGAGCAGGGTGCACATGACCCCGGCCCGGCGGCATATCGCATTATTCCTCGCGATCAACCCCCCCACACCTCGGCGAGCTGCCAGAACCGATATCAGGCAGCATACCTCAACGCCGACGATGTCTGTCGCGCGATGCCGCTCGCTTAAGGACGTCCGCCGCAGACCTCTCATCACTGTCTCCATGGCCTGGGCGACGCTGCTGTCTACCGCGATGTTGGCCGCCAGCGTGGGTTCGCATGTCCCCGTGCAAGAGGTCCGCGTGCCAGGCAGCCTCAACTTCGCAGTCCTCGGAGGTCCGTCGTTCGCCGCGGAGGCACCTCGCCCCTAGTATTTGACCAGGCTTAGCAACCGCCTTGCTGAGAAGAAGCGGGGAGGGGGAGGGGGTGGGCGGGTTGGGCAGCAGAGTTGGGCAGCAGACTTAAGGGGTGGTGTGTGGGAGAGGCCATGTCGTGACCAAGTCTGGTGCCATCACCCAGCCCCTGCCACCTGCCGTGCTGCATTGCTCGTGAGCAGCACTTGGCTGCATTGCTTGTAAGCAGCACGTGGCTTGCTGGCATACTCTGCATGCTTGTAGATCAAGCTGGCATGTGTGACATGCATGGCACCTCAACGTGTGGGACAATGCATTGCCATGCATGCCGGTGTTACCAGGGCCTGACCCACTCGGCCACATCACCCTCTGAGCCCAGCTGCCCCCTGTGTCTGGCCCTGTCTGTGACTGCGGCCGGTGAAGCCTGAGGCGCATCTGGGGGGTGGTGGGGGGGCCAGGGGTGGAGTGGCTGCAGAGCACGAGCACCACCAGTCACATGACGCCGTGGGGCCAAGAAAGGGTGCTGATGGTCAGCAGTGTTATTTTTTCTCCTGGAAGGGGCAGCCTGGCTCCACCGTCAGCTCCCTTTCTTTCTAGCTTGCTTGCTTGACTGCAGCAGGGCACACTAGGTAGCAAGGGCAACCACCCCGTGGCATGGTTGCGCTGGCCTCCTGCCAGCTGTCCAGCATACGGGCCTGGCAAGCGCCAGTGAAGCCTCACATGTACCTCTCGCCTTACATATAGCTCTCTCAGACACCACGTAGCTTGCAGCGGCGAGGCTGCTTGCTCACCTTGGTGCCAGCATCCCTAAACACACGCCTCTGGCAGAGCATGTGGAGCCATTTTGCCGTCTGAACTCATTCCCCGCACTGGCTGGCGACATGGAGTGGCCTGGCTCATGCCTCTGTCATGCCCTTATGGCAGGGCATGACAGGACAGGACAGGACACGCTGGGGGAGGGGCGGCACATCCCAGGCTGCTGGCTGGCGCGTCCCTGCCTCGAGGCTGCAGGCTGGTGCCTGTTGGTTGCAGATTGGGGGCGCACCGGCGGCATCAAGTCCATCACCCCAGCCAGCGAGGGTGGCTACGACACCACTGGCTCCTGCACCGAATACTTTGCCGCCAAGGCACAACAGAATGTGCTAGGTGTGGTGGGAGGTGGTGGACTCTAGCTGTACTGAGGGGAGGGAGAGGGGAGCATCCCACCGTGCCCCTCCCTGGCAGCAGCCACCCTGTGTGGTGCTGCATGCCTCGCAGGCGCTGTGGGCCAAGCTTCCACTGCCCGGGTCATGGACAAGGCCATCAGGCTGCACCAGGCAGGTGCCTGACTGGGTGACCAACCCCCTCCAGCCCCTCCCAGCTCCCCTGATGACCTGCTGGGTGCATGCCTATGATCAACGACAGACCTCTCCAGGGCCACTGCCACCAGTACCAAATGTGAACGTAATGTGAACGGGGCCTTTTCCACCAAACAATAGCAGTCTGATAACAGGGTGGCTGGGTACAAGCCCAAGAGGGTTGTGGTCACATGCCAGTGTGAAGGGGCTCCTGGTGGGTCAAGAGGGGCGAGAGGGGTTTGCACCAGCCTTCAGAGCAGACTCTGCGGCCATGGCTACTGCCCAGTAGTGCAGCCAGGTTCCCACCCACTCACAATCTGCCAGGCACTGCTGCAAGGGGCCTGGGCGAAAGAGGGGTCCTGCAAGGGTCTACTCTTCCATTGCACCCTGGGCCCACAGCTCCTGCTGCTGCTGCTCCTGCTGCTGCTGCTCCTGCTGCTGCCGCCGCTGCTGCTGCTGCTCCTGCTGCTGCTGCTCCTGCTGCTGCCGCCGCTGCTGCTGCTCCTGCTGCTGCTGCTCCTGCTGCTGCTGCTGCTGCTGCTGCTGCTCCTGCTGCTGCCGCCACCGCTGCTGCTGCTGCTGCTCCTGCTGCTGCCGCCGCTGCTGCTGCTGCTGCTGCTCCTGCTGCTGCCGCCGCTGCTCCTGCTGCTGCCGCCACCGCTGCTGCTGCTGCTGCTCCTGCTGCTGCCGCCGCCGCTGCTGCTGCTGCTCCTGCTGCTGCCCCTGCTCCTGCTGCTGCCGCCACCGCTGCTGCTGCTGCTGCTCCTGCTGCTGCCGCCGCCGCTGCTGCTGCTGCTCCTGCTGCTGCCCCTGCTCCTGCTGCTGCCGCCACCGCTGCTGCTGCTGCTGCTCCTGCTGCTGCCGCCGCCGCTGCTGCTGCTGCTCCTGCTGCTGCCCCTGCTCCTGCTGCTGCCGCCGCCGCTGCTGCTGCTGCTCCTGCTGCTGCCCCTGCTCCTGCTGCCGCCGCCGCCGCCGCTGCTGCTGCTGCTGCTCCTGCTGCTGCCCCTGCTCCTGCTGCTGCCGCCGCCGCTGCTGCTGCACCCCACACTGCCTCCTCAGTGCCCTGCTAACGCACAGCTGAGTGCTACTGATTCAGCTAGGTGCAGGCTGCATGTGAGCTGCCCCCCACCCACCACCCCTCCTGCGGCCCTGCTCCCCTGCCCCTGCAGGCCAAGTTCGTGGTCAACACCGGGGACAACTTCTACGAGTAGGTGCCTCACACCCGCACCCCAGGCTCCCCATGCCAGCCGCACCAGCGCATGCCACCGCCACAGCTGCAGGGCGGCTCACTGAGGGGGTGCGGTGCTGTGACCTCAGGTGCGGGATCGACACCCCCATGCGCGTCATCTCCGACTGGGCCAGCGTGTACCAGGGCAGGCGCACCCCTGCCACCGCTAACCTCACCTGGTACCACACCATTGGCAACGTGAGGAAGGGGGAAAAGCTGCCAGCATGGCCATGTGCCTGAGGATCTGAGCAAGGGGCCATGTTTCCATGCGCCAGGCATTGGGTCCCAGCTGTTCTGAGGGAGAGTGGACTGGCTTTGAGGCACTGCGCTGCCTAGTCAAGCAAGAGAGGTAGCCAGCCCTGGGTTCAGATCCCATGCCCAGGCCATCTCATGCTGACACATGTCAAGGCATTGTAGGTCATACTGGGAAGGCAACTGGGGTGTTCAGCCTTCTCTGCCTGAGTGGCCTTGACAAGCAGGATAGGTTTTTGAGTGCTGGTCAGTGCATTGCCTTGCTGAGGAGCAGCGGGGAGGGGTGGGGTGTGGGGCAGCTACCCTGAGATTGGCCCCTGCCACCAGGGTTCAAACCCGGCTGACTGCAGATACCATGATACCATGAAACCATGATAACAGCAGCGGAGCCAGACAGCTGGCATGAAGCAAGGCGTATGATGGCAGCCTCACGTTGGTGCGGCCACATACCCAACCTGATGCTTTGCAGCCTGGTGCCAGTGCATGGCGTGACTAAGCTACCCTGGCCTGCATCCACCCATGCGACATCAGTTTCTGCTTGCGCCCCATGCAGCATGACGTCCCTCGACAGTCTGTGGCCCACCAGTTGGAGTTTGGCAAGCAGGAGCCGCGCTGGTTCCTCCCCTCCCGCTACTACACAGTAGACTTCACTAGTGAGGATAACACGACGGTGCGGGGCAGCCCACCCACCCCACCCCACCCCACCCCACCCCACCCCACCCCACCCCACCCCACCCCACCCCACCCCACCCCACCCCACCCCACCCCACCCCACCCCACCCCACCCCACCCCACCCCACCCCACCCCACCCCACCCCACCCCACCCCACCCCACCCCACCCACCCCACCCCACCCCACCCCACCCCACCCCACCCCACCCCACCCCACCCCACCCCACCCCACCCCACCCCACCCCACCCCACCCCACCCCACCCCACCCCACCCCACCCCACCCCACCCCACCCCACCCCACCCCACCCCACCCCACCCCACCCCACCCCACCCCACCCCACCCCACCCCACCCCACCCCACCCCACCCCACCCCACCCCACCCCACCCCACCCCACCCCACCCCACCCCACCCCACCCCACCCCACCCCACCCCACCCCACCCCACCCCACCCCACCCCACCCCACCCCACCCCACCCCACCCCACCCCACCCCACCCCACCCCACCCCACCCCACCCCACCCCCACCCCACCCCACCCCACCCCACCCCACCCCACCCCACCCCACCCCACCCCACCCCACCCCACCCCACCCCACCCCACCCCACCCCACCCCACCCCACCCCACCCCACCCCACCCCACCCCACCCCACCCCACCCCACCCCACCCCACCCCACCCCACCCCACCCCACCCCACCCCCCCACCCCCACCCCCCACCCCACCCCACCCCACCCCCACCCCACCCCACCCCACCCCACCCCACCCCACCCCACCCCACCCCACCCCACCCCACCCCACCCCCCCACCCCACCCCACCCCACCCCACCCCACCCCACCCCACCCCACCCCACCCCACCCCACCCCACCCCCCCCACCCCACCCCACCCCACCCCACCCCACCCCACCCCACCCCACCCCACCCCACCCCACCCCACCCCACCCCACCCCACCCCACCCCACCCCACCCCACCCCACCCCACCCCACCCCACCCCACCCCACCCCACCCCACCCCACCCCTCCACCCCTCACCCCCCCCACCCCTCACCCCCACCCCTCACCCCCACCCTCACCCCTCACCCCCACCCCACCCCTCCCCCCTCACCCCCTCCACCCCTCACCCCCACCCCCACCCCTCCACCCCCCACCCCCACCCCTCACCCCCACCCCCACCCCTCACCCCTCACCCCTCCACCCCTCACCCCTCACCCCCACCCTCACACCCCTCACCCCCACCCACACCCCTCACCCCCCCACACCCTCCACCCCTCACCCCCCTCACACCCCTCCACCCCCACACCCCTCACACCCCTCACACCCTCCACCCCCACACCCTCACACCCCTCACACCCCTCACCCCACACCCTCCACCCTCACACCCTCACCCCACACCCTCCACCCCTCACACCCTCACACCCTCACACCCTCACACCCTCACACCCTCACACACCTCACACCCTCACACCCTCACACACCTCACACACCTCACCCCACACCCTCACCCCTCACACCCTCACCCCCACACCCTCACCCCACACCCTCACCCCACACCCTCACCCCACCCCTCACCCCTCACCCCTCACCCCTCACCCTCACCCCTCACCCTCACCCCACCCCTCACCCCACACCCTCACCCCTCACCCCTCACCCCACCCCTCACCCCACCCCTCACCCCTCACCCCTCACCCCACCCCTCACCCCCACCCCTCACCCCTCACCCCTCACCCCACCCCTCACCCCTCACCCCTCACCCCACACCCTCACCCCCACACCCTCACCCCACCCCTCACACCCCTCACCCCTCACACCCTCACACCCTCACACCCCTCACCCCACCCCTCACACCCCTCACACCCCTCACACCCCTCACCCCACCCCTCACACCCCTCACACCCCTCACACCCTCACACCCTCACACCCTCACACCCTCACACCCTCACCCCACACCCTCACCCCACACCCTCACACCCCTCACACCCTCACACCCCTCACACCCCTCACACCCCTCACACCCTCACCCCCACACCCTCACCCACACCCTCACCCCTCACACCCTCACCCCACACCCTCACCCCTCACACCCTCACACCCCTCACCCCACCCCTCCACCCCTCACCCCCTCACACCCCTCACCCCTCACCCCCTCACCCCCTCACACCCTCACCCCTCACACTCCCCCACACCCCTCACCCCTCACACCCTCACCCCTCACCCCTCACACCCCTCACCCCCTCCACCCCTCACCCCCTCACACCCCTCACACCCTCACCCCCTCACCCCACCCCTCACCCCTCACCCCCTCACACCCTCACACCCTCACCCCCTCACCCCACCCCTCACCCCTCACCCCTCACCCCTCACCCCTCACACCCTCACACCCCTCACCCCTCACCCCCTCCACCCCTCACCCCCTCACCCCTCACCCCTCACCCCTCACCCCCTCACCCCTCACCCCCTCACCCCTCACCCCCTCACCCCTCACCCCCTCACCCCTCACCCCTCACCCCTCACCCCCTCACCCTCACACCCCTCACACCCCCTCACCCCACCCCCTCACACCCCTCACACCCCTCACACCCCCTCACCCCCTCACACCCCTCACCACCCCTCACACCCCTCACACCCTCACACCCCTCACACCCCTCACCACCCCTCACACCCCTCACACCCCTCACCACCCCTCACCCCCCTCACACCCCTCACACCCCTCACACCCCTCACACCCCTCACACCCCTCACACCCCTCCACCCCCCCTCACACCCCTCACACCCCTCACACCCCCTCACACCCCTCACACCCCTCACACCCTCACACCCCTCACACCCCTCACACCCCTCACACCCCACACCACCCCACCCCACCCCCTCACACCCCTCACACCCCTCACACCCCACACCCACCCTCACACCCACCCCACCCCACCCCACCCCACCCCACCCCACCCCTCACCCCTCACCCCTCACCCCTCACCCCTCACCCCTCACCCCTCACCCCTCACCCCTCACCCCTCACCCCTCACCCCTCACCCCTCACCCCTCACCCCTCACCCCTCACCCCTCACCCCACCCCACCCCACCCCACCCCACCCCACCCCACCCCACCCCACCCCCTGACCCCACCCCACAGCCTTCCGTAGGTACACCCTACTCATCCCCCTTCTCACACCCGCCCCCACCTTACCCCACTCCCCAACCCACCCCGCATTTCCCGCTCCTCATCCACCGCAGCTCTGCTGGCACCTCGTGTTTGTGAGGGGCTCTGCCTCTGCCCTGCTCACATTCCTGCTACACAGTGATGTACCCACCACACCAGGGTTTGCGGCGAACACTGCTGCCCTTGCCCACGCTGCCACTACAGGTGCGCAGCATCTTCATCAACACCAGCCCCTTCGTGACCGCCTACTCCAAGGCAACGAACAAGTATTCTGGCCCTGAGATCAATACCACGGTGAGCCAATGGGATGACCTGGTGCTGGCCAGCCTGGCAGCCAGCCTGACTGACACCCTACCCAGCAGCCAGCCCGACCACCCGGCAGCATACATTGCCTAGCACTCACGTCTTTGGCAGCCATTTGCTGAACGCCTGGTTACCCAGGCCGTGTCCAAGGTTGCGAGACATAACCAGCCTGCCCCCCCCCGGCCCACCCCGGCCCGCCCCGCCCCGCCCTGCCCCGACCTGACCTGACCTGACCTGACTCACAGAACACCCCGGAGGCGCTGACAGCCCAGCTCAAATTCATTGAGCAGGCGCTCAACACAAGCCGGGCGGACTGGACCATTGTGGTCAGTGCCTAGCACAAGAGCCACGGCTGGCAGTGCATCAGAGCAGCAGGGAGGAGCAGCCAGGCAGCAGCAGGGCCCCCTCAACCACAGCCCTCCCCGCTGCTTCTTTGCCTTCTCATGATTTCTAATTTCATCTCCTGCCTTCACGCTTCTCTCCCCGCCCTCTTCATGACGGTGCTCCTGCCCTCATCGCCTCGGCAGCACAAAGTGTGATGAGCGTGAGGGTTAGGCCCACCTGCAGGCGCAGGGCCCTGAAGCCGCAACGCCCTATGGAGTCCTCTCTTAGGACTCTCAGTGCTTTCCCACATGTTGGACCCCTCTGTCCTGCTGACCACTCCAGCCTCCCCGCCCTCAGCCCTCCTCATCAGCGGCCCCCCACACCCGTGCCCCTATTGCTGCCCACCCCGCAGCCTGTCCCTTGGCCTTTCCCAGGTGGGCCACCACCCAGTGGTGGGTGCGGCCAGCACTGTGTACGGCTTCAACACCTCCGGCATGCCCCACACCTCCTTTGACCTGGGCATGCGCACCACCACGGGCACAGGCGCCTGGGCCACGGTGGGTGCAGCGCAGCCTCAGCCCGTCCTCTGGTGGCACTGCTGACTGCCCTGGGCAGCTGGTGGCGGTGGTGGGGGCTGACTGCGGCTGGCGGTGCCTGACCGCAGCTGCTGGGCCTGCTGCGCACCTACAACGTCACCGCCTACTTCAACGGCCACGACCACGTGCTGACCCACGCGGTGGACCCCGCAGACCCCGTCACCTACAAGACGCAGTACGTCACCACGGGGGCAGGTGAGCCAGAGGGGGAGAGCAGGTCAAGGGAGAGCGGGCAGAGCCAGCTGTATCCGCAAGACGCCTGCCCCCTCCATACCCTTGGTGGCTGACCCCGGCTTTGGTGCCACAGACTGTGTTGAGAGACTGTGATGTGGTCGCTGCCCAGGCTCCTTTGCTGACGGCGCTGACTCCTGCGGCGCGGCCCGCCCCTTCCTCCGCTACACCAACTCCGGCCCGCCTACCCTGGACTGCAGCACTGCTGTGAATGTAGGTGGCAGGGTAGGTCAGTTGTAGGGCAGTCCCCTCCCCCTCCCCCTCCCCCTCCCCCTCCCCCTCCCCCTCCCCCTCCCCCTCCCCCTCCCCCTCCCCCTCCCCCTCCCCCTCCCCCTCCCCCTCCCCCTCCCCCTCCCCCTCCCCCTCCCCCTCCCCCTCCCCCTCCCCCTCCCCCTCCCCCTCCCCCTCCCCCTCCCCCTCCCCCTCCCCCTCCCCCTCCCCCTCCCCCTCCCCCTCCCCCTCCCCCTCCCCCTCCCCCTCCCCCTCCCCCTCCCCCTCCCCCTCCCCCTCCCCCTCCCCCTCCCCCTCCCCCTCCCCCTCCCCCTCCCCCTCCCCCTCCCCCTCCCCCTCCCCCTCCCCCTCCCCCTCCCCCTCCCCCTCCCCCTCCCCCTCCCCCTTACACTCATGTTTGGCACCCTGCAGCAAACGGCCACCAATGGCCGCAATGGCTTCAATATCGTGAAGGCAAACAAGACGTATTTTGAGGTGAGGCGCATGCAGTGCCTGACACAGTGATTGACAGAGGCACGCTGTGCAGCAGGCAGGACGCACCTGCCTTCAGGCAGTAGGCACACAACGCCCAGCTAGCGTAGGCACAGTTGCAGGCTGCCAGGCTCCGCACAGGCCCTGCAAACGCCCTCGTGTGATGAGGGCAATCACCGCATTCCACACCAGCCCTCTCACTCAACAAAGTGCAGGGGAGGTTTTGTTGTGTTTCAGCCCTCACCCTCACCCTCACACCCACCTAGGGGAGGGTTCCAGCAACACTGGACAAGCCCATGCCTGCCTGCGTCAGCCTGGAGACTGTCAGGCTTGCAGCCCTGAGGGGCCGTCACACAATGCTGAGCTTGCACCCAGGGCACCCAGCACCTTGGTGTCATCAGGAGCTCAAAGGTTCTAGATAAGGTAGGCAGGTAGAGGCCTTCATGAGCCTGGGTGGGTATGGAGAAGCATTAGTCGGATGCAAGCACGTCGCATGCATACCTTTCCTACCCCTCCGCTCTGTTCCCATGCTGGGGTGTCTTATGACGCGGTGCCGCACTGCTAACTCTCAGGTCGCCTTCTACACTCTGCCAGATTATGCGCAGCCAGTTGGGCGCAAGGATTATCATGTGCTGCTCCAAAAACCAGCCTGAGGCGGTGTGCAAGCGCAACGAGAGCGTTGCATGTTAGGTGGTGTGTACCATCACTCCTCCTCACACATGACATGTCCTGCCAGGGTATGGGAATGTGGATGCAAGGATCACAATGCAAGGCAACAACAATAACAATAGGTACGTGGCTAATTGAATGTAAACGGCTGGTGCGCACAGTAGTTTGCACAGACTGATAGCCTTAGGTCAGCTGTGATGCCCTGTGCTGGGTGCTATGCGTTAGCCTGATAAGCCAGCAGAGCTGCCCCAGTGTACCGCACAACTATCCTCTACCATGCAGTTCAGATTTGGCATCAGACTGGGCTGTGCAAGGGCCTGCAGGCCAGTAGTGTGTTCCCTACCCTAAGACTTTTCTGCTGGACTGCAGACTAATAGCCTTAGGTCGCCCTGTGCCATGGACCATGGTGGGATGATCATCACTCCATGGATCTCACGAGAAACCCAAATTGCTTGAAAATGCCACCGCCCGTCTTAATGCGCATCGCGTGGTGACGAAGAAGAAGCGGAAGGGCAGCGACAAGCAACAGAAGGACCCGGGAAAGAATCTGAAAGGTTCGTATCCCTTAGCCGACTGTGCGCTACGTGAGTTACGCGCCGTATAAATACCCGTCGGTCTTGTTGGCTCTATCGCAGCGTCTCGCTCGCCTCAAGGAAACAACGACAGGAGCGCCGCGATGGCTGGAACACGAGCAGACGTGAAGTGAGTTGACGCCCCCGCCTTGTGTGTCCCGGCACTGTTTGTGTCCCCGCATCGTGTCTTGGCCTGTCAAAGTGGCCCGTCAAAAAAGTCAACTGCGCTTGGCTGCAGGTGATCAAGGCCCCGGGGGCGAAGTGTTGCGCAGGTGCAAGAAGACCGTCGCAAGCTGATGGCGCACTTCCAGCTGACGGCTGAGGTGCACAGCCAGCTCCGCATCATCGCGTCACTGTTTGTCTTGCGTATATTTCTGACATGCCTGGTGGGCTACCCCTCCCCGGGTACCGCAGCGCCCCTATTCCTCCAGCAGTGCAGCCCCCCAAAGCCCCTGATGCTCCCCCCCTTCCCCGACTCCCCCCACGTGCCTCTTCCCAGCCTGCCCCTGCCCAGCCTGCCAGCATGGACTGGGACTGAGAATCCGACTCCGAGTCAGATTGTGACTCTGAGCCGGAGTCGCAGTCTGACTCGGAGCCGGAGCCTCAGCCAGTCACGCAGCCCACCCCAAGGCGTTGCAGCGCCCGTGAATGGCAAGCAGCCCTGTAAGGAGGAGCTGAATCATGATCAGCCCACCAGACCTGCAGGCGGGAAGCCCCCAGCAGGGCAGGTGAACTTCCGCCTGCTGCGTCCAGCCTGGAGCCAGCAGCGTGACCAGCCAGTGCGGGGCCTGATGTGGTGCCCGGTAGTGGCCCCCCGCAACCCCCCACAGGCCCTATGCAGCTGCCAGGCAGAGCCTGGGCCCAGCACTCCGCCGCCCGCCAAGCGCAGAAAGCGCACCAAGGCTGAGCAGGCAGCTGAGCTGAGCAAGGGCAAGGCTTCTAAAGCCAAGCCAGCACCACAGCCAGGCAAGTGGCTGGACAGGGACTGCAATGCAGCGCTGAACATGCAGCGCATTGGGGTGAGCAGGTGGCGCCCACTGGAGCTGTGCTTCTGGCCAGACCAGGCAGCTCTGCCAGCCAAGGGCAAGGAGTACCCTGGCCTGGGCTGCAAGCGGCTGCGGGACAAGCCACCCAAGGCCCGGCAGCAGCAGCAGCCCGATGCGACACTGCAGCGTGTGCCCCCCGTTGTTGAGCTGTTATCAGCTTCCATTAGTGCATGCAGGTCATGCCAACTCTACACAATAGCCCTCAGGGGTCAGGCAATGATGTAGGTGGTAGGCACTCATGCACCATGTCTGTGTGCACTGGGTATCCTCCACAAAGCCCATTAACACCATTTGAGTCGGCTACTATTGCCCACTAGTATTCCCGCTAGTGGCTGCTAGTGGCCACTACTGGCCTGGCTCAAATGGAGGCCCTAGTGAGGGACACGGGGGCTGTGGGTGACTCAGGTGTCCCCAACTAACAGAAAACCTACCCCTGGTAATCAAAACGACGCCGCGTCCCAGCCACGTGGTCTCTAATTATGCTTCGCACATCCCCGGATAGAGTACTCTGTCAGCTACGGGGTGAAGTGTGTATCATTATTTCCCGTGTATTGTGCTGAGCGCACTGGCGGATCAAATATCAACATTCAAATTCATGCGTGTATTGCTCATGCGGGCCTCGCCGCGATCGACCGCCGCGACCGACGTGGCCCAGTAGCCCCTGCAAACAGTCAGGGACAATCGCCGCAGTAGAAACGGGCATCACGGCATGACAAACAGATGCAACTGCAAATGGCAAGGTGTGTAGGCCATTGCTATGTTACCTTGTTGGGCAGGTTGGGTCCGATCCCTCTCGCCCGCCTTGCGCTTGCGTGTGCAGCTCGTGTTCATCTCCGTTGTTGCCAGGGGGGTGCAGCAGGAGGGGGGAGCAGGTCAGGGGCTGCCTGTGTGCTGCCTGTAGGTGTTGGTGCTTCTCCTCAAGGTCGTGCATTCTGGCAGCATGGACCTCCTCAATGGCTTGATGCAATTCAGCCTCAGTCATCAGCAGCTCATTTTCTGCCTGCACCTCCTTTGCGATAGCCTCAGCCTTCCTTGCTGTGGCTTTCAAGCCATTGGGACTGTGTAGATACGCAGCCCTAGGTGATTTCGATTGGGCTTCATATTGAGCCTGCCGCAGGCTGCGGCCCATAGGGGAGCGAGGGTAGTGGTAGGGGGGGGGAGGGGGGGCTGGGGCTGGGAGGGGGTGGGAGGGGGTAGGAGGGCGGGGCTGGGGGTGGGAGGTGGAAAGGTGGGGGTGGGGCTCAATAGGGGGTGAGGCTTGATAGGATAGGGAGGGCGGGGCTAGGGCTGCGAGGGGGTGGGAGGGGGTGGGAGGGTGGGGCTGGGGCTGGGAGGGGGTGGGAATGCGGGCTGGGGGTGGGAGGGGTGGGGAAGGCGGGGCTGGGGCTGGGAGGGGGCTGGGAGGGAGCAGGTTCCGGGCGGTCGGGGTGGGCTAGTCATTACTGCAAGGCAAAATTGAGTCACGCCAAAGTCATTTCCAACCGGCCTGATCGATGAAATGCAGTGCTTTCTTCTCCAGCAGCTGCTTTGTTGAGTAATGAACAAAGTTGACACTCGAAGTTTTGCAAAGTCAGAGTGGTCAGCTCACAACATGCCGATTTGTGCAAGGGGGTCCCTTTTTCTGTGTGGCTGGCCAGAGAGAGACGCACCTTTGTCGCGTTTGCAGCAATGTCGAGTGTCCACTCGCCCGACGATGGTCTTCCGACGCAGCCTGCACCAATGAAAGGTTCGCGGAGCGAGCCTGGCGGGCTGAAATGTGATTGTACTACTGGCTCGATGCCAAGCGCAGTTCGCTCATTGGTGCCGCTACTCACCACTAGAACAATCGATAGTGAGCAGCTGAGGTGTGTTCGCGCTCGCTTGCGCCGGCATGGACTCTGATGCAAGGATTAACGCGCCGCTTGCCAGTAGATGCGGAGTAATTCGCAGGTGCCAATGCAACAAACGCTACCGGAATCGGTGCACTCTGGTGCGAGTACTTGCATGAAGATTACCAACCCCATGTTGGGGACTCCTGAGGGTGAGCCCCTAGTAGCCAGGAGCCGGACGGCATGCAATTGCAGGGGCTGGTGTACAGCCCAGACAAGTGCACCTCAGGGTCCTGCAGGATGATGACCAAAATGCTGCTGTGCAAGGTGGTGGGTAGAGCGAATAGGGGTAGGTGCATATCATGTTTAAATTAGGCAGACGTGCCTAGCAACTGGGCCTTGGCCCGTGCCATGCCCTGGCCCATTTATTGTTATAACGATATGGCATGCCACCAACCCCTGCTAGCACAGTTCACGAAACCAACACTCCATCTCATGCAAGACTTGGCATCCGTCACCATGCGAGCTACGACTTGCACGGCTTGCATATTGATGGACTTGCACTCTGCGCGTGTTGAAAGAAGGGCGCAGAGGGTGAATTCTTACCACCAAGCTGATACGCCGCACGCCCGTAATACAAAGCAATTTCGCCCGCCCAGTCTCAGCCAGGTCTCGAGTTGCATAAAGTCTTGGCTGCGCCCTGACCTTTACTGCCTCCGACATCAAACTATACTTGTGGGTATGGGTATTCTAGTTCCCCCGCCCCCGCCCCCGCCCCCGCCCCCGCCCCCGCCCCCGCCCCCGCCCCTGCTCCTGCCGTTCCCCATACCGTTGCATGTGGTGTTGCATGTGGTGTTGCAGGCGCCTGACGCTATTGAACAGCGTCTAAGCAATGCTGGAAAAGCATGCACGGGAGAAGCAGGACTGGCAGCAGCAAGAACAGGACTGGGAACAGCAGCAGCAACTGACTATGACCACCTGCAGCGGGCTGACCTCCATGCCCACATCATCGCCGTCTCTGCTGCAAAGGAGCTGGCACAGTTAAAGGTACGGCCAGCCATTGTTAGCCACGTCCCTGCCACAATGCGAACATGCTAGCATTCTATCCCTCACCCCCACTGATTGTGCAGGAAGTACTCAATGTAGCCCAAGTCTGGCTCATCAAGCCTCTGGTGCTGGGCAGCTACAGCAGTCAGTTGTGAGGCTCACAATGGCAGTGTGCGCTGCGGATGCCCGTGCTGCTGCAGCCGAGGCCTCTTTCGTAGCAGCTGTAGGCTGTAGCGGTAGGTGCCTCTTCAGACACCCATGCATCAACAGCATTGCTGGAGCAGCAGCAACAGCTTAAATTCAGCCTTGCTTGAGGAGACTGTGTGATTGCACCAGCATGTAGCCAGAGCTGATGCAGCAACCATGGCAGCCATGGCAGACGCAGAGGACAACGGCGTCCGGGTGAGAGCATGCAAGGTAAACTCAACTGGACTGCAAGGTAAACTGCAAAAGAGTGTTGTAACCTGATGAAACAGCCCATGCAGCCCAAACAGCCACTGCGAAGAATAGCCAAACAGCCCTGCCCAGCCTTACTCAGCCCCTAGGGTCTGGTTTTGACCTTGAGCCCAGCCCTTGCAAGTGCCAGAGCCCTTGCCCTTCTTTGGCAGCAACACTTCAGTTCTATGTGATGATGTATGGGTGGGGGCCGGACGGGAAGTGAGGGCCATCACATATATAAACACTTTTTCATAGCTGACAGACTTGACTTGCAGGGCAACCTCAAACTTTGCCCTGGCAGGCTTTCGCGGTGCAGGCCGCGCCCAGCTTAGCAAGACAACCCAGCGTACGTACAGACTACCCACGTCGCACACTCTTACCTTTTACCCTTTTACCTTTGGTTGTGGTACCAAACTGCTGTATTTCGGCAGAGCCAGGCCTCCAAAACTTGTTGGACCCTGGCCAAAGTTCCCTCCTTTACTTGTTAATCTCAATACATTACGGGAGAATAATTTATACGGTTATGTGATTTATACGGTTATGTTGAACAGACTCGGGCAATTATAGCAAGCACAGCAATTACAAGCAATGTCGGCCGGCGCTCTACAGCCCGCGAACCATGGAATTATAGTAACCCTAGAAAGCGGCAACAGCTGCCAGAAGCTTCATCTTCAGAGGTTTGCCAGCTGCTTCGTGGGCGTGGAAGTCATCTACGCGTTGCGCTGCTTGCGGATGAATCCATGGTGCATTGGGGTATTGGGGAGCGGCAAGGGTATGAGTCGGCATAATGCTGGGTGTCGCATAAGGGTTCAAAGGCTGCCAGTACCCGTAGCCAGGAGAAGCCGGGCCAGCTGCCAGGGGCACCGCCGCCGGGCCAGCTGCCAGGGGCATCGCCGCCGGGCCAGCTGCTAGGGGCACCGCTGCCAGGCCAGCAACAGCGGCAGCAGCAGCCGGGCAGTGGCAGCAGCAGGGCAGCAGAAGCGGCCGGGCAGCAGCAGCAGCAGGGCGACAGCGGCAGGGCAGCAGCGGCAGCCGGGGGGCAGCAGCAGCAGCAGCAGGGCGGCAGCAGCAGCGGCCGGGCAGCAGCAGCAGCAGGGCGGCAGCAGCAACAGCTGGGCAACAGCAGCAGCAGCCGGGCAGCAGCAGCAGCCGGGCAGCAGCGGCAGCAGCCGGGCAGCAGCGGCAGCAGCCGGGCAGCAGCGGCAGCAGCCAGGCAGCAGCAGCGGCAGCAGCCAGCAGCAGGTGGGGCAGCAGCGGACCTGGCCAGCAGCAGGTGGGGCAGCAGCGGACCTGGCCAGCAGCAGGTGGGGCAGCAGCCAACCTGGCCAGCAGCAGGTGGGGCAGCAGCGGTCCTGACCAGCAGCAGGTGGGGCAGCAGCCAACCTGACCAGCAGCAGGTGGGGCAGCAGCCAACCTGGCCAGCAGCAGGTGGGGCAGCAGCGGACCTGGCCAGCAGCAGGTGGGGCAGCAGGGAAAGGGTTTGTAGAATGTAAGGGTACACATATGCCGGCCTTGAACTTGAGCTTGAACTGCTTGATGCCATTTGCAGTGCCAGCCTCGAGGGACATTGTAAGCTCTCAGCATCACCACACACTCATGTCAAGACATACATGCAAAACATTTCGAGGTGTTGACCTATGGGTAACCAGGTGTGCCCTTGATTACTACAAACCCCATCCCTGGTGGCTCGTTCTCTCCTATGATCATTGACCTGCCCATCAAGTATGTAACAGCCTGATTAGCCTCGCCGATCTTGCTGCCCACTGCCACTGGCATCTGTAGACACAGGCACCAAGGCATGACTTGATATTGCTATATGACGGTTCAGCGGCGACAGTGCGCTTGCGTTTCTTACTTAGGAGCGTGTTCAGTAGCATTCGTTGCAGAGCACGCGCAGCAGCAGCCATTGGGACATTCGATTCCAACTCTTGATTTATTTTGGTGTAGCATGAGGGCTGTGGGTTTCAGGTGTTGGGGCATTTGGGACATATGAGCATTTGTACGTGCTAGGGTCCAGAGTTTTGCATCAGGTCTTTATCTAACCGGGGTGCGGCTAATCACCTGCTGGCCGAGGGGACTGGGGTGAGACGGCCGAGGGGGCTGGGGTGAGACTCGGCAGTCCGCTAATCGATCCCGACCTAAAGGCATCAGCGGTCGAGTATAATTTTACAGCAGCTAGGCGGAACGCAGGAAAATACGGTATGGAGGTTGAAGATTGGATGACTGCCGAGTAAAGAGAGCAATAAGGATAACCAAAACAGGGTCTGCATACAAATGCGGCATCTCCCACAGGTTGTGGCATGTAAACTTGCGCGGTAAGTTCATCCCATTGGGACAAAAGAAAGCCCCTAGTGCGTGAGACTTACTTTGCCAAGGTTTAGGCTGCTGTAGGACCAATTGTTGGAGCTTGGAGCGGGCAGCCTGGAGCGCGCAGCCTGGAGCTGGACGTTGTTGTTGTGTTGTGTGTTGTTGTGTTGTGTCATCTTGTTGTTAGGGTAACCTCCCCCTCCCCACTTAAGTCTAGCCCAGCCCACCCCAGCCCACCCCAGCCCAGCCTAGCCTAGCCCAGCCCACGTCAGCCAAGCCTTGCCTAGCCCAGCCAAGCCCAGCCTGATTTGGTGCCATGGGGCATGGGCAGCAAGGCAAAGTGCTTAGCAGTCCCGCAAGTAGGGTAACTATAGCAAGGTGCAACCAGTCCTTGCTTGTTGTGCACATAGCATAGGTGGTGTGTGAGGCATGAGTCATTGTATTGTGGTGGTGGTGGTGGTGTGTTGTTGAAGTGTTGTTGTGTTGTGTGGTGTTGCCACCTTCTTACATCAATGCATGTGCTTGGCATCAACGATACATGTCTTCTGTAATGGTGTTGCAATGCGTTTGAGCATCGAGACATGTATTGCTGTAATGATTTTGCGTGACATGTGCCTGCTGAAGTTGAGGGAGAAGGTTGAGGCACCACGGCACATGTAACACTGAAAGCCAGAGCCATCCCGAGCCATCCCGACAATATAGTGCCAAGTGATTATGTAGCGCTGTCATGATGCATCTTTTATTTGCATACAGTCATGCCGCGACGTAAATGAGGTAAGGAGTGCCAGCTGGCTGACTTGTGCGCATATTCACAAATTATATGCTCCATGCACTGCCATGCAAGCAGGCGTACTGCACTTGTGCCGTTGGCTTATGGCGTGCGTAGAAGGATTGCCAGCCTCGCTTTATGATGTGCGTGAGTCTTTTAGGAGCGAAAGGCACAGGTCAGGTTTGGGCGGGCGCCGATCTGAGCTAGTGTTTTGCGGCTGGTGGGTGCCGCATACGCCTGTTACACCCGACTGCGTCAAAACTTTGTCACGAGCTACACGGAGATTCGCGCCCCAGACCGTCTCACATTTGCGGGGCCAATGGCGGGGGTGACCTGGAGAGGTGCTACATGGCTCATGCCAGACATGATTCATGACAAAAATATGAAACGGCCGTCTGTTACGATGCGGCTCTACCAGTGGAATACAGTACAGTCGACAACCACGCTTATGCAACGCGTCAAGCCCGCGCGTGGATGAAGTGGCATTTGCGATGCAAGCTATTGTGCCGGTGATTGCAATCTTGCAGTATCTCACCAGCTGCTGGTGGGTGAGCGTGCTGTCGTACAAGCATCAATTAGGTATAGGCATATGGCAAATGTATGCATGCAATTGCAGCATGCAACTTGGGGGTTGGGGGGTGTCCTCGATCAGGCCAATGGGTCACCACTGAAGGTGATGATGAAGACTTTACAATGTAACTGTCAGACTATGTTTGTCTACAGGGCCATTGACATCAGCTCACTGTACCTGCCTCCCACAAGCTGCCTTGCGCAAGCTCATGAGCACCCGCCCAGTGGGTAACTAAAGTGCAGACTCCAATTCAGGGATGGCAGAGGTTATTGAAGATGAACTGTGTTTGAATCACCTTGAGACCTTTCAGCCTACTGCATGACCTGGCTAGCATACTAACCTGGGCTGCACACTCTTACTGCGCTAACTGTAAGGATGAATTACCTAATGCCAGCAGCCATCCCTGACCCAGCCACCACCCCGTCTCCTGACCCAACCCTTGACGCAACCCCATGTTGTGGTACCAGACTGCTGTATACCATAGTTCTCTCCTTTACTTGTTATCCCAGAAGTTAACTACTTGTTATCACATGCGTTCAGAAGAGAAAAACTATACAGCAAAACACGCGGGCTGTCATTTCTACCAACAAGTGAAGCATTGGCGGAACACCATGTCTTCCATGCCATACACCAGTCCACAAAGGCATTACCCCATCTGCCATATTGCAAGCAATGTCCGCGCTGTCTCAGCACCCCATCCGTGTCGCAATCCCATTTGCACACCACTTCTATCCTATTCATGTCTTGCAGTTCACCATGCGTGAGAAGCATCCCGTGACCAACTAGCATGCATGTTGATGTTCTAGTCTGCTGATGTTTCTTTGGTCAAGTTGCATCCGCGCTCCTTCCAGGCAATCCAACTGAAATCTTCACATGTGGTAGAGAGGGACGACTCTGCACAGCTAAGGGTCGCTTCACGTCATGTCAGACACAATAAATGTGACCGATGCTGTGGCTGCGGATGCTCCAACTTTAGCTGGCATTGCCTAGATGTTGTGGTAGTGGTGTGTGATGATACATGACATTGGGTAAACCCATCCAGCTGTGAGCAGCAGACGGTTAGACCTGATGCAACAAGTGGAGTATATGCCACGCCTTTCTTCTCAGGCCCCCTTCCTGTCGAAAAGGAGATGGCCCTTGCACCCTTCCTACACCTACTCATCCTTGGGGCCAAAGGTGGCTTGGTGGAAGTCCATGATGTCCTCCTTGACCTTTGCCAGCATGGCATTGCCCCATTGGTGGTCACGGCCAAGAGTTACCTGAGATGCACCGCAGATGCAGCAAGTGACAGCGGGTTGCGTGCAGTAGACGCGAGCAGCTTTACTATGACAAGCAGTGATAGGCGCTGTTCCACAAACAGTTGCAATGTCTTACTGGCATGGCATAGCACATGAGCCAAGGCTCACCTTGTTCCATCGAAGGTGCACAGGTGGAGGGTTGCTGGCAGACCAATGTGGGCTGGCAACCTTCCAGGGGCTGGCGGCCTTGACGTTCAACAGGCTCCACGCCATCATGTCCATCTGCACAAGGTCATCATTGACATTGTGCACTCCTTGTACATGCCCTTGGCAATAAACACATCCTTTTGTCGTTGAAGTTGCAAGGACACAGGGAGTTGAATACCATGGTCATTAGAGACATGCAATGCGTGCTGGTGTGGGGTGACAGCAGCCAAACCCATGGTGTTTGATGTGGCATATGGGCTGCAGTGAACATGGTGGGCTGTCTGGACGCACAAATGGTCATCACTCCATGAATCTCACGAGAAACCCAAGTTTGTGTTTGTGTTTATTCTTGTCATAGATGAACCACTTGTCATAGATTATTGGCATGTGGGCTGTGGGAAATGCCCGCATTCCTAGCGAGGGACAAGGGGGCTGTCTGGACGCACTTGCATCATAGCGTGGAAGTCATTGACAGCCATCTCACGCGCAGCCAGGGCCATGCGGTGCAAGCGGTCACTCCCACTGTGTGCTTCTGCCATCAGCTGCTTGCTGCGGGACGCCAGGTTGCTTAAGTCATACTCCACAGGCTCGTAGTGCACACCTGGCTGCAGCCGCTTGGCAAACCATTCCTGTGTTGCAGGGCATTGCAACAATGTCACAGATCATGTGCATGTATAAGTCTAGCAAAACAAACGCGGCTGTGAAGGTGCCTGGAATGCCAACTAGCAAGTGGACAGACCCCTGTTGAATAGGTCTGGCATGTCTGATGCAAGGACAACGCCCTCTGTCACCAAGCTGCAAACCTTGTCTGGTATTCACACCTGGAAGGGTGACTCCACTTTGACGATGGGTGTCATGCCTAGCAGCTGCCGTGGTAGGCGCCAGGGGGGCCCAAACCCATCGATGCTGAGCGTGAGGTCATACTGAGTCCAGGCCTCCATGGTGACGTTAGATCTGCCCACCACAGCCATGATCTGCTGGTCAGTCTGTAGGGCAGTACAAAAAAGCCAAAGCACAGAGATGGTCTGCATATTGTGCAGCCATCAACTAGAACCACCCTATCGCGTGCTGCAGTCTTGCGTGTTGGCTGGAGAACCCCTGTCCATGTACCCCTAGCAGTAAGAAAAAGGCAACAGGCAGCTGCAGCATAACATCACTAATCCTATATTGATGCTTTCAACACCACCTACCTGGGACCCAGATGTGCTTCCTCTGGCTTTAAAGCCGGACATAGGATCAGGTACCAACCCAGTAATGCCCTGTGAGCAATCAAGGCGACTGATGTGGCGGAAGGGTCTTACCTTCATACAAGCACACATCCTATAACTTGATAGGCACTGTGCTGTGAAACGAGGCTGACTGCATGTTGACTGTGGCTGTGCACTTGGTGCTGGGATGCATGTTGTAAGCTTGTGTGAGACCATCAGTCTATTGGTGCTCAATGACCCACCACATCCATCCAAGGATAAGGTCGCGCCAGCAAAGACATGTAAAGCCGCTTGTTCAAGAGCAGCGAGCCCAGCTTCGTGGCATGTCGCCACTGGTGGTCATGGGCGACAATGGGCGACCAGCCCCGCACGTAGCCCGTCGCCCTGCCGCGCCACACTAGGCGCGGGATGCGAGGCCACGGCTGTAGGTCTGTTTCACTATCAGGCTCGATGGTGACGTCGCTGCTGTTCGCGTCGGTCCCGGAATTATCAAACTCCGCGCGATCCGTTCCGCCATCTGCATCGGAGCTGTAGGGCGCTGTTTCATCGGTGCCTTCGCTGGCCAGTTGGCGGCTGGAGCGGGTGGCATTCCTGGCTCGAACCACCAGGCAGTCGGAGTAGTGCCGGAGCTGATCGGGAGAAAGGGACAGCTCGCGCCAGGTGTCAGGATAAGGCCACAACCAACCCCGGCTCGTCATGGTCTTGCGGCTGAACTTGTGGCTGCCATCCTCGAACTGCCATCACCCAAAGCAATTGAACAGTTAGGAAGGAAGGCAACAGGTAAGCACACTTTGTAGCTGCACCAGAACTCACCATCAAAAAGCTTGAGCGCAGCACGTTGATGTCCAGCAGTGGACTGACATCAGCATCAGAAGGTAGGGCTTCCAACAACGCCCGCCGCGTGGAAACCTCTCTAGGCTGTGAGTTGCTGGGTGCCACAAGCTCTTGCCCAGCTAGCCGTGGCACCGCACGGCTAGATGCTGCATCAACAATGGCTGCCACATGCCTTCCGTTGTGCTGGGTTGCTGCATGCTGCCCCTGGTGTGTTTGCTGCCGCTGCACTGCAGCTGGAAGAAGCTCTGAAGTGCTGCTGAGCAAACGTCGGTGAGAGGGAGCGTGGTAACGCATCGTGTCATTCCCAAACATTCCATACTGCATAGCATTGGCCAGACACATGCATCACATTTTGTTCGGTCAGTGAGCTTGTATGGAGAGTGATACCATGCCATGCAGGTCACGCACCAGTGGACGCAGTACATGGGGGGTGTTGCTGCTAGTGGTCACAACAAACGCATGAAACTAGATGGCTGGCAATGCTCCCCACGCTGTTGGCTTGCGTTTGCTGACCTGAATGAAAGGAACCTTCAAGTCGCATAGGCAAGGTGTGTCCCACCAGCAGTAGAAGATGTCCAATTCATCTGGGAAGTCTTTGTACAGCCACATGACTGCTAGCAACTGCTCGACTAGATAGTTCCTGCATTGCAGCATAGCATTGCTATGAGACACAACAACACCTACACATTACACAAGTAGTAAAGAAGCATAATATTCATCACTTCTACGTATAGCATGTGCGTACCTTGTGCCTGACAGCAATGCATGTATGCATGTGTATATCATGCATGTGCGTGCGCGCGCACACACACACACACACACACACCTGTACATGCGGTTTGTCCAATGCGCAGCCCGTGTGAAACTGGTGCCATACGCATAGAGCTCCCCTTTCCAGATCTTGAACTTCAACACCCCATAATTGGTGTAGCAAGAGTTCATGGGGGGCCCCTTCAGCCTGGATGCTTCACTGAGTGGCCAGGAGCCGTCACTGCGCCTGGGGCTGTCGTTGTCTGGCCACCATACGGGGCCTTGCCAGTCTGAGTCACCGAGGTCAGTTCTGCTCATATTTGGCAAGGCTCTGGATTGCCGCTTGAAGAGGTCCAGGTACTCTGAGGGTGGTTCTCTTGCGTGGGCTTTTGCCAGACAGCTGCCAGCCACTATCTTGGGTGAGGCTTGCGCATGAGCCGGTTGCAACCACCCTGACAAGAGGCTTGCACACACGCTCACAAACAATGCGCTCCGCAGGTAAGCATGCCAGCTTGAGGCTGAAGGGCTGCGCTCCCTCATCCGGCGACTGCGTGAGCAGTCCTCGGCAGAGCTGTCGAAGGCTAACAGGTCTGGTAGAGAAGTAGCAGTGGGTGTCTTCGTTGTTAGGGCAAGACGTTGGTCGAGTGCTACTGCTTTTTTGCAGTACAAGGACGTTTGAGCGCCTCCCGAGTATCAGCCAGTGCTGCAAGACGGACACGCAGTACGTGGCGCGAATTGAAGTAGCCTGGCTGGTCTGAATGCAAATGGCAAAGGATGCAGAGCGCGCCGTACCAATTCCGTCCACACCCATGCAATATACGGCACATGCCGGTTCACACCCCCCCCTGCGACTGCCTCGATTCTTCTCAGTGTCACCACATACTAACTGCACTGTTGGAGTGCGACAGACTGTGGTTGGGTTGCGTCTCCATGTCCAACCTCAATACCAACACTCCTCCTCGCGCAAGACATCCCTAAAATTGACTTTACCATGGGACATTGCTCAGCAATCTAAATCTCAGCGAGTCGCTGACAGCGACACGTCACCTCCTCACATCGCTCAACATGGGTCATGCAAGTACTCTCCCAATACTCCATCTTTTTTAATAGCGTTTGGTACATTGATAGCTGCTAAGCGATCTGCGTCGTTTGAGTATCAGCGCAAACCATTTGACTTTTTGCTCGCGTACTGCCACATGTGCCCGCAAACAAATCACAGCGGCGAGACGGGTCTCCCTGAGGCGATGAGCCACATCCCTTCGACCCTATCTACCTAGCGTAGTGAGCTGATTATGCACAAATGGAATGTCCGGCCAACACCCAACGCGATGCCTGCCGGGCGTGCAGGGCACCTTGACGGGGTGATTGAAACATACAATCATGCTCGCTTTCGCCGAATACACAATCTGGGTCGGCGCACACTAAGGTATCACCGGGTTACACCCCCCCTCCCCCTTCACGGTGTTGCACCCGCTGCACCCACAGGAAAATGGCTATAACTGTTTGTTTCTGACCCATTGGCGCATCTATTCAAACAAATCGCACAACAAACAGCCCAGGCATCTCACTCAGGCATCTCACTCAGGCATCTCACTCCGCGTGTTGGAGAATCTCTTTTGGGGCGGGGCGGGGCGGGGCGGGGCGGGGCGGGGTGGACTCGGCACACCAACCTGCAATTTGCTGGACGCTGCCCCAGCAGCCTGCCAGTAGTAAGGCAGGTGGGTGTACAAGGCTTGCAATGTGGCATTATACAACTGAAATTTCAGTTACCCTACCAATAGTATGGCACAGCCAGTTGACCGAGGCAGCTGCTGTTGCTGCCACTGCTGTTATCACCGCGGTGTCTGCCACCTTGTGAAACCACAGCTCAGCCTTGGCAACCAAGTATCCGTTGAGCACCTTGTGAAAGCGCAACTCAGCAGCTCAGCAGGGTGGGACCCGGCAAGCATCCACTGACTGACCCTCAACTAGGCAAAGAGGGCAGTCCTAACATCCTTGTCACTGATGTCGGCTGCTGTCCCTACAGGAAGGTGTCCCGATGATATGCTTGGATGCTGTGTTTCCTCAGCGACAGCAGAGGGCTGGCCCAGGCGTGGTGACGGCTGAGCCGCACCCGGTGCCAGCGGAGGTGGTGCGGCTTCCCTGGCGGGATGGCGCCCGGGTCCTCAACTGGCCACTGGCACACCGACTTGACGTGCATCAGGCTCCAAGCTAAAGTGTCCAGCTGCAGCCAGCAGCAGGGCAGCGCTGCCCTTGCACTCATGTGTTGGACACAGCCTGGCCACAGCGGGGCGCAGGGCATGGTGGAGACATGAGCTTAGGCAGGCAACCCTACACACTACTCCACCACCCCACTCTATGCTGCTCTGTTGGCCTGGGGGTGGCGCCCTGCGCCCATAGCTGCATGGAGCTCTGCCTATAGAGGCTGGGACGCAGCACAAAGTTGTGGCACAGGTGGGGGGAAGGCCAGGGTCTCCACCCCCTAGGCGAGCGTGCAGCGGCACAGGTGGGGGGGGACCATGAGGCACGCTGTGCTGGGGACCTACACAGACTGTTAAGCAGGCTGTCAACACCAGCATCAAAGAGGCGGCATCACACAGGCGGCATCACACAGGCGGCATCACACAGGCGTTTGAGCAGCACCCTTCACTGCACTGCTCTGCTGGCAGTAGTCAGTAAGCCTGACAGGTTGTAGCCTGCAGCCTGTCCTGGTCAGCTAGGCAGCCGCAGGTAGTCCACCTGGGCTGGGCTCACCTGGGCCAGGGCATGGAAGGAGTCAACAGCCATGTCCCTGGCTGTCTCTGCCATGCGCTGCAAGCGCTGGCTGCCACTTTGAATTTCCGCCAGCAGCTGCCAGCTGCGTTGGGGAAGGTCTTTCAGGTCGTACGCAACCTGCGACCCACAGGGGGGAGGGACTCGGGTGGAGACAAGGCACAGCTGCTGCTGCTGCTGCTGCTGGGGTTAGGACCACTGTTGGCCCTGATGGCTGCAGCCCCTCTTAATAACGCCTCACAACGCCGCGCCACCCCTGCCCCTGCCCCTGATGAATCCACCCACTGCTCCTCCCACCCCACCCCCCCCATCCCACCTACCGGTTCATAGTGCACGCCCGGCTTCAGCTTTGAGGCAAAAAACTCCTGTGCAGCCAGACAGGGTCGTGAGGGCTACATTGGCAGCCAGGGGTGGAACTCAGGCGCTGCAGAACAGGCCAGGTGGGAGTGAGGGGTAGGGGGTGGAGGCCACTGACAGCCTGCTGGTCATTAGGGACTGGGCGCAAGCCCAGCCCACCTGCCCGCCGGCCTTGACCCTGGGGCTGTGGCGCTGGGCTGGCCAGCCAGGGTGGCTGCAGGGGAGGCGGTCGCTGCAGCAGGTGGGCTGAGCTGATGGGGCAGGGGGGTCAGCAGGGGGTGAGTTAGGTAGTGTGGGGCAGCAGGAGCGGATACCAGACCTGGCCAGGAGGGTCAATTTCTCTAGATGCTGCTGCCTCGACTGCCGTCGCGTGCTGTGAGGCATGCTATGATTAATCATCGTGTAAAGCCATCATCATCACCTTCAGCGGTGACTCCACTTTGACGATGGGTGTCATGCCTAGCAGCTGCCGTGGCAGGCGCCAGGGGGGCCCAAACCCATCGATGCTGAGCGTGAGGTCATACTGGGTCCAGGCCTCCATGGTGACGTTGGGTCTGCCCACCATGCCCATGACCACCTTCTCCATCTGTGGACAGAGCCATGGACATAGCCATGGACCCAGCCGCCATCCCACCATCACTCGGCAAGTGCACCCAGGTCACCCAGCATGTCTTGGCTTGGTCGTGTCACATTGGTCTGACCTGGCCAAGGACAGGATGCTGGTGAGATGCTGGTCAAAGGCTGTCAAGCAGCCAGCCCTGCTCGTCCTGCTGGCTATGCCCGGGTGTGTGGGGCTCGGCTGGGTAGGTCTTGGCTGGGTGCGTCTCGACTGTGCCGCTGGGTACCCCCTCAACACGCCTGGCACAGCATTGCCATTGCCTCAGGACCAAGCTGGGGCAGGGCTGTAGGCACCATCAACATGCATATACCACAATCATGGGCACAGCATAGCGGCATAGCTGCTGCTGCTGCTGCTGCTGATGATGATGATGATGAGGAGGAGGATGAGGAGGATGGCTACAGGCAGGGTTGCCACTAGTTGGCCCCAGCCTGGTCCACCTGAAGCCAGGCACCCCAGCACCTCAGACCTGTGCGGCGCCCTCCCGGCTGCCCTTCACGGGGTGCGTGATGTTTGCCCACAGCGCCTCAGGCACCAGGGCCGTGATGCCTATGTCCATCCAGGGGTAGGGCCGGGCCAGGAGCGCCAGGAACAGGCGCTTGTTCAGGCTGAGGAACACCATGGACACACGAGGAACACCATGACAGCCATGCGCATGGACACACACCACCATGACACCCCCGCCTGTGTATTGCAGCGCACTTCAGTAAACATGATAACAATTGAAAGGAGTACGCCAGGAGGGCCAGGGCCAGGGCCAGGGCCAGCATGCTGGACTACACATTGCCAGGGCTGTGGTGAGGCTGTGTCATCACCAGACTCACGTGAGTGACCCCAGACTGCTGGCGTGCGCAGCGGGCTGGGTGGCCACGCTTGCGTCCCAGCCCCTGACACAGCCCGTGGCCCTTCCCCTCCAAATGATCTGGCGCTTGCGAGCCCACCTGCCCCCCCTAGCCCCCCCACTACTGCTATTCCCAACGCTGGCCCCTCCCCAGCTGCTGCTGCTGCCATCACCCGCCAGACCAGGGCTGCTGCTGTTGCCCTGCTGGGGGGTGGCAGGTCCTGGGTGGGGTGCGTCCTGCCTGCGTGCGGCTGCTGCGCGCTGCAGCAGGCAGTTGGAGTAGGCGAGCAGCTGGTCGCGGGACACGGCCAGCTCTCGCCAAGTGTCGGGGTAGGGCAGTGCCCATCCTCGCGTGTACTTGGCTGCAGGGTCGGCTGGGTGGGAGCCATCCTGCAGCCAGGCCCAGGCCCAGGGGGAGAGGAAGGCGGCTGGGTAGAGGCAGTTGCCCAGGGAGGGGCTGAGAGGGACAGGCCCAGGCTGGTGAGGGGGTGGCAGGTGTCAGGTGAGGATGGGGAGGAGGTCTGGGGGTGACTGGTGGAGTGAGTGCTGGTGAGGGGGGCGAAGGGGCAAGGTGTGGTGAGTGGTGGAGGTAGGTTAGGGACGGGTGGGCATGTGCCCCTGCGTCCGGTGGGCAGGTGCAGGCGCCTGACACCCGTCTACCTAGGGCCTGGCACCTAGCTTGTGTGCCTCACCCTGCAGCAGGCCTCCAGGCCACATGGTGCTCCCTCACCTCGAACTGAAAGTAGGAGGCGGGTAGGATGTTCATGGCCAGGCTGCTGGGCGGCTGTGCACCAAGGGCTTTCCTGGCAGGGCGCGTGGTGACCCCTACCCTTGCGCTCGCCCATTCCACTGCCTCTACCCTATGTTCCCCGTCCCGCCCCTCCTCTCGCCCCTCCTCCTGCCCCTCCTCCCGCCCCTCCTCCCGCCCCTCCTCCTGCCCCTCCTCCTGCCATTCCTCCTGTCCCTCCTCCTGCCCCTCCTCCTGTCCCTCCTCCTGTCCCTCCTCCTTCGCCTCTTCCCCTGCTCCCTGCAGCCCTGGGCGCTGCAGCCTGAGGTCAGGGTACCCTACTGAAGCACGGACCCGCTCAGGCTCGGACTCTGGCTCAGGTTGCCTCACAGGCCCAGACTGGGTGCCAGGAGCTTGGCTGTCAGAGAGCCTGGCACCCCTGCGGCTGCCACTGCTGCTGTGTGCACTCAGAGACTGGCCTGACATGCTGTGCGGCTGGGTCACATGGCCAGCAGTTGCACGGCCTCCATGCTGTCTACCCCCTGGAGTCTGCATGGAGCCTGGCCACTGCTGCTGCTGCTGCTGCTGTGGCTGCTGCCGCTGTGGCTGCTGTGGCTGCTGTGGCTGCTGCTGCTGCTGCCTTGCGGAAGTCCCCACATCCCCAGGGCTTGTGGATGACGACAGGTGGCGGGCGGGGGTTGTGGCAGGGGCAGCGGCAGGGGCTGCGGGTCTGGACATGGGCAGGTCCCCCATCACTGTGTACTGCACGTACACACACACATCAGCCGCACCGCATGCACACCACCACACACCAGCTGTCCATGCAATGCAAGCACAGCTCACACCACATCACACACCACCTTCGGCTGCGGGTGGAGGGGGCGGGTGCGACGCAGGGTCATCAACACAGCACCTGTGCTGCTCCTGGGCCAGCACCTGGCTCATCAACCGGGTGATCAGTCTGTGAGGTGGCAGTATGTGGGAGATTGCAACATAGGGCCTTGGTGCAGCTTGCTGACCACAAAGCACATGTGAATGAGGCCCTGCTGCCTGGTCCTGCAAGGATCGGCCCTAACACACTGCGTCCATACGCTCTCACACACCCTGGTGTGGGTTGGCCCAGCGCAGGCGGCGAACCATAGGGCCTCAGCACCCTCACCTGCAAGAACGGCACCCTCATGTTGCAGTGGCAGGGGGTGTCCCACCAGCAGTAAAAGATGTCCATGTCCAGCGGGAACTCCTTGTATAGCCACATCACTGCTAGCAGCTGCTCCACAAAGTAGCTCCTGCCAGAGCAGCAGTGCTGGTAAGGATAGCTGAAGGTGTCAGCCAAGGGCAGGGAGTACCCAGGCTTGGGCTACAAGCGGCTGCGAGACCGCCCCCCCAAGGCCCAGCAGCAGCAGCAGCAGCAGCAGTAGCAGCCCGTTGCGGCACAGTAGTGTGTGCCCCAATTGAGCCGTCATCAGCCTACATTTAGTGCATGTTTGTCATGCCAACTCTAGGCTATAGCCCTGTCACAGGTGCCAGGCAATGGTGTAGGTGGTGGCGCCTGTGCACCCTGTGCATGGGAACATAACTCAACACAGTAAAACACTGTGTGGTCCCCAGTGGTCCTTCGTAGTGGACCCTATCAAGGGAGGAGGTGCTGGCAGGGCTGGGAGGGACAGGAGCTGAGGTGAACCCAGGGGTAGGGCCAGGCCATGAGTGCAGAAACAGGGCGCCAAAGCGATGAAGCGACTGTCCCGGCACAGCTGAGGGTGGGGCAGCCAACGCATAGGCTAGGATGCTGCCCCTTCCTTCCTTCCCTCCTTTCCACCCGCCCGACCCTGCCCGCCTGCGCCCGCACTCGCCCGCCCGCCCGCCCGCCTGCCCGCTTGCTTGCACTTCTTGCCCTAGTCCTCACCCTAGTCACCCAGGCGCAGGTCTCTCACCTGTACAATACTCTGGACCAGTGCCAGGGCCGGGTGTCGCTGTCGCCATAGGCATAGAGCACCCCTGATGGCAGCAGTGGGGCAGGCCTGAACCTCATGTGTCAAGGCTGGAGGTCGGCGGGGCGATGGTGATGATGATAGCCGTGCTGATAGCTGCAGACTGTGGCAAGGGGGGAAAAGAGTTATGGGCAGGGTGGTGAAAAGGCATGCCTGACTTGCCGGGGTCCAACACGCAATGTGGTGTGCCACTATGTCCAACACATTGAGGCATGGTATGGTGGCTGGCCTCGGTGCCACTCCTATGTGCCCTACTCAAATGGGTACTCAGAGCTCCACAGGGTCGTATTCCCTGCTAGGGTGTTCAGCTGTGGATGGTATGCCCACCATCGTGAAAACCACCCCATCCATGGGGCAGTTGCATCAAGACGAGAAAGATAAGGAGAAAAGAGAAGCAGCAGCAGCAGCAGCAGCAGCAGAAGAAGACGCCCTCCACCACAAGACCACTCCGTCCATGGGGCACTTCAATGAAAAAGAGGAAGAATCAAAGAAAGAAGAAGGAGGAGAAGAAGACTACTCCTTTGGAAACCGGCATGCCGAATCCCACCACCTACCATGAATGGCTCTTGCATGGACAGCTATGACTTCCATCTGGTGTCACGAGGCACATAGCCCCTCAGCTACCAGCCCCACCTTTCCAGATCTTGTAGCGCAGTACTCCCATGTTCTCACTACACTGCCCCAAGTACGGTGCCTTGGTGATGGCCAGCAGCCCACCACTGCTGCCATTGCCAGGCTGTGGGTCCTGAAAGGCTACGCCTGCTGCAGGGGTTGGTGGGCGTGGCTGTTGCGGCCAGTCATGGGTGCCAATATCGCCACGAGTCAGGGCAGGCAGGGCTCTACTCCGTGCTTTCAGCTGGTCCAGGGCATCAGAGCCTGCAGGTGGACCAGGCCAGGGGTGCAGCCGAGGACCCTGGAAGTGGGCTCAGTCAAGGGTTGGGTCAGGGCCTGGTTGGAAACCACGTCTGAAGGCTGAGTCAGGGACACGCAAGGGGTTGTGTCAAGGGTTGGGTCAGGAGACGGGGTGGTGGCTGGGTCAGGGATGGCTGCTGGCATTAGGTAATTCATCCTTACAGTTAGCGCAGTAAGAGTGTGCAGCCCAGGTTAGTATGCTAGCCAGGTCATGCAGTAGGCTGAAAGGTCTCAAGGTGATTCAAACACAGTTCATCTTCAATAACCTCTGCCATCCCTGAATTGGAGTCTGCACTTTAGTAACCCACTGGGCGGGTGCTCATGAGCTTGCGCAAGGCAGCTTGTGGGAGGCAGGTACAGTGAGCTGATGTCAATGGCCCTGTAGACAAACATAGTCTGATAGTTACATTGTAAAGTCTTCATCATCACCTTCAGTGGTGACCCATTGGCCTGATCGAGCCCAAGTTGCATGTTGCATGCTGCAATTGCATGCATACATTTGCCATAGGCCTATACCTAATTGATGCTTGTACGACAGCACGCTCACCCACCAGCAGCTGGTGAGATACTGCAAGATTGCAATCACCGGCACAATAGCTTGCATCGCAAATGCCACTTCATCCACGCGCGGGCTTGACGCGTTGCATAAGCGTGGTTGTCGACTGTACTGTATTCCACTGGTAGAGCCGCATCGTAACAGACGGCCGTTTCATATTTTTGTCATGAATCATGTCTGGCATGAGCCATGTAGCACCTCTGAGACGTCAACTCGACGAGTCGAGACGAGATGACTAGGCTAGTCGAGTTGCGCTCCTTACACCTCTCTGGACATTGGTCCTACAGCAGCCTAAACCTTGGCAAAGTAAGTCTCACGCACTAGGGGCTTTCTTTTGTCCCAATGGGATGAACTTACTGCGCAAGTTTACATGCCACAACCTGTGGGAGATGCCGCATTTGTATGCAGACCCTGTTTTGGTTCTCCTTATTGCTCTCTTTACTCGGCAGTCATCCAATCTTCAACCTCCATACCGTATTTTCCTGCGTACCGCCTAGCTGCTGTGAAATTATACTCGACCGCTGATGCCTTTAGGTCGGGATCGATTAGCTTACTGCCGAGTCTCACCCCAGCCCCCTCGGCCGTCTCACCCCAGTCCCCTCGGCCAGCAGGTGATTAGCCGCACCCCGGTTAGATAAAGACCTGATGCAAAACTCTGGACCCGCCATTGAAACGCCAAAGAAACGCACCCATTCCTCCGCACAGTGTGCAGCCGGTAAGCCGCAAAGGTTGGCGAAAGACTGGACCTCCTAAAGCTTACTGACGACGCGACGCAGTGTGCATCACGCGACTGTGCGGCTGTGTCGCCGTCATACAGCAATATCAAGTCATGCCTTGGTGCCTGTGTCTGCAGATGCCAGTGGCAGTGGGCAGCAAGATCGGCGAGGCTAATCAGGCTGTTACATACTTGATGGGCAGGTCAATGATCATAGGAGAGAACGAGCCACCAGGGATGGGGTTTGTAGTAATCAAGGGCACACCTGGTTACCCATAGGTCAACACCTCGAAATGTTTTGCATGTATGTCTTGACATGAGTGTGTGGTGATGCTGAGAGCTTACAATGTCCCTCAAGGCTGGCACTGCGAATGGCATCAAGCAGTTCAAGCTCAAGTTCAAGGCCGGCATATGTGTACCCTTACATTCTACAAACCCTTTCCCTGCTGCCCCACCTGCTGCTGGCCAGGTCCGCTGCTGCCCCACCTGCTGCTGGCTGCTGCCGCTGCTGCTGCCCGGCTGCTGCCGCTGCTGCCCAGCTGCTGCCGCTGCTGCCCGGCTGCTGACGCTGCTGCCCGGCTGCCCAGGTTGCCTGCTGCCCCACCTGCTGCTGGCCAGGTTGGCTGCTGCCCCACCTGCTGCTGGTCAGGTTGGCTGCTGCCCCACCTGCTGCTGGTCAGGTTGGCTGCTGCCCCACCTGCTGCTGGCCAGGTTGGCTGCTGCCCCACCTGCTGCTGGTCAGGTTGGCTGCTGCCCCACCTGCTGCTGGCCAGGTTGGCTGCTGCCTCACCTGCTGCTGGCCAGGTTGGCTGCTGCCCCACCTGCTGCTGGTCAGGTTGGCTGCTGCCCCACCTTCTGCTGGCCAGGTAGGCTGCTGCCCCACCTGCTGCTGGCCAGGTTGGCTGCTGCCCCACCTGCTGCTGGCCAGGTTGGCTGCTGCCCCACCTGCTGCTGGCCAGGTTGGCTGCTGCCCCACCTGCTGCTGGCCAGGTTGGCTGCTGCCCCACCTGCTGCTGGTCAGGTTGGCTGCTGCCCCACCTTCTGCTGGCCAGGTAGGCTGCTGCCCCACCTGCTGCTGGCCAGGTTGGCTGCTGCCCCACCTGCTGCTGGTCAGGTCCGCTGCTGCCCCACCTGCTGCTGGTCAGGTTGGCTGCTGCCCCACCTGCTGCTGGCCAGGTTGGCTGCTGCCCCACCTGCTGCTGGTCAGGTTGGCTGCTGCCCCACCTGCTGCTGACCAGGACCGCTGCTGCCCCACCTGCTGCTGGTCAGGTTGGCTGCTGCCCCACCTGGTGCTGGCCAGGTAGGCTGCTGCCCCACCTGCTGCTGGCCAGGTTGGCTGCTGCCCCACCTGCTGCTGGCCAGGTTGGCTGCTGCCCCACCTGCTGCTGGCCAGGTTGGCTGCTGCCCCACCTGCTGCTGGTCAGGTCCGCTGCTGCCCCACCTGCTGCTGGTCAGGACCGCTGCTGCTCCACCTGCTGCTGGCCAGGTTGGCTGCTGCCCCACCTGCTGCTGGCCAGGTTGGCTGCTGCCCCACCTGCTGCTGGCCAGGTTGGCTGCTGCCCCACCTGCTGCTGGCCAGGTTGGCTGCTGCCCCACCTGCTGCTGGTCAGGACCGCTGCTGCTCCACCTGCTGCTGGCCAGGTTGGCTGCTGCCCCACCTGCTGCTGGCCAGGTTGGCTGCTGCCCCACCTGCTGCTGACCAGGACCGCTGCTGCCCCACCTGCTGCTGGTCAGGTTGGCTGCTGCCCCACCTGCTGCTGGCCAGGTTGGCTGCTGCCCCACCTGCTGCTGGCCAGGTTGGCTGCTGCCCCACCTGCTGCTGGTCAGGACCGCTGCTGCCCCACCTGCTGCTGGTCAGGTTGGCTGCTGCCCCACCTGCTGCTGGCCAGGTAGGCTGCTGCCCCACCTGCTGCTGGCCAGGTTGGCTGCTGCCCCACCTGCTGCTGGTCAGGTCCGCTGCTGCCCCACCTGCTGCTGGTCAGGACCGCTGCTGCTCCACCTGCTGCTGGCCAGGTTGGCTGCTGCCCCACCTGCTGCTGGCCAGGTTGGCTGCTGCCCCACCTGCTGCTGGCCAGGTTGGCTGCTGCTCCACCTGCTGCTGGCCAGGTTGGCTGCTGCCCCACCTGCTGCTGGCCAGGTTGGCTGCTGCCCCACCTGCTGCTGGCCAGGTTGGCTGCTGCCCCACCTGCTGCTGGCCAGGTTGGCTGCTGCCCCACCTGCTGCTGGCCAGGACCGCTGCTGCCCCACCTGCTGCTGGCCAGGTTGGCTGCTGCTCCACCTGCTGCTGGTCAGGTTGGCTGCTGCCCCACCTGCTGCTGGCCAGGTTGGCTGCTGCCCCACCTGCTGCTGGCCAGGTTGGCTGCTGCCCCACCTGCTGCTGGCCAGGTTGGCTGCTGCTCCACCTGCTGCTGGCCAGGTTGGCTGCTGCCCCACCTGCTGCTGGCCAGGTTGGCTGCTGCCCCACCTGCTGCTGGCCAGGTTGGCTGCTGCCCCACCTGCTGCTGGCCAGGTTGGCTGCTGCCCCACCTGCTGCTGGCCAGGTTGGCTGCTGCCCCACCTGCTGCTGGCCAGGTTGGCTGCTGCCCCACCTGCTGCTGGCCAGGTTGGCTGCTGCCCCACCTGCTGCTGGCCAGGTTGGCTGCTGCCCCACCTGCTGCTGGCCAGGTTGGCTGCTGCTCCACCTGCTGCTGGCCAGGTTGGCTGCTGCCCCACCTGCTGCTGGTCAGGTTCGCTGCTGCCCCACCTGCTGCTGGCCAGGTTACCTGCTGCTGGCCAGGTTGGCTGCTGCCCCACCTGCTGCTGGCCAGGTTGGCTGCTGCCCCACCTGCTGCTGGCCAGGTTGGCTGCTGCCCCACCTGCTGCTGGCCAGGTTGGCTGCTGCCCCACCTGCTGCTGGCCAGGTTGGCTGCTGCCCCACCTGCTGCTGGTCAGGACCGCTGCTGCTCTACCTGCTGCTGGTCAGGTTGGCTGCTGCCCCACCTGCTGCTGGCCAGGTAGGCTGCTGCCCCACCTGCTGCTGGCCAGGTTGGCTGCTGCCCCACCTGCTGCTGGCCAGGTTGGCTGCTGCCCCACCTGCTGCTGGCCAGGTTGGCTGCTGCCCCACCTGCTGCTGACCAGGACCGCTGCTGCCCCACCTGCTGCTGGTCAGGTTGGCTGCTGCCCCACCTGGTGCTGGCCAGGTAGGCTGCTGCCCCACCTGCTGCTGGCCAGGTTGGCTGCTGCCCCACCTGCTGCTGGTCAGGTCCGCTGCTGCCCCACCTGCTGCTGGTCAGGACCGCTGCTGCTCCACCTGCTGCTGGCCAGGTTGGCTGCTGCCCCACTTGCTGCTGGCCAGGTTGGCTGCTGCCCCACCTGCTGCTGACCAGGACCGCTGCTGCCCCACCTGCTGCTGGTCAGGTTGGCTGCTGCCCCACCTGCTGCTGGCCAGGTTGGCTGCTGCCCCACCTGCTGCTGGCCAGGTTGGCTGCTGCCCCACCTGCTGCTGACCAGGACCGCTGCTGCCCCACCTGCTGCTGGTCAGGTTGGCTGCTGCCCCACCTGCTGCTGGCCAGGTTGGCTGCTGCCCCACCTGCTGCTGGTCAGGTCCGCTGCTGCCCCACCTGCTGCTGGTCAGGACCGCTGCTGCTCCACCTGCTGCTGGCCAGGTTGGCTGCTGCCCCACCTGCTGCTGGCCAGGTTGGCTGCTGCCCCACCTGCTGCTGGCCAGGTTGGCTGCTGCCCCACCTGCTGCTGGTCAGGTCCGCTGCTGCCCCACCTGCTGCTGGTCAGGACCGCTGCTGCTCCACCTGCTGCTGGCCAGGTTGGCTGCTGCCCCACCTGCTGCTGGCCAGGTTGGCTGCTGCTCCACTTGCTGCTGGCCAGGTTGGCTGCTGCCCCACCTGCTGCTGGCCAGGTTGGCTGCTGCCCCACCTGCTGCTGGCCAGGTTGGCTGCTGCCCCACCTGCTGCTGGCCAGGTTGGCTGCTGCCCCACCTGCTGCTGGCCAGGACCGCTGCTGCCCCACCTGCTGCTGGTCAGGTTGGCTGCTGCCCCACCTGCTGCTGGCCAGGTTGGCTGGTGCCCCACCTGCTGCTGGCCAGGTTGGCTGCTGCCCCACCTGCTGCTGGCCAGGTTGGCTGCTGCCCCACCTGCTGCTGGTCAGGTTGGCTGCTGCCCCACCTTCTGCTGGCCAGGTAGGCTGCTGCCCCACCTGCTGCTGGCCAGGTTGGCTGCTGCCCCACCTGCTGCTGGCCAGGTTGGCTGCTGCCCCACCTGCTGCTGGCCAGGTTGGCTGCTGCCCCACCTGCTGCTGGCCAGGTTGGCTGCTGCCCCACCTGCTGCTGGTCAGGTTGGCTGCTGCCCCACCTTCTGCTGGCCAGGTAGGCTGCTGCCCCACCTGCTGCTGGCCAGGTTGGCTGCTGCCCCACCTGCTGCTGGTCAGGTCCGCTGCTGCCCCACCTGCTGCTGGTCAGGTTGGCTGCTGCCCCACCTGCTGCTGGCCAGGTTGGCTGCTGCCCCACCTGCTGCTGGTCAGGTTGGCTGCTGCCCCACCTGCTGCTGACCAGGACCGCTGCTGCCCCACCTGCTGCTGGTCAGGTTGGCTGCTGCCCCACCTGGTGCTGGCCAGGTAGGCTGCTGCCCCACCTGCTGCTGGCCAGGTTGGCTGCTGCCCCACCTGCTGCTGGCCAGGTTGGCTGCTGCCCCACCTGCTGCTGGCCAGGTTGGCTGCTGCCCCACCTGCTGCTGGTCAGGTCCGCTGCTGCCCCACCTGCTGCTGGTCAGGACCGCTGCTGCTCCACCTGCTGCTGGCCAGGTTGGCTGCTGCCCCACCTGCTGCTGGCCAGGTTGGCTGCTGCCCCACCTGCTGCTGGCCAGGTTGGCTGCTGCCCCACCTGCTGCTGGCCAGGTTGGCTGCTGCCCCACCTGCTGCTGGTCAGGACCGCTGCTGCTCCACCTGCTGCTGGCCAGGTTGGCTGCTGCCCCACCTGCTGCTGGCCAGGTTGGCTGCTGCCCCACCTGCTGCTGACCAGGACCGCTGCTGCCCCACCTGCTGCTGGTCAGGTTGGCTGCTGCCCCACCTGCTGCTGGCCAGGTTGGCTGCTGCCCCACCTGCTGCTGGCCAGGTTGGCTGCTGCCCCACCTGCTGCTGGTCAGGACCGCTGCTGCCCCACCTGCTGCTGGTCAGGTTGGCTGCTGCCCCACCTGCTGCTGGCCAGGTAGGCTGCTGCCCCACCTGCTGCTGGCCAGGTTGGCTGCTGCCCCACCTGCTGCTGGTCAGGTCCGCTGCTGCCCCACCTGCTGCTGGTCAGGACCGCTGCTGCTCCACCTGCTGCTGGCCAGGTTGGCTGCTGCCCCACCTGCTGCTGGCCAGGTTGGCTGCTGCCCCACCTGCTGCTGGCCAGGTTGGCTGCTGCTCCACCTGCTGCTGGCCAGGTTGGCTGCTGCCCCACCTGCTGCTGGCCAGGTTGGCTGCTGCCCCACCTGCTGCTGGCCAGGTTGGCTGCTGCCCCACCTGCTGCTGGCCAGGTTGGCTGCTGCCCCACCTGCTGCTGGCCAGGACCGCTGCTGCCCCACCTGCTGCTGGCCAGGTTGGCTGCTGCTCCACCTGCTGCTGGTCAGGTTGGCTGCTGCCCCACCTGCTGCTGGCCAGGTTGGCTGCTGCCCCACCTGCTGCTGGCCAGGTTGGCTGCTGCCCCACCTGCTGCTGGCCAGGTTGGCTGCTGCTCCACCTGCTGCTGGCCAGGTTGGCTGCTGCCCCACCTGCTGCTGGCCAGGTTGGCTGCTGCCCCACCTGCTGCTGGCCAGGTTGGCTGCTGCCCCACCTGCTGCTGGCCAGGTTGGCTGCTGCCCCACCTGCTGCTGGCCAGGTTGGCTGCTGCCCCACCTGCTGCTGGCCAGGTTGGCTGCTGCCCCACCTGCTGCTGGCCAGGTTGGCTGCTGCCCCACCTGCTGCTGGCCAGGTTGGCTGCTGCCCCACCTGCTGCTGGCCAGGTTGGCTGCTGCTCCACCTGCTGCTGGCCAGGTTGGCTGCTGCCCCACCTGCTGCTGGTCAGGTTCGCTGCTGCCCCACCTGCTGCTGGCCAGGTTACCTGCTGCTGGCCAGGTTGGCTGCTGCCCCACCTGCTGCTGGCCAGGTTGGCTGCTGCCCCACCTGCTGCTGGCCAGGTTGGCTGCTGCCCCACCTGCTGCTGGCCAGGTTGGCTGCTGCCCCACCTGCTGCTGGCCAGGTTGGCTGCTGCCCCACCTGCTGCTGGTCAGGACCGCTGCTGCTCTACCTGCTGCTGGTCAGGTTGGCTGCTGCCCCACCTGCTGCTGGCCAGGTAGGCTGCTGCCCCACCTGCTGCTGGCCAGGTTGGCTGCTGCCCCACCTGCTGCTGGCCAGGTTGGCTGCTGCCCCACCTGCTGCTGGCCAGGTTGGCTGCTGCCCCACCTGCTGCTGACCAGGACCGCTGCTGCCCCACCTGCTGCTGGTCAGGTTGGCTGCTGCCCCACCTGGTGCTGGCCAGGTAGGCTGCTGCCCCACCTGCTGCTGGCCAGGTTGGCTGCTGCCCCACCTGCTGCTGGTCAGGTCCGCTGCTGCCCCACCTGCTGCTGGTCAGGACCGCTGCTGCTCCACCTGCTGCTGGCCAGGTTGGCTGCTGCCCCACTTGCTGCTGGCCAGGTTGGCTGCTGCCCCACCTGCTGCTGACCAGGACCGCTGCTGCCCCACCTGCTGCTGGTCAGGTTGGCTGCTGCCCCACCTGCTGCTGGCCAGGTTGGCTGCTGCCCCACCTGCTGCTGGCCAGGTTGGCTGCTGCCCCACCTGCTGCTGACCAGGACCGCTGCTGCCCCACCTGCTGCTGGTCAGGTTGGCTGCTGCCCCACCTGCTGCTGGCCAGGTTGGCTGCTGCCCCACCTGCTGCTGGTCAGGTCCGCTGCTGCCCCACCTGCTGCTGGTCAGGACCGCTGCTGCTCCACCTGCTGCTGGCCAGGTTGGCTGCTGCCCCACCTGCTGCTGGCCAGGTTGGCTGCTGCCCCACCTGCTGCTGGCCAGGTTGGCTGCTGCCCCACCTGCTGCTGGTCAGGTCCGCTGCTGCCCCACCTGCTGCTGGTCAGGACCGCTGCTGCTCCACCTGCTGCTGGCCAGGTTGGCTGCTGCCCCACCTGCTGCTGGCCAGGTTGGCTGCTGCTCCACTTGCTGCTGGCCAGGTTGGCTGCTGCCCCACCTGCTGCTGGCCAGGTTGGCTGCTGCCCCACCTGCTGCTGGCCAGGTTGGCTGCTGCCCCACCTGCTGCTGGCCAGGTTGGCTGCTGCCCCACCTGCTGCTGGCCAGGACCGCTGCTGCCCCACCTGCTGCTGGTCAGGTTGGCTGCTGCCCCACCTGCTGCTGGCCAGGTTGGCTGGTGCCCCACCTGCTGCTGGCCAGGTTGGCTGCTGCCCCACCTGCTGCTGGCCAGGTTGGCTGCTGCCCCACCTGCTGCTGGCCAGGTTGGCTGCTGCCCCACCTGCTGCTGGTCAGGACCGCTGCTGCCCCACCTGCTGCTGGTCAGGTTGGCTGCTGCCCCACCTGCTGCTGGCCAGGTTGGCTGCTGCCCCACCTGCTGCTGGTCAGGTCCGCTGCTGCCCCACCTGCTGCTGGTCAGGACCGCTGCTGCTCCACCTGCTGCTGGCCAGGTTGGCTGCTGCCCCACCTGCTGCTGGCCAGGTTGGCTGCTGCTCCACTTGCTGCTGGCCAGGTTGGCTGCTGCCCCACCTGCTGCTGGCCAGGTTGGCTGCTGCCCCACCTGCTGCTGGCCAGGTTGGCTGCTGCCCCACCTGCTGCTGGCCAGGTTGGCTGCTGCCCCACCTGCTGCTGGCCAGGACCGCTGCTGCCCCACCTGCTGCTGGTCAGGTTGGCTGCTGCCCCACCTGCTGCTGGCCAGGTTGGCTGGTGCCCCACCTGCTGCTGGCCAGGTTGGCTGCTGCCCCACCTGCTGCTGGCCAGGTTGGCTGCTGCCCCACCTGCTGCTGGCCAGGTTGGCTGCTGCCCCACCTGCTGCTGGTCAGGACCGCTGCTGCCCCACCTGCTGCTGGTCAGGTTGGCTGCTGCCCCACCTGCTGCTGGCCAGGTAGGCTGCTGCCCCACCTGCTGCTGGCCAGGTTGGCTGCTGCCCCACCTGCTGCTGGTCAGGACCGCTGCTGCTCCACCTGCTGCTGGCCAGGTTGGCTGCTGCCCCACCTGCTGCTGGCCAGGTTGGCTGCTGCCCCACCTGCTGCTGGTCAGGTCCGCTGCTGCCCCACCTGCTGCTGGTCAGGACCGCTGCTGCTCCACCTGCTGCTGGCCAGGTTGGCTGCTGCCCCACCTGCTGCTGGCCAGGTTGGCTGCTGCCCCACCTGCTGCTGGCCAGGTTGGCTGCTGCCCCACCTGCTGCTGGCCAGGTTGGCTGCTGCCCCACCTGCTGCTGGTCAGGTCCGCTGCTGCCCCACCTGCTGCTGGTCAGGACCGCTGCTGCTCCACCTGCTGCTGGCCAGGTTGGCTGCTGCCCCACCTGCTGCTGGCCAGGTTGGCTGCTGCCCCACCTGCTGCTGGCCAGGTTGGCTGCTGCCCCACCTGCTGCTGGTCAGGACCGCTGCTGCTCCACCTGCTGCTGGCCAGGTTGGCTGCTGCCCCACCTGCTGCTGGCCAGGTTGGCTGCTGCCCCACCTGCTGCTGGCCAGGTTGGCTGCTGCCCCACCTGCTGCTGGCCAGGACCGCTGCTGCCCCACCTGCTGCTGGCCAGGTTGGCTGCTGCCCCACCTGCTGCTGGCCAGGTTGGCTGCTGCCCCACCTGCTGCTGGCCAGGTTGGCTGCTGCCCCACCTGCTGCTGGTCAGGACCGCTGCTGCTCCACCTGCTGCTGGTCAGGTTGGCTGCTGCCCCACCTGCTGCTGGCCAGGTAGGCTGCTGCCCCACCTGCTGCTGGCCAGGTTGGCTGCTGCCCCACCTGCTGCTGACCAGGACCGCTGCTGCCCCACCTGCTGCTGGTCAGGTTGGCTGCTGCCCCACCTGCTGCTGGCCAGGTTGGCTGCTGCCCCACCTGCTGCTGGCCAGGTTGGCTGCTGCCCCACCTGCTGCTGGTCAGGACCGCTGCTGCCCCACCTGCTGCTGGTCAGGTTGGCTGCTGCCCCACCTGCTGCTGTTCAGGTCGGCTGCTGCCCCACCTGCTGCTGGCCAGGTTGGCTGCTGCCCCACCTGCTGCTGGTCAGGTCCGCTGCTGCCCCACCTGCTGCTGGTCAGGACCGCTGCTGCTCCACCTGCTGCTGGCCAGGTTGGCTGCTGCCCCACCTGCTGCTGGCCAGGTTGGCTGCTGCCCCACCTGCTGCTGGCCAGGTTGGCTGCTGCTCCACCTGCTGCTGGCCAGGTTGGCTGCTGCCCCACCTGCTGCTGGCCAGGTTGGCTGCTGCCCCACCTGCTGCTGGCCAGGTTGGCTGCTGCCCCACCTGCTGCTGGCCAGGTTGGCTGCTGCCCCACCTGCTGCTGGCCAGGACCGCTGCTGCCCCACCTGCTGCTGGTCAGGTTGGCTGCTGCCCCACCTGCTGCTGGCCAGGTTGGCTGCTGCCCCACCTGCTGCTGGCCAGGTTGGCTGCTGCCCCACCTGCTGCTGGCCAGGTTGGCTGCTGCCCCACCTGCTGCTGGCCAGGTTGGCTGCTGCCCCACCTGCTGCTGGTCAGGACCGCTGCTGCCCCACCTGCTGCTGGTCAGGTTGGCTGCTGCCCCACCTGCTGCTGGCCAGGTAGGCTGCTGCCCCACCTGCTGCTGGCCAGGTTGGCTGCTGCCCCACCTGCTGCTGGTCAGGTCCGCTGCTGCCCCACCTGCTGCTGGTCAGGACCGCTGCTGCTCCACCTGCTGCTGGCCAGGTTGGCTGCTGCCCCACCTGCTGCTGGCCAGGTTGGCTGCTGCCCCACCTGCTGCTGGCCAGGTTGGCTGCTGCTCCACCTGCTGCTGGCCAGGTTGGCTGCTGCCCCACCTGCTGCTGGTCAGGTTCGCTGCTGCCCCACCTGCTGCTGGCCAGGTTGGCTGCTGCCCCACCTGCTGCTGGCCAGGTTGGCTGCTGCCCCACCTGCTGCTGGCCAGGTTGGCTGCTGCCCCACCTGCTGCTGGCCAGGTTGGCTGCTGCCCCACCTGCTGCTGGCCAGGTTGGCTGCTGCCCCACCTGCTGCTGGTCAGGACCGCTGCTGCTCCACCTGCTGCTGGTCAGGTTGGCTGCTGCCCCACCTGCTGCTGGCCAGGTAGGCTGCTGCCCCACCTGCTGCTGGCCAGGTTGGCTGCTGCCCCACCTGCTGCTGGCCAGGTTGGCTGCTGCCCCACCTGCTGCTGGCCAGGTTGGCTGCTGCCCCACCTGCTGCTGACCAGGACCGCTGCTGCCCCACCTGCTGCTGGTCAGGTTGGCTGCTGCCCCACCTGGTGCTGGCCAGGTAGGCTGCTGCCCCACCTGCTGCTGGCCAGGTTGGCTGCTGCCCCACCTGCTGCTGGTCAGGTCCGCTGCTGCCCCACCTGCTGCTGGTCAGGACCGCTGCTGCTCCACCTGCTGCTGGCCAGGTTGGCTGCTGCCCCACTTGCTGCTGGCCAGGTTGGCTGCTGCCCCACCTGCTGCTGGTCAGGACCGCTGCTGCCCCACCTGCTGCTGGCCAGGTAGGCTGCTGCCCCACCTGCTGCTGGCCAGGTTGGCTGCTGCCCCACCTGCTGCTGGTCAGGTCCGCTGCTGCCCCACCTGCTGCTGGTCAGGACCGCTGCTGCTCCACCTGCTGCTGGCCAGGTTGGCTGCTGCCCCACCTGCTGCTGGCCAGGTTGGCTGCTGCTCCACTTGCTGCTGGCCAGGTTGGCTGCTGCCCCACCTGCTGCTGGCCAGGTTGGCTGCTGCCCCACCTGCTGCTGGCCAGGTTGGCTGCTGCCCCACCTGCTGCTGGCCAGGTTGGCTGCTGCCCCACCTGCTGCTGGCCAGGACCGCTGCTGCCCCACCTGCTGCTGGTCAGGTTGGCTGCTGCCCCACCTGCTGCTGGCCAGGTTGGCTGGTGCCCCACCTGCTGCTGGCCAGGTTGGCTGCTGCCCCACCTGCTGCTGGCCAGGTTGGCTGCTGCCCCACCTGCTGCTGGCCAGGTTGGCTGCTGCCCCACCTGCTGCTGGTCAGGACCGCTGCTGCCCCACCTGCTGCTGGTCAGGTTGGCTGCTGCCCCACCTGCTGCTGGCCAGGTAGGCTGCTGCCCCACCTGCTGCTGGCCAGGTTGGCTGCTGCCCCACCTGCTGCTGGTCAGGACCGCTGCTGCTCCACCTGCTGCTGGCCAGGTTGGCTGCTGCCCCACCTGCTGCTGGCCAGGTTGGCTGCTGCCCCACCTGCTGCTGGCCAGGTTGGCTGCTGCTCCACCTGCTGCTGGCCAGGTTGGCTGCTGCCCCACCTGCTGCTGGCCAGGTTGGCTGCTGCCCCACCTGCTGCTGGTCAGGTTGGCTGCTGCCCCACCTGCTGCTGGCCAGGTTGGCTGCTGCTCCACCTGCTGCTGGCCAGGTTGGCTGCTGCCCCACCTGCTGCTGGCCAGGTTGGCTGCTGCCCCACCTGCTGCTGGCCAGGTTGGCTGCTGCCCCACCTGCTGCTGGCCAGGACCGCTGCTGCCCCACCTGCTGCTGGTCAGGTTGGCTGCTGCCCCACCTGCTGCTGGCCAGGTTGGCTGCTGCCCCACCTGCTGCTGGCCAGGTTGGCTGCTGCCCCACCTGCTGCTGGCCAGGTTGGCTGCTGCCCCACCTGCTGCTGGCCAGGTTGGCTGCTGCCCCACCTGCTGCTGGTCAGGACCGCTGCTGCCCCACCTGCTGCTGGTCAGGTTGGCTGCTGCCCCACCTGCTGCTGGCCAGGTAGGCTGCTGCCCCACCTGCTGCTGGCCAGGTTGGCTGCTGCCCCACCTGCTGCTGGTCAGGTTGGCTGCTGCCCCACCTGCTGCTGGCCAGGTAGGCTGCTGCCCCACCTGCTGCTGGCCAGGTTGGCTGCTGCCCCACCTGCTGCTGGTCAGGTTGGCTGCTGCCCCACCTGCTGCTGGCCAGGTTGGCTGCTGCCCCACCTGCTGCTGGTCAGGACCGCTGCTGCCCCACCTGCTGCTGGTCAGGTTGGCTGCTGCCCCACCTGCTGCTGGCCAGGTTGGCTGCTGCCCCACCTGCTGCTGGCCAGGTAGACTGCTGCCCCACCTGCTGCTGGCCAGGTTGGCTGCTGCCCCACCTGCTGCTGGTCAGGTTGGCTGCTGCCCCACCTGCTGCTGGCCAGGTTGGCTGCTGCTCCACCTGCTGCTGGCCAGGTTGGCTGCTGCCCCACCTGCTGCTGGCCAGGTTGGCTGCTGCCCCACCTGCTGCTGGCCAGGTTGGCTGCTGCCCCACCTGCTGCTGGCCAGGACCGCTGCTGCCCCACCTGCTGCTGGTCAGGTTGGCTGCTGCCCCACCTGCTGCTGGCCAGGTTGGCTGCTGCCCCACCTGCTGCTGGCCAGGTTGGCTGCTGCCCCACCTGCTGCTGGCCAGGTTGGCTGCTGCCCCACCTGCTGCTGACCAGGACCGCTGCTGCCCCACCTGCTGCTGGCCAGGTTGGCTGCTGCCCCACCTGCTGCTGGTCAGGTCCGCTGCTGCCCCACCTGCTGCTGGCCAGGTTGGCTGCTGCCCCACCTGCTGCTGGCCAGGTTGGCTGCTGCCCCACCTGCTGCTGGTCAGGACCGCTGCTGCCCCACCTGCTGCTGGTCAGGTTGGCTGCTGCCCCACCTGCTGCTGGCCAGGTAGACTGCTGCCCCACCTGCTGCTGGCCAGGTTGGCTGCTGCCCCACCTGCTGCTGGTCAGGTTGGCTGCTGCCCCACCTGCTGCTGGTCAGGTTGGCTGCTGCCCCACCTGCTGCTGGTCAGGTTGGCTGCTGCCCCACCTGCTGCTGGCCAGGTAGGCTGCTGCCCCACCTGCTGCTGGCCAGGTTGGCTGCTGCCCCACCTGCTGCTGGCCAGGTTGGCTGCTGCCCCACCTGCTGCTGGCCAGGACCGCTGCTGCCCCACCTGCTGCTGGTCAGGTTGGCTGCTGCCCCACCTGCTGCTGGCCAGGTTGGCTGCTGCCCCACCTGCTGCTGGCCAGGTTGGCTGCTGCCCCACCTGCTGCTGGCCAGGTTGGCTGCTGCCCCACCTGCTGCTGGTCAGGTTGGCTGCTGCCCCACCTGCTGCTGGTCAGGTTGGCTGCTGCCCCACCTGCTGCTGGTCAGGTTGGCTGCTGCCCCACCTGCTGCTGGCCAGGTTGGCTGCTGCCCCACCTGCTGCTGGCCAGGTTGGCTGCTGCTCCACCTGCTGCTGGCCAGGTTGGCTGCTGCCCCACCTGCTGCTGGCCAGGTTGGCTGCTGCCCCACCTGCTGCTGGCCAGGTTGGCTGCTGCCCCACCTGCTGCTGGCCAGGACCGCTGCTGCCCCACCTGCTGCTGGTCAGGTTGGCTGCTGCCCCACCTGCTGCTGGCCAGGTTGGCTGCTGCCCCACCTGCTGCTGGCCAGGTTGGCTGCTGCCCCACCTGCTGCTGGTCAGGTTGGCTGCTGCCCCACCTGCTGCTGGCCAGGTTGGCTGCTGCTCCACCTGCTGCTGGCCAGGTTGGCTGCTGCCCCACCTGCTGCTGGCCAGGTTGGCTGCTGCCCCACCTGCTGCTGGCCAGGTTGGCTGCTGCCCCACCTGCTGCTGGCCAGGACCGCTGCTGCCCCACCTGCTGCTGGTCAGGTTGGCTGCTGCCCCACCTGCTGCTGGCCAGGTTGGCTGCTGCCCCACCTGCTGCTGGCCAGGTTGGCTGCTGCCCCACCTGCTGCTGGCCAGGTTGGCTGCTGCCCCACCTGCTGCTGGCCAGGTTGGCTGCTGCCCCACCTGCTGCTGGTCAGGACCGCTGCTGCCCCACCTGCTGCTGGTCAGGTTGGCTGCTGCCCCACCTGCTGCTGGCCAGGTAGGCTGCTGCCCCACCTGCTGCTGGCCAGGTTGGCTGCTGCCCCACCTGCTGCTGGTCAGGTTGGCTGCTGCCCCACCTGCTGCTGGCCAGGTAGGCTGCTGCCCCACCTGCTGCTGGCCAGGTTGGCTGCTGCCCCACCTGCTGCTGGTCAGGTCCGCTGCTGCCCCACCTGCTGCTGGCCAGGTTGGCTGCTGCCCCACCTGCTGCTGGCCAGGTTGGCTGCTGCCCCACCTGCTGCTGGCCAGGTTGGCTGCTGCCCCACCTGCTGCTGGCCAGGTTGGCTGCTGCCCCACCTGCTGCTGGCCAGGTTGGCTGCTGCCCCACCTGCTGCTGGCCAGGTTGGCTGCTGCCCCACCTGCTGCTGGCCAGGTTGGCTGCTGCCCCACCTGCTGCTGGCCAGGTTGGCTGCTGCCCCACCTGCTGCTGTTCAGGTCGGCTGCTGCCCCACCTGCTGCTGGCCAGGTTGGCTGCTGCCCCACCTGCTGCTGGCCAGGTAGGCTGCTGCCCCACCTGCTGCTGGCCAGGTTGGCTGCTGCCCCACCTGCTGCTGGTCAGGTCCGCTGCTGCCCCACCTGCTGCTGGCCAGGTTGGCTGCTGCCCCACCTGCTGCTGGCCAGGTTGGCTGCTGCCCCACCTGCTGCTGGCCAGGTTGGCTGCTGCCCCACCTGCTGCTGGCCAGGTTGGCTGCTGCCCCACCTGCTGCTGGCCAGGTTGGCTGCTGCCCCACCTGCTGCTGGCCAGGTTGGCTGCTGCCCCACCTGCTGCTGGCCAGGTTGGCTGCTGCCCCACCTGCTGCTGGCCAGGTTGGCTGCTGCCCCACCTGCTGCTGGCCAGGTTGGCTGCTGCCCCACCTGCTGCTGTTCAGGTCGGCTGCTGCCCCACCTGCTGCTGGCCAGGTTGGCTGCTGCCCCACCTGCTGCTGGCCAGGTTGGCTGCTGCCCCACCTGCTGCTGGCCAGGTTGGCTGCTGCCCCACCTGCTGCTGGCCAGGTTGGCTGCTGCCCCACCTGCTGCTGGCCAGGTTGGCTGCTGCCCCACCTGCTGCTGGCCAGGTTGGCTGCTGCTCCACCTGCTGCTGGCCAGGTTGGCTGCTGCCCCACCTGCTGCTGGCCAGGTTGGCTGCTGCCCCACCTGCTGCTGGCCAGGTTGGCTGCTGCCCCACCTGCTGCTGGCCAGGACCGCTGCTGCCCCACCTGCTGCTGGTCAGGTTGGCTGCTGCCCCACCTGCTGCTGGCCAGGTTGGCTGCTGCCCCACCTGCTGCTGGCCAGGTTGGCTGCTGCCCCACCTGCTGCTGGCCAGGTTGGCTGCTGCCCCACCTGCTGCTGGCCAGGTTGGCTGCTGCCCCACCTGCTGCTGGTCAGGACCGCTGCTGCCCCACCTGCTGCTGGTCAGGTTGGCTGCTGCCCCACCTGCTGCTGGCCAGGTAGGCTGCTGCCCCACCTGCTGCTGGCCAGGTTGGCTGCTGCCCCACCTGCTGCTGGTCAGGTTGGCTGCTGCCCCACCTGCTGCTGGCCAGGTAGGCTGCTGCCCCACCTGCTGCTGGCCAGGTTGGCTGCTGCCCCACCTGCTGCTGGTCAGGTCCGCTGCTGCCCCACCTGCTGCTGGCCAGGTTGGCTGCTGCCCCACCTGCTGCTGGCCAGGTTGGCTGCTGCCCCACCTGCTGCTGGCCAGGTTGGCTGCTGCCCCACCTGCTGCTGGCCAGGTTGGCTGCTGCCCCACCTGCTGCTGGCCAGGTTGGCTGCTGCCCCACCTGCTGCTGGCCAGGTTGGCTGCTGCCCCACCTGCTGCTGGCCAGGTTGGCTGCTGCCCCACCTGCTGCTGTTCAGGTCGGCTGCTGCCCCACCTGCTGCTGGCCAGGTTGGCTGCTGCCCCACCTGCTGCTGGCCAGGTTGGCTGCTGCCCCACCTGCTGCTGGCCAGGTTGGCTGCTGCCCCACCTGCTGCTGGCCAGGTTGGCTGCTGCCCCACCTGCTGCTGGCCAGGTTGGCTGCTGCCCCACCTGCTGCTGGCCAGGTCGGCTCCTGCCCCACCTGGTGCTGTCCAGGCAGGGATAGGGTGATGGATGAGGATACTAACGTAGAGCTAGCTGAGATGTTAAGAGTGCACCGGCAGACGACGACACCAGTATCAGGGTGCCAAGGTCTGCCGGGCAATTGCCCCAAATACAAATCACCCACACACACTCCGCGGTATCGCTGCTGGCTGTCACACCCTATCCAGGGGTCTTCATGCACACCATTGGGAGAATGTGCATCCCAAGACAAGCTTCATGCTATCAATGGTGCTGGCTTTGTGCTGTAGCGATGCTGTTAGGTTCTGCTGGTATCGAGTATTTGATCAGATCTAATCATCTGGTGCCCTTTGGAGGTGCGCTTTGGAAGTGTCCTTGGAGGTGCGAGAGTGAGTGACATCGCCTCCTGGGTATAAGTAGCTATGAGCAGGTGTTAGCAGACATGAGCCTAGTGGCGCAATGCCTCCGAGGAAGCGCCCCAGTAGCGCGGAGCCAGAGCCGCATCCGGTTGAAAGCCCGCGAAAACAAGGTTCGTCGTAGTTGGGTTGGTCAAAGGGGTCAGGCAATGCTGTAGGTGGTAGGCGACCATGATGATGATGTGGCTTACACCGCTTAAGCCGTCAGCCGTTAGGCTGCTAGGCCGCCCTCCCCCTCAAGGGGTTCAGGACTTTCTGTAACGCACTTCATAGCAAGGTGCACAAACAAAGGTGCACATGGGCTCAACATGAAGTCATGCAAGTTCTCATTATTGTTCTGTAAAGTCATGGCAAACTCCGGCTGCTCCCTGATGGAACTCGTGGCAGTGCACTCAAAGATGAAATGCATGGCGTCATCCACTACCCCCTCTGTGCATCTGGTGCATGTGCGATCAATGAAAGTTACCCCCTCAAACCGAGCCTTCTCCACCCCCAGACCGCTGTTGCCTAACCTGAACCTAGTCAAGCTCGTGCGAACTTCTGTAGAGAGCTGTCTGTTCAGCAGATGTGGTGCCATGTGATTGATGCCAATGCCGTCCCCATGCTTGAACCATGCAGCATACGAACATCTCTCCCGATGCACCGTCTCAGGCAGTCTAGGGTTTCCCTCAAACCCAACCCAACGCCTCCCCCACCTCTCGAGCCACTTGACTTCCAAAGCCTTGGTGCCTAGGACCATGTCCGGGCTCAAGGTAAACTCACCCCCCATCAGCTCTCTGGCGGCCAGCTGGAATTGAGCACTCCAACTAGCCTGACAGCTCCTGCCTAACTCCACATCTGCCTTGATGACCCTCATTAGCAGGTCACTGTGGGAAAGTTTGGCAGTGTTCCAGAACTTGCATGCAGCCCTTAGCCAGTAAAGTTGGAGGGGCAGCTGCCCCAACTCATGCAGCACCATCAGGCCTGACACTGAGCTACGTACCCTGGCAGCAAACCTGAGAAAGCTGAGCATGCGTGTTTGCATTGGGTTGGAGAGTTGCACACCATGCCCAAGGAAAGCAGTGCCCCATACCTGGCTGCCATACAGCCCCAAGGGGAGCACAAACGCTCTAATGAGGTGACACAGGGCATATGGATCATGCAGGACCCCATACTCTCTGGCACGCTTGCACGCCTGGCGCATGGCGAGGAACATGCCAGCCCTCATATGAGTGGCAGCAAAAGCAGGGGTGGCGCTGGGGTTGAAGTGCATGCCTAAGTACTTGAACTCTCTCACCACAGGCAGGATCTCATAGGTGCTGCAGTCTGTGCGTTGCCATTGAAGGTTGAGGGCCAAGGTGCTGTCAATGGTGAATCTAGTGAGGACAGCAGTAGCGAGGCTGAAGGCAGCGAGATGACCTCTCCTCGAGGCATGCAGGCATTCTGCAAGGATAGCAGTATGGCCAGCATTGTTATTGACACGAACGCCTCAAATGCCTACACACTCGGGCATCGGGTTATTGAAGACTTGTGATGTCAAGTGTAACATGTACCGCTAGCTAGCAGGTCCTTACTGACAACTTGAACAAGTTTTAACTTCTAGAGCCCAATGTAATCAATCACAGGCTGCAAGATCGCTGTTGTTAAGGCTACGGACGAATGCCCACTTCAGCTCAGCCATTCTGGTGTGTTTGCTTGTAGCTAGAGCTCCCCTAGTAGCTCAAACCCACACACATCCCCTTTGCGACCGAGGTGCTCTGCTTTCGCCGGAGCCCGCAGTACAGCTGTTGCATACGTAGCACACTTCCGCACGTACCGCTGGCCCTTCACTATGGCTTTCGGGCCACGAATCGCAGCTGTGCGCCGCTGACCTCCTGCACTATCTCCGTGAAGCCCGCGGCCGCTAGGCTAATCAGCAATGTATCTGGGCTCCAATCTTCCAAATGAGCACTGCCATCCCCAACCTCGTTGCCGCCCGCCAGCATGACGATAGGTAACTCCACGCACAAGTAGCCGGAGGGCGCCAGCACTGACAGGAGCTCTGCTAGCGAACTTTCTCGACACAAGGATCGCGCCAGCGCACCACTGGCAGAGGGTACTGTAGATGTGATGTCAAGACCTGAAGCATGGATGCCACAAGCATCATGAACTTCCTTTTTGCAGGCAAGTCTTAAGCCTCGCTGTGCAATGCTGGATTCGATGAAAGGTGCGAGATGTAGGACAAGACAACAGCAAGGACCAAAGCTGCCGCAAGCTGGGGAGAGGACCATGGAAGGAATGTCTGCAGAGCTCCAAGCTAGTGGGCTGGGATGACAAGCTGGCGAGGGGCTGCCAGCTAGTAGGCTAAGCAAAACCTTGCCACCCCACACCCCTGCCAGCACCAACGGGTAGGCCTGTTTTTAGGCATGTGCCACTAGTCCGAGCCATGCAGGTGTGCAGACAGAGTAGCAGCCCCCGTCTGTATGAGTCTGTCTCCAGTGGGGGTGGCAAGGTGAACAAGGTCAGTGCTGGGAGAAAAGGGACTTGGCCGCCTGCTGCCCACCTTGCTGATGGTGCAGCAGCGCGGCATCAAACCCGTCCTTGGCTGAACCCTGCGAGGGTGAAGGAGATCACACCATAAGATCACCATCAGATCAGGTTCAAGTCAGGTTCAAGTCAAACAAAACTGTAGCTCCCCATCATTTCAGGCTCGCTTGATGCGTGCACGCCAGGCCTCACGGTTATGGCCCACCACATACCACGCATTGCCTGATGATGTGTGTGGCAGCTGAAGCAGTGCCTGGCGCACCCCACCCCACAACATGACCAGCTCCTGCTCCTGCTTCCACCCCATACCCTCAGACTGCCAGTGCTCAGCTCAGCACAGGACAGGGGGCGGGCTTGCAGCCCTCGTGCGCAAGCCAGCCCCACATCCATGTCCAGCCCCAACACCTACGGGGCAGGCAGCACAGCCACCAAGGTCACAGGTCAACTTGGTCCTGCCTCCCTGGCCTTGCCTTAGCCCTGCGCCTGGCTAGCATAGCTGGAACGTGGGTGGGTTGGCATTGGCATTGGCGGATGTGCTTGGGCGGATGTGCATTGGCGGATGTGCATTGGCAGATGTGCATTAGCACCGGAGGTTGGCCATGAACCACCAACACCTCACCCCTCCGCAGGTCAAGCTCCACCGTGGAGCAGCGGCAGCCGTGGATGTTTCAGCCTTACTGTAAGAAAGTCCAGTCCACCACCACCACCACCACCAGACTGGTTACAGATCGAACCTGGTGCTGGCTGGCTGGCTGAAGGGTAGCTCCATCCCCCTCAAGCATGTGTGCAGGCAACATGTGCTGAGCACTTCAGCAGTCCTCGGCTCACCTGCATGCCCTGGCTGGCCATCATCTTGGTCAGGGCGCCGGAGCCGCAGCCCAGGTGGAGCACCCGGCTACCTCGCTCATGGTCAGGGCATGTGGCCAGCCCCCCTGCAGCCAGCCAGCAGCCAGGGCGGGGCGCAAGGCGCGGGGCAGCACACAGGCGCTTCACCACCAACACAGGGCGGTCATGTACTGATTGTGCAGGACACGTACTGAGCTGCACACCTGCGCTTGTTGGGGACTAGGGTCTTGCTAGTATCAGATCCTTCTGGCACCTTGTCTGTTGCACCTTGACTGAGACACGCAGTGCAGGGTAGCTCTAGCGGCCCCGTGCTCATGCTGCAACTTGCCAGGTCGCCTTGAATGCATGCTAGGCCACAGATGCCTGAGACGGGCATTGTAGGCGTCTATAGCCAGGCCAGGAATACCTGACCTGACCACCCTGCCCTAATCCTTGCCTGCGCACCTGCTGCATCCCCCATGCGAGGGAAGGAGGCTGCCCCCGCCCGTAACGCCCCCTGCTGCTGCAGCCAGGTCAGGAACTGCAGGCCAGGCGGGGGGGCACCTGTGGCAGGAAGCGGGCAGCAGCAGGGAGGGCTCTACAGCAGCAGCAGCAGCAGCCGCAGCAGCACAACCAAATCACATAAATGAGTGCTGTGGCACATAGCACCAGATGGCAGTCAAGGCAGCACCACATACACAGGATGACCCTCCTTGCCAGGTCTGGTATCCGCCCCTGCTGCCCCACACTACCTAACTCACCCCCTGCTGACCCCCCTGCCCCATCAGCTCAGCCCACCTGCTGCAGCGACCACCTCCCCTGCAGCCACCCTGGCTGGCCAACCCAGCGCCACAGCCCCAGGGTCAAGGCCGGCGGGCAGGTGGGCTGGGCAGGCGCCCTCACTGCTGTTCAGCAACCTGCACCAGGCCATAAGGATATGCCACTGGGGCAGCGTATACGATGCTCAGGTGCTAAAGGAGGCGTGGGATGATGGTCAGGTGCTGAAGAAGATCAGGGCCTTCAATGTTCAAAGGGACAAGACTTGATTAGCTCTGGCCAGCTTCACTCACTGCATACAAGCCACTAACCCTAGTCAGGGCCCTTCAACCCTGCCTTGGCGTTGGAACCTGTTGCCAGCTGAGCTGACGTGAGAGGTGCTGGTGATGAGCAAGGACCTAAAGACTTGGCGTGAAGTGAAGGGTTGACGCCAAGTTGCGCCTGTTGGAGCAAGAGCGTGGCGGTGCAGGGGAGGTCCGGGCCTGAGGGAGCCCAGGAGGCTCACCTTGCTCAGGCCCCTACTGCCAGCTGCTCAGCAAGGTTGGGTAGGTTTACTGTTTATAAGCAGCGACCCACCTATTGCGCAAGTCCAGCAGCCCGCTGACTGTGAAGGTAGGCACTGCCCCTGGGGGAGGGGTGGCAGGCCCTGCCCCGGGTTTCTCATTGCCTCCCCCTGCAATGTCAGGCAGGCAGGCAGGTAAGGTACAAGCCTAGGCTGCCTGCCTGATGCAGCCCTGCCAAATGACTGCCTGGTGGCTATGCAGGTGATCAGGTGTCTGGAGCGACTTGCAGCAGGCTGTCAAGAGCCTGGCCAAGCCTATCAGGCTCATGTGTGCGCTGCAGCGCTTCCTTGCCAACCTGGCCAGCGCTGTGTGCCTGAAACAAGGCAATGCTGTCCAGACTGTACACTAGTGGCTGTGTCCTATACAAGCACAGTGCAGGGTAACCTGGCTGGCAACACGTACCTGGCACCCTAGGGGCTGTGTCCTATCTTAATGCAGCACACCTCCAACAACAGTGATTCTCACACTTTTGGCTCCATAGTGTGTGAGCAGCACCACTGGCAGGGCAGTTGAGCCCATGTGGCGCTGCAGCCTTCCCATGGTGGCATGCAGGTTTTTCACACAGGGAGGGAGGGGTCTCAGGGCAGGGCAGGGGCTCATGGCAGAAGCTCAGATCAGGGGCAGGGGACAGGGTGAGAGGGAGGGGTTAGATGGGGTCCCCATGGCTGCTGCTGGTCTGGCCCTGCGCTGGCTTGCCTGCCACCAGGCACGAGGCCGTGCCGGCGGCGTTGCCCACCTCCACGTCCTCCCAGCTGTCCCCCACCATCAGCAACTCACTGGGCTCCACACCCCACACCTGGCACCAGGGGCAGCACAGACCAGGCAGGCAGGCAGGCAGGCAGGCAGGCAGGCAGGCAGGCAGGCAGGCAGGCAGGCAGGCAGGCAGGCAGGCAGGCAGGCAGGCAGGCGGCCCACGCATCGCTTGCTTGGTGTCCTGTGGCCTTGTCCGCTGCCTGTGGCTTTCCGGCGCCGACCTCAATGTGCAGGCTGCCAGGAAGGCCTGGCTCATTAAGGCGAGGCTACTCAGGCAGGCAGGCAGGCAGCAGGGCATCACTGTCGTCTATACCCTGCTACCCCTTTACCATACTCCCTGCTGCCCTGCTACTCCTACCTCAACCGCAAGACCTACCATAGGGGGCTACAGTCTCATGGTGCGTGCCATGCAGTGCCTAGGCCAGACCACAAACACTACAGGACAAAGCTTTTTTATCACCTTAGCACACATGCTTAGAAACCCAGCAAGCCAGAACCCCAGCACATTATTCCCCTACTAATGGGTAGGGGCTGTGTTATCTGAGACAGCACAGCCCGCACACCAGCATGCAGCCCCTGCTCACCTGCGCCACATGCAGTAGGAGCCGTGGGTCAGGCTTCACAAACGGGAACTCCCGCGTCAGCACAGGCTCAAATTGAGCCGCAGCCTCCGGGCCTATGGCAGTGAAGAAGGCCTGGACGCTGGCTTGGGTGTTGCGGGTCACCAGGGCCACAGGCACCTGCGGCCATGCCAGACCAGGCCAGGCCATTTAAGACCAGGCCAAATCAGGCCACGGTACTTCAAGCCAGGCCAAATCAGGCCAGGCCAAGCCAGGACCACCCAAAGCAGTCCAGCCCATGTCACCAGGTCAAGACGTTGGCAGCCACGCTGGTAAGGGAAGGGGCTGGTCTATGGTTGACCTGCCTTGTGATTGTCCATGTGTGGCAGGATTAGGCAACACCAGGGGGTTGCTGGGTCCCAGGCCATGCCAGTCAACCGCCTGTCTGCCAGTCTGTACAGAGCTGGGGTGTGGGAAGCACAGCTCCAGAGCACTCCTCCCTCATTGACTTGGTCTATTACACCCTGCCCACCCCATCCCGCCCATCACCCCCTGCCTCATCCCGCACCTGCAGTTCCTTGAGAGTCAGCAGCAGCTCGTCAAGCCCCTCCTTGCAGGTCACACGTGTAGCTGCCTCCGCCTCAATGTCCAGAATGATGGCCATGGCGCGTTGAATAGCAGCTGGCTGCCAGCTCTCCATCACTGTGAACAGGTCGCCCACTGGTATGCCTGCAGTGCCAGGGAGCAGGCAGTGCCTCATAAGTACAGTAAACCTCAAATCGGCTGGCCTGGCAGCTTTGATCTGGCCTGACCTGTTCGATTCCGCATGTCGGTGAAGTCGATGTGAGCCACGGTCAGCGTGCCATCCATGTCGAACACGACCTGTGCCCAGCGCCGACTACAGCTCATGCAGCTAGGAGCTTGCACAGGTCCATATGCAAGGAAGCAGGGGTGGCAACCAGGGGGTGGGTTGCAGTGGAGCTCTTACCCCCTTGTAAAGTACGCCTGGCGCCCCACATCCTGAAGCCCGTTTTGGGGATGGAGCGACCTCTGCAAGTGCAGCTCTCAGCGCCCTGCAGCTGAGTCCGCGCGTTCCCGACAACGGTGTGGCTTGCATTTGCCGCATTGTCGCGGGCGTTACGCGCAGGCCGTCAGGCAAGCAGCAAAGACAACGTGTCAAGAGAAAAGCTGGCTAGCGACAGCGACAGTATCATGCGTGTAGCCGAAGTGCAGAAAATGTCGTCTCTGTCAATATAAAAATGCTTGATTGCAAGAATGCTTGTCCGTAGCATTCAGCTGCTACTAGCAAAATGCACCTGTGTTTAGAAGAACTACTGCTACTTCCGCTGCCGCCCTTGCGGCAACAACAGTGGCACCTGTTGCTCCCGTCCCTGCTCCTGTAACAACAACTGCTGCTGCTGCTGCTGCTGCTGCTGCTGCTGCTGCTGCTGCTGCTGCTGCTGCTGCTGCTGCTGCTGCTGCTGCTGCTGCTGCTGCTGCTGCTGCTGCTGCCGCTGTCGTTACAGCATCCACTGGGGTTTTGACGACACAAGGTTTGATCTTGCGATACAGGTCACGCAGCTGCTTGCTCAATGTTTTCTCAGGCGTTGCTCAGACGCCTTGGTGCCAGGGCGGGACAGTGCCTCAAGGCCAGGCCACCAGCACAGCTCCAGGGGGCGCCGCCTGCTCCCAGCAATGCGCTGCAGGTTAGGCGCTGCATTGGTGTCCTGTCCAATCACCTGCTTGGTGGCTAAAGCGGGATGCGTGGGAAGGGAGCTGCAGCTTGTCAGACGTGGCACGCATTGGAAGGCTCGTGGCGGTGGAGTGCATGCGGTGGGGTGCTGGGTCCACGCTTTGAAATTGCTGGCTTGGTAGCCCCTTGTCCCCCTGTCCCTTAGCCCCCTGGGCACGTTGGTCCCTTGACCTTGCCTTTGCCATTGCAGGTTTCAGGTGCCCGGGCAGCCTTGGTGCGCTTGGTGCTGGGCTGGCGGGTGGCCGGCTTTGGAGGTGCGAGAGTGAGTGACATCGCCTCCTGGGTACAAGTAGCTATGAGCAGGTGTTAGCAGACATGAGCCTAGGCAAGGCCCAGGGCAAGGCTGCTAAAGCCAAGCCAGCACCACAGCCAGGCAGGTGGCTGGACAGCGACTGCAATGCAGCGCTGAACATGAAGCGCATTGGGGAGAGCAGGTGGCGCCCGCTGGAGCTGTGCTTCTGGCCAGAGCAGGGGAAGCTGCCAGCCAAGGGCAAGGAGTACCCAGGCCTTGGCTACAAGCGGGTGCGAGACAAGCCACCCAAGGCCCAGCAGCAGCCCGCTGTGGCACAGTAGTGTGTGCCCCCCCCCCCCATTTGAGCTGTCATCAGCTTTCAATTAGTGCATGTTTTGTCATGCCAACTCTACGGTGTAGCCCTAACGGGTCAGGCAATGCTGTAGGTGGTAGGCGACCGTGACCATGTGTATGCCATGTATAGGCCATGAGCATGCCATGCGATGGGAACACTCCACACAGACAAAAACACCGTTTTGTAGTGGTCCACGCTTAGTGTTCGACTGCAATGAAGGCTCAAGGTTGAGGGCCAAGGTGCTGGGCGCTGGCTCTGAAGCTACTGTATGTGTGACTGGATGGCTGTGTGGGGGCTCTTGGAGCAGGCGTAAGCGGGGCACTGCGGGGCACAATATTGTGCCTTGGACTTGTTGCGGCCCACGCTTGCTCGTGCGAGCGTGAAGGCACCCAGTCCTCTGGTGGGGGCTGGCCATGATGTACATCCACAATGCTGATGGCAATCACGTAGCTGAACTGACCCGGCTGGTGTGGAACTCGTCCACCAACACCACCTCGTCCCTCAGCTGGTCACAACCCCTGGGCCTCTCCACCACCTCAAAGCAGGCCTGTAGCACTGCCTTGGCGCCCCACCCATCCCTTGTGCCACTGCCAGCGTTGCCAACGAAGACGAACACCTGCTTAACACAGCCACAGCACCCCATGGACACTGCCTCAGTTTTCAGGTGGAAGTGCATGGCACGCATGGCACACATGCCAGGGTGATGCAAGTTATACGCCACATGTAGATTGTCTCCAGGCCCCCACTGATGCAGCACGTTGAAGACCCGTCCACCTTCAACTATCTTCAACCACCATCAACCCATCCACCACCACGTCGTCCTACTTCTCACAGCTCCCAGATCCATCAAAGCCAGTCAATGTGCACCCTTTTAATGCAGATGATAGTACGTTTAAGGGGGGTAGCATGGAATGCTAGTGACATTAGAGATGTAAGACGTATACACAGCAAACCGGGAAACGATGGTGGAAACACCTTGATCACCTGACTGGGTCTTCATCCTGCCTTGCCCCATAGCATGCCCCAAGCCATCGTACCGCCCACCAAGCCATGCTTCGTCTAGTACGGAAAGCAATGCGGCCATGCGGGTCATTTGGAAGTTGCGCGGCAGCTTGTGTGCCCCTCAGCGTGGCGTAGCTTTAGTTGGAGCCAGAAGTATGGGCGCGGTGGTTGGCCCCAAGCCGAAAGCGAAACAGCGCGACCAGCGCGGACCGCCGCCACAGGATGCAGCGGCGCACTACCTAAGTTACGTTCAGGTGAGATGCAGCCGCGATGTCAATTTCTTCTCATGATGGAGGCTTGCAGCAAGGTGCCTGACTTGACCCCAGGTGCTGGCAACAGACGTTGACCACAACAGCCCCTCCCTGCTACTCTTCCTTGATAAAGAGGGCAGGTACCTGTTCAATGCCGGGGAGGGGTTGCAGCGCATGTTCCGGGAAAACAAGCTACGCATGCAAAAGGTGGGACCTGCACGCTACCCCAGCCACTCGTCTCTGCTGCCGGTGTTTCAGCGCGGCCTGCCCCACTTTTGCTAGTGCCTGCGCTGACTGCATCCCTCTGTCACCTACTTCCACCTGCAGCTGCCATACATCTCTCAAATCTAATTAGGAAGTACAGTTCACCGCACAGTTCATGATTTTGTACAGCTTCCCTGAAAACATGTGCAGGCGCATGCCTGCATGCACACATGCAGCTTGACAACTACTTCTTCACACGCGTCTCCACAGAGACCATGGCGGGCCTGCCGGGTGGGTGCCAGCCCACATCTCCCCTACAACTAGGGGCTGTGTTACCTGGAACATCTTATTCCATGTCCCCACCCCCTTAAGAAGGTTGGGCTATAGACGTTGGCAAGAAACACATGCCTTTATGTAAGCAACAGCTCAGTGCACACATCACCGTGCAATAGGCTGCTGGGCCTGGGCCTTGGGTGCTAGGTGCTTGAAGCTTGAAGCCCCCTGCAGGGTACCCCTTGCCATCAGCCACAGGCAAATGGTGTGTGCCAGCAGGCACAGGTGACAGGCTCGAATCCCGGTATCCTCATTTTATGTTTTCCCGCCATTTTGGTGGCGAGGAGTGTGAGCCCGAGCTGCAGCGCTGCAGGCTCGCCCAACCCTAGCGGCCCTGCCATCTCAATCAGCCAGTAGCTCCTCAGCTAGTCAGCCACCAAGGCACCTGGCCGTCTCTGTCATCAGCTACTCACCTGCGCAGTCTCGGTGCATGTGCCATGTCAGCACTGGGAGGGTCTGGGAGCCTCCCAGCCACCATTGCCCAGCATGTGGGTCAGCCAGCGGCACTGGAGCACATTGACTCACACCACACCGGCCCTGACCCCTCCTTCACCATACCTGGCCTTGACCCTGACCCTGGCCCTGGGCCTGATGCCCCCTGTGCTGCAGGCATGCTGCTGTCGTCGGGCTCAGGCCTGGCAGCTGCAGCTGATGCAGGGGGTCTGCTACAGGGCAAGGGCGGGGCGGCCCTGCCCCACTGCACCCTGCATGGCCCGCCTGGCACTGCTGGCTATGTGGCTGCCTTCAAGCCCTACATCAACCAGGAGCAGGAGCTGAGGGTGGTGGAGGCAGGCGGAGCTGCGGCTGGTGGGTGGCTTGGTGGACCCCTCTGGGTGGACACTGCATGGGGTGGACACTGCATGCGAGGCGCAGGGCATGGAGTATTCGGCATGGCAATGTTGAAATGAAGCACTGAGCGGAAAGCGCCATGGAAATGGAGGAAGTGTTTTAATGGCCTTGGTCCGCGGTAACGAGTTTGGGAGTTTTGGCTGGCTGTAGTGCTGAAGCTGTGTGGATGGTGGTGGTGATGGGTGGTGGGGGTGGGGGGGACCATGCATGAAGAGCACAGCCTTGCTGCTTCGCACCCTCAGGTGAAGCTGACGTCAGCGCTGCTCCTCAGCTGCTGCTGAAGACTGCATACCTCACCTTGTCAGCCTTCAACATCACACCTACCTCCTCACACACTCACTCTTCTTCTGATGATCTCCAGCCACCGCCCCTGCCAGTGCATGCACCAGAGCCAGAGGGGAGGCCAAAGCAGCAGCAGCCAGCCAGGGAGCAGCAGCAGCAGGGAGGGGCCGGGCAGGGTTCAACAGCATCTGACATGGCCCCACCTTCCCCCCCCTCACCCGCACCAGCCAAATCCCTGGTGGCTCCAACATCAGCAGGGGACACCGCACAGCTTGACTCCAGCCTGAACCAGACCCACCCTGCCCAGCCGGCCGCGCACCAGGCATCAGAGGAGGACCAGGCTGGACCTCCCATTGCCAAGCGACCAAGGTTGGAGCAAAGTGGCCACAAGGCAGGAGCGCAACACAGCAGCACAGAGCCAGCGCCTGAAAGGTCTGGGGTGCAAACAGAGGGCCCGGTGGCAGGTGACATGGACACGGGCCGGGCCTGTCCAGGTGCAGGTCACGAGTCATTGGGCCCCCTTCTTTTCACGCAGCAAGGATCGAGTGCCCACCAAGGCCAGCTGGGTGAAGCCAATGGGAATCCTGCCTGTCACCCTGAGCAAGGGCAGCAGGTCAACGGGGAGGCACAAGGGCAGGGGCGGGAGCCTCAGGGGCAGCGACAGGGGCCGGGGCTTCAGGGGCATCTCACTCATCCTCTCTCACCTCTCCCCTCCCTCCCCTTCTCCTCCTCCCCTGCGCCCTCCTCCCCTTCAGTCACAACCTTGGGTTATGTGTGTGAGCTGGCCGGCATGCCTGGGAAGTTCGACGCTGGCCGGGCCGAGGCGCTGGGCGTGAGGGGGCCGCTGCGGGGCCAGCTGCAGCGCGGGCAGCCAGTGAGTCTGCCTTGCGGGCGGCTGGTGCAGCCCGGGGAGGTGATGAGCCCGGGGCAGCCTGGACCAGTGCTGGTGGTGCTGGATGTGCCTTCGCTAGCGCACCTGCAGGCAGTGAGGGAGCAGAAGACGCTGGGGAGATGGCTTGGCAGCCAGCAAGGCCAGCAAGGGCAGCAAGGGCAGCAGGAGCAGCAGGAGCAGAATGAGCAGCAGGGGCAGCGGCCGCTTGTGGTGGTGGCCCACCTGACCCCTCCGCTCCTGGTGTGCTCTCCCCCATACAAGGCCTGGATGGACAGCTTGGGTGCAGGTGTAACCCACCTGCTGTGCAGACCCGGTCACACCTCTAGGCACCAGGCGGTCACCCAATGCCGGGCCACGGTCCTGCAGGCTAAGCTGCATGCCATCCTCCCAGGGCTGTTCCCGCTGCTGCTGCCGGCATCAGATCTGCCAGAGCAGCAAGAGCGCAGCGAGGCAGGCCAGCAAGCAGCAAGATCAGCAACAGGAGCAACAGCCACTACAGCAGCAGGAGATGCAGCTGGGCCGATGGTGGTGGAAGAGGGTAGCCAACCTGCAGCATTGCTGTCCGACCCCATGCCTTCTCTGGTACCCCTGCCTTCTTCTGGAGGTGCTGCTGCGGCCCCTGTCTCACACTCCACATCACACTCAGGCTCAACTCCCTCAGCCATGAGGGATGTGGCAGGGCCAGCAGCAGGCCCCTCTGCGCTTGCCACTGCAACAGCTGTTGGGTTGAAGGCGACAGGGGCTCAGGGCAGGTCAGGGGAGAAGGGCAGCCAGGCAAAGGCAAAGGCACGCGGGCAGCCTGGGGTCTCGGAGGTGAAGGAAGCCAGCGCTGCGGGAAAGGCCAAGGGGGCAGGGGCAAAGCTGAAGTCAGGGGCAGGGGCTGCCGCCGCTCCATCCCTGACCCCTCTCTCACAATATGTTCCCGGTGCCAACCTGCTGCGCCTGCACCTTGCCCCTCAGAAGCAGCAGGGAGTGGCTGCTGGCGATGTGCCGTCGCCTGACCTGTGTCTGCCCGCTGTGCTGACGGAGTTCAAGGCCAAGGCAGGGGCTGTGCTGCAGTCAGCTCAGGCTGTGCAGCAAGCTGCACAAGCACTGGCAGCAGTGACAGAGTCAGTAGGGTCTGGGGCAGCAGCAGAGGGTGAGGGGGTGGCAGCCAAGCAGGCAGCAGCAGCAGCTGGGGGGGAAGGAGCTGCTGACATGGGGCTGAAGGCGGAGCGGCCAGGCAGCGTGGAGGGCGAGGCGGTGCCAGCTTGCCTTGTAGGGGTGGGCAGGTGAGTTGCGGGCCTGTCCGACCAGGGCCTGTCTGACCACCACTGGTTTTAACATGTGCCCCAGGCCTGACCCCCCTCATGCAGCACCCTGACCACTCACCGCTCACCCTGGCTCCTAATCCCGCACCCCCCTCTTGGCCCCACCCCCGCACACCCACCCTGGCCCCTACCCCTGCAATGCACCCCCAGGCCCCAGCCCCTTACCCCCACCCTGATCCCCACCATTGCACCCCTTACCCTTGACCCTGGCTGTGAACCCCAGCATTCCTGGCCCCTCACACATTTGTTCACTCCCTGTTCAGGCATGAGATGGCAGTGACCTTCCTGGGCACCGGGGCCTCCCAGCCCTCCAAGTACCGCAACGTCACCGCCCTGTACCTGGACTGCTTCCATCGCGGGGGCCTGCTGCTTGATGCGGGGGAGGATTGCCTGGGCCAGCTGAAGCGTAGGTACGAGCCAGGAGCCGGGCGAGAGAGGGGCAGGGGCAGGGGCAGGGGCGCAGCTGGGACAGGGACAAGGCAAGGGCTGAGGGGGAAGCTGGTGGGGCATGCAGGGTGGCTTGGGAAAGCGGGCTAGGAAGGAGGGTTGGAAGGGCTGGGAGGGAAGGGGAAAAGTGAACAGCCAACACACACCGATGATAACACCGCCTGCTGCCTGCTGCTCACTTGCCGACCCTTATCTGGCTGTGCCGCGTCCATCAAGGCCCCTCCTCCTCTTCCTCCAAGCTGTTTCTCCTCCTCCACATACAAGCTCTTTCTTCTCCTCTTGCTTCTTGGACATCCTTTGCACTCTTCCTCCTCCTCTTGCTCCTTGAACTTCCTTCATACTCTCTATATATCTCGTGCTTGTCGGACTTGTTTCCTCCTCTCCTGACTCCCAACTGTGTCTTCACCTCATTAGCACCCGTGGTGCTCACCAATTGCTGCTGCCCCTCTGACCCTGTCGCACCCCCTGTGCCCCTGTCTAGGTTCGGAGCAGCCGAGGCTGAGCGCCGTGTACTGGGCTTGCGCTGTGTGTGGATCAGTCACATGCATGCCGACCACCACGGGGGCCTGTACCGCCTGCTGCAGCTGCGGGCAAAACTGCTCGAACAGCAGCAGCAGCAGCAGCAGCAAAGCCACCCGGAGCTGCCGTCAGCACCTGATTGTGACCTGCAGCAGCCTTCCATGGAGGGGCTGACACAGCCCAACTTGCCAGGGACAACACAGCAGCAGCAGGCAGCTGGGAGGGAGGGGCTACCACCTCTTCTGGTGATTGGCCCCCTGCCCTTGTTTCATGTCTTGCAGCTGTACCAGGAAGCGGTGAGAGCAGTCGGGGAGTGGGAAAAGGGGACACAGGCATAGACACAGTCGTCGCAAGCACCACAAATGCACAGGCCTGTTGGGTGGGGTAGGGGCAGTGGCTTCAGGGGCAGGGGCAGGGGCTTCAGGGGCAGGGGCAGGGGCAGGGGCAGGGGCAGGGGCAGGGGCAGGGGCAGGGGCAGGGGCAGGGGCAGGGGCAGGGGCAGGGGCAGGGGCAGGGGCAGGGGCAGGGGCAGGGGCAGGCCTGCTGGTAGAGGTGCACAAGTGATGACTTGCGATTAGGTGTGGGAGGTTTGGCAGGATGGCAGCATGGGAAGCGCTAGGATTGCGGTAAAGGTGGCTGTCCTCACCCTACAGGCTTCCCGGCCCTTGCCCCTGACCCACCCCTGTCGGTCTTACCTTGCCCTTCACCTGGCACCCCTCTGCCCATCCCTCCGCAGACCCCTCTGGCCTTCCACTTCCTTCCAAACCTGGCTCTCCTGCCGGGCTTCTGCGGCCGCATGCCACCCCCAGTCGTCATGCAAGCATTCACACAGGTGGCTGTGTGTGCACCTGCAGCAGCTGCGTTCAAGCAGCTGGGCTCCAACACAGCCGGGTGTCCACCCGCAGCAGGTTCAGGCCGCTGCCGGTCAAGCCTCACCTCAAGGCGCAGCCAAGCAGGGCTGTTCCTGTGAAACACAAGCTAGCAGTGGCAGTACTACCTGACTGAAGCCAGCATCGACCAGACCACAAGCCATGGCCACAGCACAAGTCATCAGGTTCAGAATGGCCTGCATCTGTCGACCCCTGGGCTGCGGTACACCCAATGCACAGCAGTGACTAGGTTCTTAGGGTGTAGAGGGGTTTGTAGGATGGGGTGTGGAAGGGGTGTGTAGTTGCAGGTAGCAGTGTAGTGGTTGCACGTGTTGCCACACACACATACACACGCTTGCACACTAGCACTGTGTGTCAGTGTTGGGATGATCCTGTTGGACGCAGGCCAAGGAGCAGCTGGGGTTGACAGAGCTGCAGCCATTTGAGGTGGTGCACATCCGCCATTCCTGTGGTGTGCGTTTGGTCAGCAAGCAGGGCTGGAGCATGGTGTTCTCAGGCGACTCCCGGCCGTGTCCTCAGGTGCGCCGTCAGCCTCATCGCCCGGACAGATGGTCCGGCTCGCTGGCACACCGCCGGTGCCACTGGCGGGGCTGCAGATCAGCTGAAAACTATGCGCTGTCGTCGCTTTGCAGACCATACACGCAGCCCGGGGTGTGACGTTGCTCGTGCACGAAGCGACATTTGAGGACGACATGGAGGAGGACGCTGTGCGCAAACGACACTCCACGACGGGAGAAGCGTTGGGCGTAGCGGACAAGGCAAGCATACCCGCACAGCCCAGGCATGTACTGCCCTGCCCAGCATCGTAGCTTTCGGCGACAACGCTCGCAGCAGGCACTGCCGTCTGTGCGCTGTACCCTGCAGGCTGGGGTGTACCGCGTCGTGCTGACGCACTTCTCCACGCGGTACCCATGCTTGCCGAAGGTTGACCTCACGGCGCATCGTAACATGGCCGTCGCGCTCGACTTCATGACCATCAACCTTGCAGACCTGCCGTGGCTGCCTCGCATAGTTCCGCCTCTAGGCGCGTTCTTTCAGCAAGAAGAGGATGGCTGGGAGCAAGACGAGGACGCGGCAGCTCCGCCGTCCCACAAGTGATGGACGATGTTTGGGAGCGGAGTAGGGTCCACCCTAACCCTTGAAAGAGGGGTTAGTCGCGAGGCAGACAAACCCTTGTAGCCACTGGTCACCCGCCATTGGCCCCGCAAATGTGAGACGGTCTGGGGCGCGAATCTCCGTGTAGCTCGTGACAAAGTTTTGACGCATTCGGGTGTAACAGGCGTTTGCGGCACACACCAGCCGCAAAACACTAGCTCAGCTCGGCGCCCGCCCAAACCTGACGTGTGCCTTCCGCTCCTAAAGGTTTACGCACATCCTAAGGCGAGGCTGGCAATCCTTCTACGCACGCCGTAAGCCAACGGCACAAGTGCAGTACGCCTGCTTGCATGTCGGTGCATGGAGCAAAGGAATCCGTGAATATGCGCATTAGCTGGCACCTAGGGCACAGCCATGCGTATTAGCTCCGAGCCAAGTTGCTAATATTAGCTGGTGGTGGAACTTGTTAGTATTAGCTAGTAGTGGTTCCTTTGATTCTGTGTCCAGGACGCGGCCTCCGACCGCGCATCATCAACCAGGTTCGCAGCAGTCTCAGCGCCGCCAGGCGCAGCCATCGCGCTAGGAAGCGAACGAAGGCGCCACAAGAATCGGCTGGGGGGAAACGCCCTACTGGCACCCCAAAAGCACCTCAAAAGCTGGCACCCCTTACCTCATTTACGTCGCGGCATGACTCCATGCAAATATTAGCTGCATCATGATAGCGCTACATCATAACTTGGCAATATGTTCTCGGGGTGGCTCGGGATGGCTCTGGCTTTCAGTGTTACATCTGCCGTGGTGCCTCAACCTTCTCCCTCAACTTCAGCAGGCACATGTCACGCAAAATCATTACAGCAGTACATGTCTCGATGCTCAAACGCCTTGCAACACCACTACAGAAGACACGTATTGCTGATGCTAAGCACATGCATAGATGTAAGAAGGTGGCAACACCACACAACACAACAACACCTCAACAACACACCATCACCATCACAACACAATGACTCATGCCGCACACACCACCTATGCTATGTGCACAACAAGCAAGGACTGGCTGCACCTCCTTGCTTTAGCTAACACTCACTACGGGACTGCTAAGCATTGTGGCCCACCAAATCAGGCTGGGCTAGGCTGGGCTGGGCTGGGCTGGGCTGGGCTGGGCTGGGCTGGGCTGGGCTGGGCTGGGCTGGGCTGGGCTGGGCTGGGCTGGGCTGGGCTGGGCTGGGCTGGGCTGGGCTGGGCTGGGCTGGGCTGGGCTGGGCTGGGCTGGGCTGGGCTGGGCTGGGCTGGGCTGGGCTGGGCTGGGCTGGGCTGGGCTGGGCTGGGCTGGGCTGGGCTGGGCTGGGCTGGGCTGGGCTGGGCTGGGCTGGGCTGGGCTGGGCTGGGCTGGGCTGGGCTGGGCTGGGCTGGGCTGGGCTGGGCTGGGCTGGGCTGGGCTGGGCTGGGCTGGGCTGGGCTGGGCTGGGCTGGGCTGGGCTGGGCTGGGCTGGGCTGGGCTGGGCTGGGCTGGGCTGGGCTGGGCTGGGCTGGGCTGGGCTGGGCTGGGCTGGGCTGGGCTGGGCTGGGCTGGGCTGGGCTGGGCTGGGCTGGGCTGGGCTGGGCTGGGCTGGGCTGGGCTGGGCTGGGCTGGGCTGGGCTGGGCTGGGCTGGGCTGGGCTGGGCTGGGCTGGGCTGGGCTGGGCTGGGCTGGGCTGGGCTGGGCTGGGCTGGGCTGGGCTGGGCTGGGCTGGGCTGGGCTGGGCTGGGCTGGGCTGGGCTGGGCTGGGCTGGGCTGGGCTGGGCTGGGCTGGGCTGGGCTGGGCTGGGCTGGGCTGGGCTGGGCTGGGCTGGGCTGGGCTGGGCTGGGCTGGGCTGGGCTGGGCTGGGCTGGGCTGGGCTGGGCTGGGCTGGGCTGGGCTGGGCTGGGCTGGGCTGGGCTGGGCTGGGCTGGGCTGGGCTGGGCTGGGCTGGGCTGGGCTGGGCTGGGCTGGGCTGGGCTGGGCTGGGCTGGGCTGGGCTGGGCTGGGCTGGGCTGGGCTGGGCTGGGCTGGGCTGGGCTGGGCTGGGCTGGGCTGGGCTGGGCTGGGCTGGGCTGGGCTGGGCTGGGCTGGGCTGGGCTGGGCTGGGCTGGGCTGGGCTGGGCTGGGCTGGGCTGGGCTGGGCTGGGCTGGGCTGGGCTGGGCTGGGCTGGGCTGGGCTGGGCTGGGCTGGGCTGGGCTGGGCTGGGCTGGGCTGGGCTGGGCTGGGCTGGGCTGGGCTGGGCTGGGCTGGGCTGGGCTGGGCTGGGCTGGGCTGGGCTGGGCTGGGCTGGGCTGGGCTGGGCTGGGCTGGGCTGGGCTGGGCTGGGCTGGGCTGGGCTGGGCTGGGCTGGGCTGGGCTGGGCTGGGCTGGGCTGGGCTGGGCTGGGCTGGGCTGGGCTGGGCTGGGCTGGGCTGGGCTGGGCTGGGCTGGGCTGGGCTGGGCTGGGCTGGGCTGGGCTGGGCTGGGCTGGGCTGGGCTGGGCTGGGCTGGGCTGGGCTGGGCTGGGCTGGGCTGGGCTGGGCTGGGCTGGGCTGGGCTGGGCTGGGCTGGGCTGGGCTGGGCTGGGCTGGGCTAGGGGGGGGGGGGGGGCTAATGTCTTACCCCTTTGTGTACCCTAACAACAAGGTGACACAACACAACAACACACAACACAACAACAACGTCCAGCTCCAGGCTGCCCGCTCCAAGCTCCAGCGTGTGTCGTGGGGTGGGGGGGGAGGGGAGGGGGGGACGTAGGTGGGTAGAGGACTCAGTATTGGTGGTGGTGGGACGGGGTAGGGAAGGGAGAAGGGGGCAAGGGACAGGAGTGTGAATATCAAGCCTGCAGCCAGCAAGAGGCATCCTTGTGATTAGGCTGGGCAGTGGGGGCCACTCATGTCCAGCTGGGCCATGGGGGCCACTCATGTTGCTAGCAGCCTAACGGCTGACGGCGTAAGCGGTATAAACCAACCCATACCACAACAGAAGTTGTGCCGGCGGACTCAGCACAATGTTACTTGATTGTTGCGTTGCTGAGCGGCGGCCAGAACTGACATGCCTTTGCACGCGTGGGCCCGAAATCTGGGAACTTTTGGACAGCTGCACTTTGTCGTAAAAGGCGCGTAACCCGCCCTAACTTGTGAGAATGCTTTTAGCCCGGGGTCAGTGAAAGAATGCAGGCCTCATAAGCTACACATAGCAGCGCCCTGCACCACAGAACGAAAGCATGTTTCTGCAGCACGCGTACCGGCCTCGACCACGATGCGCAGGACCTGCTGGCTACCGTGGCGCACCTGGCGCAACGCAACTTAGGTCCGTGCTGCACCAGTAGATAAACCCCGCAATGGTGGGCGAGGGCAAGACTGCCGCGTGTAGGTGCAGGCGCGCTGTGGTGGGCAGCCCAGCAGCTGTGAAGGCACCCGAGGCCGTGACCGCTGCCCCGCTTGGTCCTTCCGCTGCGGAGCTCGCTGCCGCCACGCCCGTGCCTCATGTGCCCGGCATTCCCTGGGTCGGGCCACTGAACCGCCTCAACCTCATGAGCCTCTTCGTGTAAGTGCACTCCCCTGAGTAGTAGGCCGCATGCATGGCGACCAGTGGAGCTAGTGCTCGCAGATTTAATTTCTTCTCCCATGGCTGCAGCGCTGATTCCCAAACATCAGCAGCTTGCCCCTGTGCTGACTTGAGGTGCTTAATGTGGACATAACCTGACAGCGCTAGTGGCTGGCCCTGCTGACTTGGCCAGGGGCATCACTGAGCTGCACCGGGAGTTCAAGAGCCGCAGCCTAAGCTTTGACCTGATGGGCCTGCGGGCCGTTTATGTGCGGCACCCTGAGGATATCGTGCACATCATGCGCACCCATGCAGACCGCTATTGCAAGGGGGTGGAGCAGCTGGTGGGTCCGTTTTGTTGCCCCTGCCACAGTGCTGCTTACCACCTCCGACCGACCCTATTGCATTGGTGCTGTTCATGCCCCTCTGAATGGATTTTTATGATAAGGAATGCACTCTCACAGCAGTGACCCAGGTAAGCTGTAGCGGGAAATGCCACTCACCACCTGTCCCAAGCTCTTGAGCAGCCAACCTGACCCTGCCCACAGCACCCTTGCATGGCGTCACTATGAGGCACTTAACTGGGCATCTTCCTTAGACATGGCTTCATCTCATCTGCAGGTGTTTGTCAACAGAGTATCTCTGCTGTGATGACATGTCGAGGTTGTGCTGTGTACATGCTGGCTGCAGGCCGCCATGCATGAGTTCCTGGGTGAGACAATTAACTTTCACGCACCTAGAGGCTCAAAGGTTCAGCTGGTGGCTCTGCCCGGTATTTATGGCAGCTTGGCAGAAAACTCCTGACCTGGATTGCTTAGACTAGGCGGGCCAGTCAAGTACTGCAAGCTATCTTACTTACATGCTATCTTCCCTTGGCCGTCCAGACCAACAAAACTTATTCAACAAGGAACAACCTGTGGCACACATCAGTATTAGCTGTCTCCAATGGAAGCCTGCTAGTCCGTCCAGTCCGTCCAGGCCTGCTTGGCCGTCCAGGCCAGATAGCTGGCTTTGCTAGGCAACGGGTGCCTGGCACTGTGGTGTAGGCGAGGGCCTGGTGACCCTGCCTGACGGCGCGCGGCACGCGGAGGCTCGTGCGGTGCTGGACCCCGGGTTCCGGGCGGAGTTCGTGAAGGGCATGCTGCCCACCATGGCGGCGGTGGCGCAGGAGCTGGTGGACACGATGCTGTTCAAGTCAGTGGTCCGCCAGCACAGTCGCTGCTGCCTGCACGCACTCCGTAGCCGACTCCCTGCGCCTTCGCAGGGGGCCGCATGCCAGCCACCCTGCGCACTCATTGCTCGTTTTCATTTCGCGCTGTCGCCACACCGCAGGGCTGGCGCGGGTCATGCCAAGGATGTCGAGGTCGAGGAGGTGTGTCGTCGTGCAACACTCGACGTGTTGGGCCGCACCGCCTTCCGCTTCGACCTTCAAGCCCTGGCCGTTGCGCGCGGGGCCAGCCAGGGCGTGGAGCTAGCAGCGGAGGCCGCACAGCACAAATCGGTCTCCGGGAGCGCTCCGCGGTACGCCGACGCAGTCACGCTGTGGGACGCGGTGTTGGGCCCGGCCATGCTCATCGCCTTCGACATGAAAATCCCTAACTTCATCATCCCTGGCTACGCAGGCTATCAAGATGGGCTGCGCACCTTCAACCAGGTATGTTGCTTTGTGTGAGAACATAGAGAGCAACATAGAGCAACATAGAGAGGTCTAAGCAATTATGCAATTCCAGCATTCCACTCATTTCCATGTGTAGTGTAGTAAGTTGCGTGTCTTGCTCTTGGCGAGGATGCTACGCTCACTGTGGCTGCAGCTAGTGAAGACGGTGATTAGCAAGCGGAAGGCTGAGGGGCTCGAGGATGGCAGCAAGGACCTGTTGACTGTGATGCTCCAGGCTCAGCAGCAGGGCAATAGCCTGATGACAGACAAGCACATCAGGTGAGCAGCCGTCCGCCTGGCCCTCCTCCACCAGCTGCTGACCCCCACTGCCACCAACTGGGTTGCTGATGATGCTGTGCTGTGCTGCCTGCCCTGCCACCCCACTTGCCCCTCCCCTACCATCGCCCACCCCACCCGCTCCCTGCTCTCCCAGCCCCTGAGGCCTGCCTGGCTGGCCCCTTGCAGGGACGAGCTCATGGTGTTCCTGCTGGCTGGCTCCGACACCACTGCTGAGCTGCTGGCCTTTGCCTGCTATGAGCTGTCCCGCCGGCCTCAGCTGCAGCAGCAGGTGCGCCTGCCCACGACCTGCTGCAGCCTGTGCAGGCAGCAGCGCCCTCCCGCACTGCCTGCCCAGCCTGGGTGCCTGTGTGTAGGTGCGGGCGGAGGTGGCTGGGGTGCTGGCGGGGCGCCCCCTGACAGCCCTGACCGTGGATGACACACGCGGCCTCAAGCTGCTCACCGCATGCATCAACGAGGTGGGAGGCTAAGGGAGGTGCCGGGCAGTCCTGCATGCCTTGGACCTGCCCTGGACAGGATGCATGCGGTGCAGCTTTGTGGGCTGTAGGTACTGGCAGCAGAGTTGTGAAGTGAACATGCCACCCTGTCGTGGCTGGGCTGCATGTCTGTCTTGTCTCGTTGGCCGCTTTGGCAGGGAGTGGGTGTGTGTGGGCTGCAGCCCGGCATGTCTGGTGGTGTAGTCTGGTGGCCACCACTGTAGGCCTTGTCTGGCACACGAAGCTCAGCCCACATGGAGGCAGTGAGGGGGCCCTTTGCCACCTGTTTGGCCGCAGACGTTGCGCTTGTATCCAGCTGCTACAGACTTGGCCAGAGATGCAAAGGTGGATGACGTCCTTGGTGGCCATTTCATTCCCAAGGACACTCGCATCATCATCAACCTGTTCAGCTGCCACAGGTGAGCGATGAGGAGCCCAAAGCCAACGGGCCAAACTACACAAGCGCTTTACTGCTGTGCTGGTCCCTCTGGTCTCCCAGCAAAAGTAGGCAGGTGGACTTGCCAGACTGGGTATGCAATGCAGCACCTCTTTGCTCTTGGTGATCAGGCACGAGGACTTCTGGCCCCGGCCTGACGAGTGGCTGCCGGAGCGCTGGTTGCCGGAGCAGCAGGCGGTGCTGGGGCCGCGTAGCCCTGACGCCTTCATGCCCTTCTCAACCGGCGGTGAGTGCAGCAGGCCGCCATCTACCTGGCCGACCACCGCACATCTGACGAGCACTCTACGTGCCACCCCGCGTTGCAGCATGTGCGCGATGTCGATTTGTCTCCGCAGGCCGCGCGTGCATCGGGCGGTACATGGCGGTGCTTGAGGCGCAAGTGGTGCTGGCGGTGTTGCTGCAGCGACTGGAACTGAGTCCGCCGAAGGGCAGCGCACCAGCAATGACGCTGAAGCAGAGTTTCACCATCAAGAGCGGGGAAGGATTGTACGTGTCCGTCGAGCCTCTCATATGTTAAGCTGGGTTAACCCATGATGACTGTTGGAGCAATCAGCCTGGGCCATCGGATGTTTCCATACCTTGCTGTTGTATTCTTTGTTTATTTGTGTACCAATCATGACCAGCCAGCAATAGCGTGTTGCCCCGAGCCAAACTAATGAGACAGGATGTTGATAGAAGACTGGCCAAGCGCGGCGGACTGATTGTCATCAACGTTGGACTAGAAAACCCTGGCATTTGTGGTGTTGCATGTTTGCACACAGACCTGACACATCACCTCCTCATCGGCCCAGCTTGCGACGTACCAACGCAACGGTCTTATCTGAACCCCAGTTTCGTTCACACACGCACACACACACAGTGTGTCACACACACACATGGCATGGGCGCCCTCCACCGACACCCACCTACACACGCCTCGTCCCAGCAATCACTATGATGCAGCGAAAAGGTAGCTGGCTGGGTTGATTACAGTGTGGTGCAATTCTCACAACACCTGACGCAATAAGTCACAACCGTTCATTGTGTAGGAGTCAGTTCCTTATCAAATGGGGGCACCTGACTCCTGGGAAAAGAAAGAACAGGAGAGAAACCTAAGCAGCAAGCACACCAGTATGCAATCCATTCAACAACCAACCAACACCGATCCCTCCCTCGGACAATGTCAACAGAAGGAACTGGGCAGCTGCTTGACGCCCCGTGTGCGAGGTGGATGATGCAGCCCAGTATGTGCATGCTTGTCAAAAGAAGGGTCAGCCCAAGGTACCGAAGCTGCTTGCCGACAAGGCTATGTGCCTCCCCTAGCTCAATGGGGGACCTGATATGATAACTTGTGCCATATTGTGACATACAGGAGTGGGTGGTACTTGTGCCATATTGTGGCATGCAGAAAGTGTGCTTCAACGACAGGTGCTTGCCTGTCTGCTTGTGGTGCATCGCACACAACAGATTCAGGAGCGCCTGCTGCAGGTTAGGCCGTGATGGTGACGGAAGGTGACAAACTCCCAGGCACTTGTGGGCAGGAGCAGCAGGGCGGCTAGTGCCTTGACGGAGGGTCACAACAAGAGGGACATCAAGGGCTGTGTAAGTCCACACTCCACAGCTACCATGCATAGCTGTCACTAACGTTGCATAGCTGCGGAGTGACCTAGGCCCTGCTGACCATGGTATGGGGTACAGTGCAGGGGGTAGGCCGGCTGGTGTCCGCCTCAGCCAATAGCTGGCTAGGCCAACGGCTTCACAGACACAGGCACCCCCTGGGAGCTCTTCAGAGTGAATGCCTGCTTTACTGACACTTCTGGTGCGCCGTCCTTTGGTGGACTCAACTCCAGTCGCTGCAGCAGCACCGCCAGCACCACTTGCGCCTCAAGCACCGCCATGTACCGCCCAATGCACGCGCGGCCTGCGGAGACGAATTGACATCGCGCACTTGCTGCAACGCGGGGTGGCTCGTAGAGTGCTCGTCAGATGTGCGGTGGTCGGCCAGGTAGATGGCGGCCTGCTGCACTCACCGCCGGTTGAGAAGGGCATGAAGGCGTCAGGGCTACGCGGCCCCAGCACCGCCTGCTGCTCCGGCAACCAGCGCTCCGGCAGCCACTCGTCAGGCCGGGGCCAGAAGTCCTCGTGCCTGATCACCAAGAGCAGAGAGGTGGTGCATTGCATACCCAGTCCGGTAAGTCCACCTGCCTACGTTTGCTGTGGGACGAGCAGTAACAGCACAGCAGGAAAGCGCATGCGCAGCTTGCCAAGTCCACTTACCTACGTGTCCGGAATAGCAAACATAACTGCCACGACATTGGTAGAAGACTGCTTCCTTTCATAAGCCTCTTCAATGCCTACCGATGGCAGCTGTAAAGGTTGGTGACGACCTGCGTGCCCTTTGCGATGAAGTGGCCTCCTACAACGTCATCCACCTTGGCTTCCCTGGCCAGGTCCGTGGCGGCTGGATACAAGCGCAATGTCTGCGGCCAAACAGGTGGCAAAGGGCTCCCTCACTGCCTCCATGTGGGCTGAGCTCCGTGTGCCAGACAAAGCCTACAGTGGTGGCCACCAGACTACACCACCAGACATGCCGGGCTGCAGCCCACACACCTGCCCAAGCGGCCAACAAGACAAGACAGACATGCAGCCCAGCCACGACAGGGTGGCATGTCCACTGCACAACTCTGCTGACCAGTCCCTGCAGCCCACAAAGCTGCACCGCATGCATCCTGTCCAGGGCAGGTCCAAGGCATGCAGGACTGCCCGGCACCTCCCTTAGCCTCCCACCTCGTTGATGCATGCGGTGAGCAGCTTGAGGCCGCGTGTGTCCTCCACGGTCAGGGCTGTCAGGGGGCGCCCCGCCAGCACCCCAGCCACCTCCGCCCGCACCTACACACAGGCACCCAGGCTGGGCAGGCAGTGCGGGAGGGCGCTGCTGCCTGCACAGGCTGCAGCAGGTCATGGGCAGGCGCACCTGCTGCTGCAGCTGAGGCCGGCGGGACAGCTCATAGCAGGCAAAGGCCAGCAGCTCAGCAGTGGTGTCGGAGCCAGCCAGCAGGAACACCATGAGCTCGTCCCTGCAAGGGGCCAGCCAGGCAGGCCTCAGGGGCTGGGAAAGCAGGGAGCGGGTGGGGTGGGCGATGGTAGGGGAGGGGCAAGTGGGGTGGCAGGGCAGGCAGCACAGCACAGCATCATCAGCAACCCAGTTGGTGGCAGTGGGGGTCAGCAGCTGGTGGAGGAGGGCCAGGCGGACGGCTGCTCACCTGATGTGCTTGTCTGTCATCAGGCTATTGCCCTGCTGCTGAGCCTGGAGCATCACAGTCAGCAAGTCCTTGCTGCCATCGTGAAGCCCTTCAGCCCGGCGCTTTGTTATCATGGTTTTGACTAGCTGCAGCCACAGCGAGGACAGTAGCATCAGGGCGTCAATCAGCAACTTCAGCAGTATCTAAGAGCTACAACACACCTGGTTAAATGTGCGCAACCCCTCTTGGTATCCTGCATAGCCAGGAAACACAAAGTGTGGAACTGCCTTCATGTCGAAGGCGATGAGCATGGCCGGGCCCAACACCGCGTCCCACAGCGTGACTGCATCGGCGTACCGCGGAGCGCTCCCGGAAAGCGACCCATTCTGTGCGGCTTCCGCTGCTAGCTCTACGCCCTGGCTGGCCCCGCGCGCCACGGCTAGAGCCTGAAAATCAAATCGGAAGGCGGTGCGGCCCAACACGTCGAGTGTTGCACGACGACACAGCTCCTCGACCTCCACATCCTTTGCATGACCCGCGCCAGCCCTGCGGTGTGGCGACAGCGCGAAATGGAAATGAGGAATTAGGGCGCAGGGTGGCTTGCATGCGGCCCCCTGCGAAGGCGCAGGGAGTCGGCTACGGAGTGCGTGCAGGCAGCAGCGGCTGTGCTGGCGGACCACTGACTTGAACAGCGTCGTGTCCACCAGCTCCTGCGCCACCGCCGCCATGGTGGGCAGCATGCCCTTCACGAACTCCGCCCGGAACCCGGGGTCCAGCACCGCACGAGCCTCCGCGTGCCGCGCACCGTCAGGCAGGGTCACTAGGCCCTCGCCTGCGCCACAGTATCAGGCAGCCCGGTTCGGGTCAACGCTTTGCAGCCCAACTTGCATGTCTCTCACTAGGATGACCAGGTGATGAATGCGCTGGAGTAGCCCAGGGATGGCCGCTATACATCCTGCCTGACTGCACCCACTCAGGCAGTTGTTCCATCACACCCTGCTGCCCAGTTATCTGTAATCACAAGTTGCCTAATTCAGTGGCTGATCATTGGTTGCAGGCCTGTACCTCGACGTGGAGGCTTGCTCAGGCTGTCTTTGCATATGCAGTACTACTACGCTATTCTATGTATGCAGCCCTCACCTAGAAACTCGTGTAGAGCGGCCTGCATAGATGGCAGCCAAGGCAGGGCAAGACCAAACAAACATGAGTTCGGTCCAACAGGGACAAGCCTCATCATCCCGGCCCCCGCCCCTTCAGCCCTAGCCTGGCATTCCCTTTCCCTCCTGACTTGCCACATCCACCACATGCAAGCACCACAGCTGTAGCTGCAGCTATCCAGAAGCTACCCTTGCTGCTCCAATCCACAAGGTTTGGCAACAAAACCATCCCAAGTGGGCTGTTGCATTGAAGTATGTCCTGCGACCTGCACCGTCTTGTCAGCACATGGGGGATGCACTGCACGCAAGGCTGCCAAGGTCTCTGACCTATCAAATGCGTCCTGCCATACGCCTAAGCCAGAGCACAAACGAGCTGACGGATACTCAACGGGCAGCTACAAGACAGGAAAGGGAAGGAAACAGTGGACGAACAGAGGAGAGGGTGACTCTGACAGGGGGAGTGCGCACCCCAAGGCTTGCCCACCCACCAGCTGTTCAGCCCCCTTGCAATAGCGGTCTGCATGGGTGCGCATGACGTGCACGATGTCCTCAGGGTGCCGCATGTGCACGGCCCGGTTGCCCATGAGCTCCAGTGACAGGCTGCGGCTCTTATACTCACGGTGCAGCTCAGTGATGCCCCTGGCCAGGTCAGCAGGGCCAGCCACTAGCGCTGTCAGGTTATGTCCACACGGAGCATTAACAGCTAGCTATGTGCCGTGCTGCCAAGCCTTGTATGTCAGCACTGCAGCTGTGAGCGAGGAAAACATGGAACGCGAGCACCATACGCACCTGCTGCAGGAACTTTACTAGCAGGCCTAAACACATCGACATGTAAGGCAGGCCGCAGGCTGAAGCAGCATAGCTGGAGCTTACAGCAGAGGTTATTGAGTAAGGCCAATGCTTATGAGGTGCATGCCAGCATTGCCTGCTGCTGCTGCTGCTGCTGCTGTTGATGCTGCTGCTGCTGTTGATGCTGTTGATTACAATTGTGTGCCCCTAGCACCCCCCTCACACACACACACAGTGCCACATACAAGCCATGTGTTGAGGCAAGCATCACCCACAGAAACATGGTGGTGAAACTGACGCGGTTCAGTGGCCCAACCCAGGGAATGCCGGGCACTTGAGGCACGGGCGTGGCGGCAGCGAGCTCCGCAGCGGAGGGGCCAAGCGGGGCAGCGGTCACAGCCTCGGGTGCCTTCACAGCTGCTGGGCTGCCCACCACAGCGCGCCTGCACCTACATTTCCCGTGGCAGGCTGGACCCCTTCATCTGGCTGTATAGCGGGGATCGTTCGCTGCTGCAGCGTGCACCTTATTTGCGCTGCGCCGGGCGCGCCACGGTAGCCAGCAGGTCCTGCACATCGTGGGCGAGGCCGGTATGCGTGCTGCAGAAACATGCTTTCGTTCTGTGGTGCAGGGCGCTGCTACCAAGGACGTGCCGGACGCCATCAGGGTCCAAAAATGATAGGTGTGAGGGTTTCAAACCAGCTGGCACAGCAGTGGACTAGCTGACAGGTACATCCTCAGATGGTTCACATTGTAGGAAGGATCATCCCATATGCATATGCCTGGGTTGTGCCCTGATACATGCAGACATGGCGTGAACTAGTGCGCATGTACCAAGCAGATGGCTGCACCCGGTGCGGAGCATGGCGACGCGGTCCCAAATCAGGGGCTTGGTGTGGTTAACAAGCAAAGGCATCCGGTTCTACGACCGAGACGTGCCGGCCGCTCTGAACATCCGCCGCTGTGCAGCCGGGCCGGGGCCGCGGAGGGAGCTGAGCAGCTGGCCGAGCCGCCCCGCGTCTACCTGCCCTGCTGGCGGCGTCCAGCCTGCAGGCCGGGGGGGCTTGCATTCGTCCAGACGGTTCTCGCAGGGCTGCTGGCCATTCACTGCTGAGCCGAGTCTCCCCATGGCCGTCAGTGTTACATCAACATCCATCATCTCAACATTCAACATCATCTCAAGATCAGCCTAGCACCAACCAGCAGCTGAGTAGCAACATCATCCAGCAGAGCAAGCTAGCAAGCAAACTACATCAACATCCATCATCTCAACATTCAACATCATTGTAACATCAACATAGCACCAACCAGCAGCTGAGTAGCCTAGCACCAACCAAGCAACCGGCAGAGCAAGCAAACCGACCAGGCGCAGGACCGGCTGGTGCGGGGTGGGCCTTGGGGGTGGGCTTGTATCCACCCAAGCCCTGCCTCCTTTGTGTAACAACTACTACTACTGCTGAGCTGACCCGGCTGGTGCGGAACTCATCCACTCTACAAACCTGCCCCCCCGCTGGTCTGTGCCCCTGGGCCTGCACACCACCTTGCAGCAGGCTCGCAGCACCGCGTCGGCATCCCAATCTCCGCGGGTGGCGTTGCCTGCTGCGCCAACGCAGATCACCATCTCTCTTGCGCATCATAGTGCTCTCACTGACACCTCTGCAATCTCGTCCTCCAGCTGCAGTCATGCATATAAGGCACACATGGTGGCTGACGTGGTAACACTAGGGTAGACATGGCACAGACAACTAATCTTTCGCTTCATCATGAAGTTCATGCCACCCCACCACCTCCCAATACACAACCCACCCACCTGAGCTGCCTGACCTGTACGAGCTGTGACCACACTGACCCTTGTATGCCCTGTGTGGTGATGGAAGGGGATGGAGAAGTTGTCCGGGCAGCACTATGGCTGAGAGAATGCGGAGTTGGTGCTCCTGAGGAGGTTGGGGGTGCAAGGCGGCGCAGCATGCCACACCCAGGATGGTATCTGTCTAGTTGTCCCACCATCAGTAGCCATACAACTGTATACAACCAATATCGATACTGCAATGGTGGACTGCGGCCTCCAGCCCTGCGAGCTTCACATGCAGTGCAGCCGACCCAGGCCAGTTGTGTGATCCAAACATTGCAGGCAGACCAGGTTAGCTTACTCCCCGCCTCTTCCCCATTCATACATCCTCTTCCCATGCGTTGTCGCAGCACCATCGCCCATCTGCGCAGTGCGCCCCCCTCCCATGGAATCAAAAGAAAACCATGCCAGGCGCGATCATGTAGACATGCTAGCCGCTCAGCCACCCCAAGTTCGACTGTGCCTCACGCGTCGGCTTAACACGATGTCGCTATTCTAGCGTTTCCAATTATCTGAACAGGATCATGAGCTAGTGCACGACTTTAGGCCTGTTTGAGCCACTCTTTGTTTGAGCATGGCAAAGCGGGACAGGGAGGATAACGAGCAAGACGCCGACGCAGAACTAAAGCGTGGTCGGGCCGACGACGCCACTGACAATAGCCAGCCAGAGAATGGAGCGGTGCAGGCCCTCCCCTCTATTGATATCAAGGAGGAGGTGCAAGTAGCAGCTGGGGCAGGGGCAGCTGCAACAGCCAATGGCCTTGATGACGACGATGACCACGTGCTGCTGCCCAAGTCTTCCAGCAGGGCAGCCCTGAAGCGAGGCAATGAATGCCCATACTTGGACACAGTGTCGCGCCAGGTACCCCTAGCCAGATATCACATGCGCTGCAGCATGTGCACCCCAGCACATCACAACTGTGTGCCTAACCCGCATGCAGAACCTGGACTTTGATTTTGAAAAGTGCTGCTCAGTGACATTGAGCCATGTCAACGTCTACGTGTGCCTGGTGTGCGGGAAGTACTTCCAGGTAGGCTGCAGGCATTGGCCATGTACAGGCATGAGCAGGCGCCGGCGTGCAGCAACAGGTGTGACAAGTGGCTAGCAACAGCTCTAGCGACAGCTTCAGCTGTGGGCGCTTGCCGGCATTGCAGCACCTCTTACCTGCACAGCCACTCCCCCAAGATGACTCCCTTTGCACCAGGCAAACTCTAGAATAACACCTGCATGCACTGGCAACAGCTGCCAGGTGCATGAAGACGATCTTACAGGCCCTGTCACAGCTGTCTCACAGTAAGCCAGCATGCCGGGTGTGCTGATGTGGCGCCAGCTCCAGCTTGGCGTCAGAGCGGGCGCTGCATGGGCTGACCCAGCATCCTATCAAGCCATACAGGTCCCGACTCGGGAGTACCCCCGCACATGGCAGATGGTGGCCAGCCTGATGGCTGACCTGCGCATGGTTTAGGGCACAACAGCTGGTCAGGGAGCTGCAGGGGGACATCAAATGGGCTGGGCTCCCTGCTGGTGCACTGTGCCAAGCTGGCGGTTTATAACATTCACAGGTGCATTGCAGAAATGAGCTGCTGCCTGGCCTGCCTGGCTGCCTGGCTGCCTGGCTTGCCTGTCCCTCCGGCTTGCCTAGGTACCTGGTTTGCCTGGGCGCCTGGCTGCAGGGGCGGAGTCTGGGCACACAGGCCTACACACACGCACTGGAGACCAGCCACCACATGTTCATGAAGCTGGACAACGGGCGGGTAAGAGGAGCAGGCTGGCCACCTGGTCATACTGTGCTGTGTGACCAGCCCCTGGTGCAGGCCACAGCACCTGCTGCTCCTGCTCACTCTGCATGTGCTCACCTGTACCTCACCCTAACCCTAATTCTAAACCTAAACCTAACCCAACCCTTACCCTCACCCTCATGCTAACCTTCCCCACATTTGGAGTCATGTCATTGAAGTTGAGGGCCTCTGCGTATTCTAGGTCAACTGCAGGTTGAGATTTGCATGAAAGTTGGGCTGCCATCCTCTCATGGCAGGTGTACTGCCTGCCTGATGGCTATGAGGTGGTGGATCGCTCCCTGGACGATGTGCGGTACATGCTGAACCCTCAATTCCCGCCCCAGGACGTTGCCAAGTTAGATAAGGTGCGAGCGCAGGGTTTGTGCATGGAGCAAACGTGTTCCAGGGCACAACATAATGCCATCTTTCCATGTTATTGATGGGCGTGTTTTAAAGGCAATGAATAGGTAGGTGTGATGTCCCCTCCCACCACATCATATGCTGTCCTGCCCGCTATACTGCCCCTGCACTGCCCTCTGTGAGTGCCCCTGCACTGCCCTCTGTCCTGCCCCTGTACCGCCCCTGCACTGCCCTCTGTGAGTTCTGGCTGCAGGACGTGACCTGGGCACGAGCACTGGACAGCAGCGAGTACATGCCTGGCCTGGTGGGCCTGAACAACATGAAGCGGCACGAGTATGCCAACGTGATCGTGCAGCTGCTGGCGCGCATCCCTGCAATCAGGTCAGGGCAGTGTGAGGCTGCCCCTGCCCCTGGGGCTGTGGGTGGAACGGCAAGCTGTCAACCGTTGGGACTTTCTGCACGAGCCAGTAAGGGTCAGGAACGACATGCCTGGCCAACTTGTGGCCCTGCACCTTGGATTGATTAGGGGAGCTTCCAGGTGCATAGGAGCTGGTGTGGGCATGCTGCGTGGAACAGGCATGAGAGCTGACTGCAGGTACAGATCACCAGTGGCCCCTGCAGTGCTGGTGTTTTACTAGTAGCGGTTACTCCAGTGCATGGCAGTGATTTATTCCTCACAGCCTGGACCATGTTACATGACACACTTGACACCAGCAGCCATCTGGCTCGCAAGCTGTTTGAGCCTCGTGGCGAGGCCTTGCTGGTTGCCTCAACCAACAGCTGGGCCATGTCTTGCTGCCAAGTGCTATGTCGAGGCTGCCTGCTTGCTTGCCTGCTTCCCTTAGAGGCTGCCTGGCAGCTCATCACCCACTGGGCTGGTTGCTGGCTGGCCGGTCACTCAGGGACTTCTTCCTGATCCCGGCGAACTACAAGGACGTGGACAGCATCCTGGTGACGCGGTTCGGGGAGCTGCTGCGCAAGATCTGGAACCCTCGCAACTTCAAGGGGCAGGTCTGACAGCTGCTGCGCCCATGGCTGGCGTGCATGGAAGGCGTGCAGGAACCAGCAGCTAGAGCAAGTGCAGGAGAAAAGCACAGCTGTGTGGTCATTGTGCCTTGAGGAGCTCAGCAGCCCTGCCTTGCCCTGCCCCGTTTCGTGCCGACCTGACCTGGCCTGACCTGGTGGGATCTGATTCGATCTGATCTGATCTGGTCTGATCTGATGTTGGCAAGCTTGGTGATCCTGGATGTCCAGGGTGGCCATGGCAGGTGGCATCAAGGTCTCCCCTGCTGCTGCTTGGTGGGTCGCAGGTGTCCCCCCACGAGTTTATGCAAGCCGTCATCCTGTGTAGCAAAAAGCGCTTTACACTGGAGTCAGTCTCTGACCCCGTGGACTTCTTCTCCTGGCTGCTGAATGCCCTGCATGCCGACCTGGTGGGGGGGCGGCTGAAGAAGCCATCCATCATCACGCAGTGCTTCCAGGTGTGGCTTCCACCCCCTTGCCCCTGACACGGGTCCTACAGCCGCTGACCTTTAGCTCCCATGTCCACTGCTGGTGCAAGCATGGTCCTGTGGCCCCTGTGGCTCTACCTGGCTCTACCTGGCTGCCAGCTGCTAGGCGCACCTTGACACCTGTCAACAGACTCCTGGCTAGGGGCACCCACGCACTGCCAGCATCTGCTGTGCCCCCCACCGCCTTCACTTCCTTTGTGTTGCCATGTGGTGGGTCTTAGCCAGCTTTGTGCTTAGACCACTGCTGGACATACTGGCATGACCCACGGCTGGGCCTGGGCTACATAGCCTGAGCTGTAGGGCAAGCTTCAGGCTGGACTGCTGTCCGGCCTCTCAGGGAGCTCCCCTGGGCTGGATGAAAACAGGGTTGTATGCATGTTTATGCATGCTGTCTGGGTTAAAGCCATTGCCTTGGGACAGCACACATGTTGTCAATGAGCAAAATGCTAAAGCTGCATGCCTGCTTTCGCTTCTCCTCCGCTGCAAGGGAGGGGCCTTGCTCTCCCATTGCTGCTGTGGAAGGGGTGTGCCTGAACCTGACAGTACTCTGACTCTAGGCGCCTGACCTCCCCTGGCACTCAGCAAGAGCGTGGGTGTGACCCAGCTGTCGCTCTACGAGTGCGGGTGGCGCGTGCTGGTCATGCTGGTTGGCAGGGGGAGCTGGAGGTGGTGACGGAGAAGGGGACGGGGAAAGGCAAAGCTGCTAGTGCCCAGGCGGATGTCGTGGAGCGGGTGCCCTTTCTGCTGCTAGGGCTGGACCTTCCGCCAGCCCCATTGTTCAAGGACACGCTGGAGAAGAACATCATCCCACAGGTGTGACCCAGTGTGACCGTTGTGGGCAGGCCGGCAACGGTGCAAATAAAGGTGCAGTTTAGTATTGGAGTGGTGGGTAAGACTGGGTGGCAGAGGGTGCAGAGGGTGGTGGGTTGCACAGAGGTTGGAAAACAGCGGGGCCCACCAGCCAGCCCCAGTCTGCGGTGGTGATGTAGGCCGTGCCACTGATGGCCTGGCACTGTTGTATTACATGCTTAGCTGTGGGTGCTGCTTCTGCTGCCAGTACCCCTGTGCTGACACTGCAAGCGGGGACATCAGACAGGGGGCAAGTGAGAACAGGTGTGGGACAATTGACTCTGCATGTATGACTCATGCAGCATTGAGGTCACATGGTCAGCGAGATACACTGTGCATGCCGTCAATGGCCTGGGTCTTGTGTGCAGTGCCCTGGTCAAAGGCCAGTCAGACTATCTCATGCTTGGCGGTGGCAGCTGCTGTGTGCAGGTGCCTATCTTCAACATCATGCGCAAGTTTGACGGGGAGACGGTGCACAATGACATCCGGCTGGGCCGCCGTCGCTTCCGTATCACCTGCCTGCCACCCTACCTGTGCCTGCACATGAAGCGATTCACCAAGGTTGGTCACCACCACCACCACCTCAGCCACTGTCACCACCACTATCACCATCATGTGGCAGCACGCAGATGGAGAGGTCAGAGTGCTGAATGGGTGGTACACCATTGGAGGTGCTTCAGGGCACACACATGGCTTGGACAGCAGCCCCGACAGCAGTGGGCAGCATCTCTGTGCCACAGTGACCTGTGTGACACAGGCAGCCTGCCTGGCTACACTGCACCCGCCCAGTGTGCTTAGCTGCTGTGTTGAGTACATGTGCCCATGGGCCTTGTGCATGTGGTGAGCATGCGTCAAAGCGAGGTGTGGGCGCTGTATGGCTGTCCAGCCCGCTGTGTGGCTCAGTGCAGGACTTCAATGCCAGCGTGTTGCCATGGCAGAGAACTGATGCACAGCATGTGCTTGGCTACTGTTGTGGAGGGCCACTCTGCCTTTTGCTATTGCGGGCCAGAGGGGGTGGTTAGGGCTGCCTCACAGGCTCCAGACATCACTCTCGCACATCTGCTCTTGTCATAGTGCTCTCTCCTGCTCTTATCATTGTGCTCTCATCATTGTGCTATAGCAACGCTGACAGGATCAAATTGGATGGCGCATCGGTAAATGCCATGTAATGGTTATTATGCTAACTGTGCGCACAGAACAACTTCTTTGTGGAAAAGAATCCCACCATCGTCAACTTCCCCGTGAAGAACTTGGAGCTGAACGACATCATGCCAGTGCCCCAAGGTTGGAGGGTTAGGGTTAGGGTTAGGGTTAGGGTTAGGGTTAGGGTTAGGGTTAGGGTTAGGGTTAGGGTTAGGGTTAGGGTTAACTTTCCCATCATGCCAGTGCCCCAAGGTTGGAGCCTTCTATGCGGCCTACGCATGCACTGTGTAGTGTTCGTTTGCGGGTCATAATGCACAAGCAAAGGACTACTGCATTGGGTATGCATTGTTTGTGTTGTCACGTGGTGTCCTTGCAGACACTCTCAGCAAGTACGACCTCATTGCCAACATCGTGCATGACGGCAAAGCAGGGGAAGGCATCTACCGGGCTCACATCCAGCGAAAGGTACAAGCACACAAGCTAGGTAAAGGCGTAGCGTGACCTGGAGATTACAGTTGTCGTCAATGTGCCGAGTTGTTATGTGGCTGCAGGTCGAGGAGATCTGGTATGAGGTGCAGGACCTTCGAGTCATTGACATCCTTCCCCAGATGGTGGCAATGAGCGAGTCATACTTTCAAGTTTGGGCTCAGAAAACCAGCTGAACACCTTGAAAGCTGCCAGCGGACGGTTCAGCAGAGCTAATGGCAGTTTTGTCTTTACCATCACTTACACCGCAACGCATAGTTCCCCTACCACTAGGAGATGCGTTATCTGTTATCCGAACTGTCGGCACCAATACCTAGTTTTCTACGACATGCTACTGTGCTACAAGCTGTTGGGCTTAGGGCTTGGAGGCTCGGTCTCGCAGCTTCTTGAGCACAATGTTGGGTACTCCTTGCCTTGGTCAGGAGCCGCTCCTCGGTGTTGCCACCTGCACAGCTCCAGTGGGCGCCATGGGGCCTCCCAATGCGCTGGAGGTTGAGGGTTGCGTTGCAGTCCCTGTCCACCCATTTCCCAATGTCCTCAGAGGTGGCCTGGTCCAGCTTGGGGCACCACATGAGCCCCCGCGCTGGCGCCTCAAACCGCTTGCTCCGGGCTGACCGCAACAAGCGGTGCTGCACCTGACCTGCACCTGGCAGGCTGGGAGGGGCCTGCTGCAGGGCTGGTGGGGACGGGAAGTGAGTCCAGGGGGACTGCACCCTGGACTGGGGGAGGCTGCACAGAGGGAGGAGGACTGTTCCCGTCTTGTGTTCAGGTGTGTTCACCTGCCTTGCTTTGCGATTGTGTGATGGCAGTCTGCATTCTGGGCAACCAATCCGACGTGTAACCAATCCGATTTTGCTGAAAACAGCAGTTAGTTTGGTAAACGTCCATGGGGCACTTCGTCAAACACTACAGGGCTACAAGGTGCTTCACCGGCTACTGCGCCGAGCAGCTCAGCAGGTTATTGTAGTGGAGATGGGAGCTTGCTGCGCCCCGCAAAACCGCGCAGCTGCCGACAGCGTTGAAGCAGATGTTGCGGTCTATGCCTCCTCCAAGACACCAGAAAACAAGGTTCGCCCACTGTGAGAGCACTGGCAATGTCGGCTTGCACGCATGTAAGTAGTGCTGCAGACGATACTTGTGCAGGTCTTAGACGACGCCAAGGGCACAGAGCCAATAGCTGAGCCAGAGGCAGCTGATCCTTATAAAGGCCTGCCAATTGGTATTGCTCTGGACGGACACGCCCTTCAGGTACCACTTGGGTTGAGTGCAGTACACGGGAACCTTGCCTGATCCCTGTCATTTGATGTTTAAGGTGAAGGGCCCTGCCGGATGCCAGTGAAGTGGAGTGCTGTGCCTGTAGGTCCATATGCAAGGCGCACCTAAGCCCCCCTGCGAGGAAGAACGCCTGGCCACAGTAAAAGTCCTGGGTGATCTGGAGTATCCTGAATCCAGCGAGCTTGCTAGCATCCTCAAAGTCATCCGCAACATCTTCAAGGTGGTACCGCTACCAACCGCTGTACAACACTGCAATTCACATCAGCCCATGCATAGTCAGAGGCCATTGTCCAACTGAAGCCTGATATTCTCTGTACTGTGTGCAGTCCCCATTGGCCATGATCTCCCTGTTTGGGGACAACCGGATCTTTGCATTTCAAACAGATGGCTGCTTTGAGCGTGGTGACACACCTCCAAGGTTCATGTTCTGCAGCTGGCAAATGGCAACACCCAATGCCCAGGTGACTTGGCCAGGGTTGTACGCAGACGCACGTGGCTTGCTGCCACAGAACTGTCTGCATGTGGCAGCTGGGCTTTGGGGCTGTCTAGTTGCTTGTCAGCACTACATGGCAATTGTTGACTAACGATACAGAACCTACCAGAACCTTGGCCCTCAACCTTGAGCCTTCATTGCAGTCCTCGGAGGCATTGCGCCACTAGGCTCATGTCTGCTAACACCTGCTCATAGCTACTTATCCCAGGAGGCGATGTCACTCACTCTCGCACCTCCAAAGGACACTTCCAAAGGGCACCTCCAAACGGCACCAGATGATTTGATTTGATTTGATTAAATACTCAATACCAGCAGAACCTACCAGCATCGCTGCAGCACAAGGCCAGCAGTCACCACTGCACCGCTCCGCTCAGTCTCCATGCACTCCAGCACACCGGCAGATGCTGCAGCTGACATGCCGTTGGGTATGTTGGCGGCCATTAGGTATGTTTGCGGCAGGCACTAGGCAAGGAGGCAGATTGCAGCACTGGCTGGCTTTTCATCTCGTTGAGTAGGTGCAAGGCAGCCCCTCATGCACATGGAACAGGGCACAAATGGCACCAACAGGCAACAATGTCACCAATGGCACCAACAGGCAACAAGCAGGCAGACGTTCAGAAGCAGGCAGGGCCAGCTAGGGAGGCTGCTGGAGTGCACCTATGAGCCGCGAGAGCTCAGCCAGGCTGCATGGCTGCTGTGAAAGGCCCCAGGCCGTGCATCAAGGGGTGAAGCGGCATGAGGTACTCCAGTCCTGGTGGGGGCCGGGGTAGAGCTGGCAGCTTAGTAGGCTGGGACAGGGTGTGGACAAGGTGCGCTGCTGCTGCCTGGTTGTGTGACTGAGGGGGTGTGATGCTTGCATTGCACTTACTTTGTGTGTCGTAACAGTCGTGAGCAAGGCATGGATAGCACAGTCTGTGTCGTAAGTATAGGGGATGGATTTGTACATCCTGTGTGAATGAAGCATGTGCCAGCCACATGCCAGTGCTGCTGGTCCTGGCCCTCCTGCTCCTCATGCTTGCTGCAGGTGCTGGTGGTAGAAGACACCACAAAGGACGCACGATTTGCCGACAATCCCATTGTTGTGGGCGGGCCTCAAGTGCGGGCATACATGGGCGCCCCACTTGTTGCATCAAATGGGCACCGGCTGGGTTCACTGTGAGTGTCTCGCCCGACACCCAAGCCATCAGGCTGGACACCCTGTGACTGCTGGGTGTGTCACTCTGTAAGACATGAGCTGATCCTTCTATGCCTGGCTGGGCAGCGTCCTGCCCATGCATTGAACATCTCCCTGCCTGCATGGCCGGGGGACCAGGGTTCGTGAAGTGCCTGCATGCAAGCATGGAGCACCCCATTGTGAGAGGTGTGCTCTGAGTACACCCAAGCAGCTCTGCATAAAAGGTGTGGGGCAAGAGTCGCAGCATGAGAGTTGCACAAGAGCTGCAGGGTCTGACCGATTCAAGCCTATCGACCCGCTTGCTTGTGTTCTCGCCTGCTGCTGCTCAGTTGTATCATGGACACACAGCCGCGTGAGATGGAGGCAGGGCAAGCCATGATCCTTGGCAACCTGGCAGAAATGGTAGTGCGCAAGATTGAGCTGGACATCCATCACCAGCTGCATGCTCCTTCTGCAGCGCCGCTCACAAGAGTCTATGGCCAGGTGGGGTAGTGGGTGGTGATCAGGGCAGGTGCAGGTGCAGGGTATATGGAGCAGCTGTGACTTGCATGGCAAGGCCGTGGTGGGGAGGCAAGTTAACAGAGCCAGATAAGCTGAGTGCCGCAAGGTTGTGTCCGCCACATGCTGGGGTGTCCTCCTTGTTGCTGTGCTGTGTTGTGTTGTGAGACACATGCATGATGCAGAAATTCCAGACCTGACGTGGTTCTGACATGGCCTTGTGGCTGCCCTTGCAGATGCAACGCAGTATGGACTGCTTTGCACAGTGTGTAGTGTTGCTGGATACCAGCGTGCCTGGCTGGCGTATCCTGTACGCAAACGCTGCATGGGACAAGGTCACAGGTCAGTTCGCCCCCTGTCTCCCCCAGCTCTTGCTTGCCTGCTTGCTTGCTTGCACCTGCAAGTTGGTAACAGCCTAGTGAGTAGGCTGGGCGCCAGCACCTTGGCCCTCAACCTTGAGCCTTCATTGCAGTCGAACACACTAATTGTGGACCACTACAAAACAGTGTTTTTTCTGTGTGGTGTTCCCATCGCATGGCATGCTCATGGCCTACACATGGCATACACATGGCATACACATGGCATACACATGGTCATGGTCGCCTACCACCTACAGCATTGCCTGACCCGTTAGGGCTATGACGTAGAGTTGGCATGACAAAACATGCACTAATTGAAAGCTGATGACAGCTTAAATGGGGGGGGTCACACCCTACTGTGCCGCAACGGGCTGCTGCTGCTGCTCCTGGGCCTTGCGAGGCTTGTCTCGCCCCCGCTTGTAGCCCAGGCCAGGGTACTCCTTGCCCTTGGCTGGCAGCGCTCCCTGGTCTGGCCAGTAGCAAAACTCCAGCGGGCGCCACTTGCTCTCCCCAATGCGCTGCATGTTCAGCGCTGCATTGCAGTCCCTGTCCAGCCACTTGCCTGGCTGTGGGGCTGGCTTGGCTTTGGCAGCCTTGCCTTTGCCTGCGCCCTTGCCCTTGGCGGGCTGGGTGCTATGTGGGGTATGTGTGGGGCAACAAGGGCAAGGTGTGCGGGGCAACAAGGGCAAGGTTATGTGGTCATGCTATGTGCGGGACTGTGGGCGCGGGACTTGACTGTAGGCTATGTGCGGGGCAACAATGGCTGTACACTGTACTTGGGGCAGTGTAGTGAGAACATGGGAGTTCTTTGAGAAGTTTGCACCTTCAGACCTAGCTTGTGTGTGCCGACAGCTAGATGCCACCGCCACAGCAGTGGCAGCAGCCCAGTCAGCAACATGCGTAGGGCTCCACCACGACCTGCTGTAAAGTGAGGCGAGGCTTGCAAATATCTGCTTGCTACCATGCTGTAGTGTCGCAGCCCATTCCTGCCTTGCTGGTCTGCAGGCAGTGATGCAAAAGCTGACGTGGGGCGCACCATGGGCGACATGATGGAGCAGCATGCTGGCGAAGGCACAGGCTGCCTGCCGTCGCCAAACCACCAGGTGCCCTTGCAGCACCTTGGCCCTCAACCTTGAGCCTTCATTGCAGTCGAACACACTAATTGTGGACCACTACAAAACAGTGTTATTTCTGTGTGGTGTTCCCATCGCATGGCATGCTCATGGCATACACATGGCATACACATGGCATACACATGGCATACACATGGCATACACATGGTCATGGTCGCCTACCACCTACAGCATTGCCTGACCTATTTGGGCTATGACGTAGAGTTGGCATGACAAAACATGCACTAATTGTAAGCTGATGACAGCTCAAATGGGGGGGGGCACACCCCACTGTGCCGCAGCGGGCTTCTGCTGCTGGGCCTTGGGAGGCTTGTCTCGCACCTGCTTGTAGCCCAGGCCAGGGTACTCCTTGCCCTTGGCTGGCAGCTTCCCCTGCTCTGGCCACCAGCACAGCTCCAGTGGCCGCCACCTGCTCTCCCCAATGCGCTGCATGTTCAGCGCTGCATTGCAGTCCCTGTCCAGCCACCTGCCTGGCTGTGGTGCTGGCTTGGCTTTTGCAGCCTTGCCTTTGCCTGTGCCCTTGTCCTTGGTAGGCTGGGTGGGCTCAGCTGGCTGCCCAGCCTTGGTGCGCTTGCTGCGCTTGGCTGGCAGGGGAGTGCTGGGCCCAGGCTCTGAGGCTGCAGGCTGTGTGGCTTGCTGGCTGCTGCGTGGGGCCTGTGGGGGCTTGCGGGGGGCCACCACAGGGCACCACATCATGCCCCGCACCGGCAGGTCACGCAGCTGGCTCCAGGCTGGGCGCAGCAGGCGCTGTTCCACCTGCCCTGCTAGGGGCTTCCAGTTCACAGGCCTGGTGGGCCTGCGTTTGATCAGTTGCCTCTCACAGGGCTGCTGGCCGTTCACTGCTAATCTGACCCGGGTGGTGCGGTGCTCATCCACAAGCACCACCCTGCCCCGCCGCTGGTCTGTGCCCCTGGGCCTGCACACCACCTTGCGGCAGGCCTCTCGCACCTCCAAAGGGCCCTTCAAAAGGGCACCTCCAAAGGGCACCAGATGATTTGATTTGATTTGATTTAAATGATGACAGACAGCAGCAAGGTGCCCTTGCAGCAGCAGGCAGTACTTATGGTCAGCTTCTTCTTCTTTCTGGAAGAATGCGTCTTCTTCTTTCTGGAAGAGGCGAAACGATGCGAGGCAGCCACGGCAGGTCTGCATGAGGCCACATGCCATGCCTTACCTAGCTTGTTCGTCAAGTGCATCTCTCCACTGAATCCTACCAGCTCAGGCTCTGCCTGCCTGCGTAGGCACACCCAGCATCCCACTGCAGCTACACAAAGCAGGGAGCTGCCACAAAGCTATCCCTCTCAGCAAGTGACATGCAGGCAAAAGACAGGCTGTGCATGCAACACCTGCTCTTGGCCTGCAGCCAGCTGTCCTCTACAGTGGCTCTGCTGCATGGCCTCTGGCTGCAGGCGGCAGCTAACAACCTGCAAGACATAGATATCGAGGGGGTGAGCATGAAGCCCACCCTGCTGACATGTGTGCCAACCAACGGGAACAGCCAGGGCAGCCGGCTTATTGGGGCGCTGGGTGTGGTACAGAAGCTTGCGCTGCGCCTTAGGTAAGCCCGGCAGCACCAGGGGACAGCTCCCCCACAGCAGCCTTAGGTAAGCCCGCCAGCACCAGGGGACAGCTCACCCACAGCAGCCTTAGGTAAGCCCGGCAGCATCAGGGGACAGCTCCCCCACAGCAGCCCCTGTGCGACCACCGTCTCTCAGACGGACATCATCACCAACACTACTATCTCATCAAAGGATGTCACGGCTGCTGTGCGCCATCATCTGGCAGTTCCTCTCCTCGTTGCTTGCCACACATGGCACTCCAGCATCGTGGGCTGCAGGTCAAGCGCCTGTGCACTCTCTGCTGACCTGGCTGTGCCAGCCCTGTGGCACACATCAATGTTAGCTGTCTGCAATGGAAGCAGGCTGCACCTTACAGGTTCCTGGGCCTGTTCCTTGCTTTTGCAAGCCTGCTGTGCAGCAGACGGGCCACGCGTCCAGTGCTGCTTTGTATGCCCCTGCAACGCAGCTCTAGGTGTGCAAGGGTAGGAGAGGAGGAGACAGAGGAGACGGGTGCAGAGGAACAAAAGAGGCTGCTGGCTCATGTTTGCTGGAAGACTGTTGCGCCAGGGAGGGGCCACTCTAATGTTTTGATGTCGGATCCTGTCTGCCTTCCATGCTTTCACGTCCATGCAGGCCAGCTAGCTGTGCAGGGGTGGACGAACACGCCATGAGCATTGGCTGCCCAGCCTTCATCATCAACAACAAGGCAGAGGCTGCCAAGCATGCCGCCAAGCACCTGTACATCATGCTTGTCAAGGTGGGATGACAGTTAGCCACAGCATGCTCCACTGGTGTGCAGCAGCAGCACTGACAGACTAATGGGTTAGATTCCACGAGTACAGCTACATGTTCATCATAATAGTAGGCAATTGAGGTTTTACTTCGTGACATGCAACTGGTCTCCCGCCCTCCATGCTGATAGCTCTGCCTTTGCTCGCAGCCCATGGAGAGCTCCAGCACTGCAAATCGACGGGCCCGCTCCCTTGGCAGCCGCCCTTCTAGCTTCTCTCACCCAGCCCTGGTCAGCAAAGGCAGTGTTCATGAAGAGCCACTCTTTGGTGGGTTCACGCTGGCGTGAGCATGCCCTTTGCTGTCACCTAACCATGACCTTTCCTAGCCACCAGCACCAGTCACTCCCAATGGAGATTTGCTACTTGGTGATAAAGCCGGTGGATGGTGGTATGGCTATAGGCTGGCATGCAGCACCTTGGCCCTCAACCTTGAGCCTTCATTGCAGTCGAACACACTAATTGTGGGCCACTACAAAACAGTGTTTTTCTGTGTGGTGTTCCCATCGCATGGCATGCTCATGGCCTACACATGGCATACACATGGTCATGGTCGCCTACCACCTACAGCATTGCCTGACCCGTTAGGGCTACACCGTAGAGTTGGCATGACAAAACATGCACTAATTGAAAGCTGATGACAGATCTAGAAGTGGGCAGCTCAAGAAGTGGACAAGCGTCTGCATGGAGCATCCCTCCTTGCCTTGAAAGGGCTAGCCCAGGACACTGACTTAGCTTCTGTGCTGCTGCTGATGCTGCTGCTGTCCTGCAGATGGGCTAGAGATAGGGACGCTGCTAGGGCGTGGCGCTTATGGCAGTGTGTTTGCTGGGTCATGGTGGGTGTTGCATGATGCCCTGCTTGCTGGAGGGCTCAGAGGATGGGTGTCCTCCATCTCGAGCACCACTAGGGCAGTTGCGTGCTGCCAGTTACCTCTTCCTCGTGTTTGTGGTGGCAGTGAGCTGGGCGTGGTGTGAGCCATACACATGTGCCTTGGCGTCACTGGAGCAGAATATGGTGCATGTGCAGGAATGGCAAGCAAGTTGCTGTGAAGATCATTGATCAGGAAGTAAAGGCGCTAGCGGCTTGTGGCTTGTCTGCGGAGGCCGTACTGGGTGAGTTCCAACTGTAGAGGGTGGTTGATGCTGACCATCCATACCAAATGTGCTTCATGAGCCCATCTCATAGCCCCCCCATGCCATGCCGATGCCCCTCTCCCCCTTTTACTCCTGCACTCCTAATTCTGCAGCTTGTGCATCGCTAACCATCTGCAATCTGCCCACCTTCATTGTTGAGCGCTGTGGTCATGGCATGTCTCAGCTCAGCTCTATGAGGTGAGGGTAGAGGAGAGCAACGCAAGCATCATCACAGGATGAGCACACCAGTGGCAATAAGAAACTGTGCAACATGCAGCTGCTGCTGCTGCTGCTGCTGCTGCTGCTGCGGTGGCGCCCCCCCAGGTGCTCAGCTGCGCCACCCCAACGTGATGGCCACCTTAAAGTTTGCCGTGCGCACCCTCTCAGCCCGCCCCTCCTCCCCCACACCATCTTCTGGCACGCGCTCAACCTCCAGCCGCTCTGGCCCTACTGGCGCCACCATCACCCCTCCTACCTCACGTACGCCAGCCCCGCCCTCCCGTCTGCACCTCACCAGCCTGTCCAAGGCCCCGGTCTATGCAGACGCCTCAGCCATGGGCCCTTGTGGACCCGCGCCGGCCCCACCCCAGGCAGGGAGTGCACCGCCAGACACCCAGGATGCGGTGCTGTGTCAGCCTCCAAGCTCTGTGGGAGCGGCCCCAGGGGGCGGAGGGGTGGCCACCTGCCCTAGCGACATAGCGCTGATGGAGGGGTGCCCGTTGGCGTCCCCCCCATCAGGAGAGGTGGACGGCAGCAGCAATGGATGCGAACACACGGCGCAGGGGCAGGGTGATAAGGAGGCACGGGACCCAGGCGCTTGTACAACCTGGAACTCCGCAGGTCTGGTGGCGTATCTGAGGGCTGTGGGAAGAATGCAATGTGTCTGTCGCCTCTGCTGTCAGCCTACCTAATCAGCCTCTGCCTGCTGTCAGCCTAAAGTTCTGTCATGTTCAGCAACTAGCTTACCCTTTCAGACTGCATACTCTGTATCTTGCCAGCATGCCATATGTGTCCTATGCTGTTGCTAATTATCATGCTGTATGTCCAATCCCCAGGTTGCATTCTTGCTCCATGCTGCATGGACCGGCTGACATCATTCACGCCATGCATGTGTGCACTCCCTGGATGCATGCAGGCTACCCCATGAGCGGTTCCACTCTTGCAAGCGAGATGGGTTTTGGATCTGGGGTTGCCTCAAAGCGCAACAGTGTTGATGAGGAGGCTGCAGACAAGAAGACAGCTGCAGGCATGGTGCAGACATGGATCCTGTTGGAGTTTGCTGATCGGGGCTGCCTTCAGGTCAGTTGTGTTAATTGTGTTACTGCCAGGGCGGCTTGACGGCTTGGCGGCTAGTGCGGCTTGCTGGTTGAGGTGGTCACTGGGTCTTTCCCTGATGAGGTCCACAGAGGACCTTGACTGCACTTTGACTACACCCTACCTTGACCTTGGTTAAGTTCCTGATTATGACCTTGACCACACCCTACCTTGACCTTGACTAAGACCTTGGTTATGACCTTGACTAAACCCTACCTTGACTGGCCTGGAGTGGCCTGACTCATCCTCAGTGTCTGCTGCTCTGCCACAATGTGACACGGTGCAGGATGCTGCGGAGAAAGGCTGGCTGCGTGACGTGACCAGCAGTGTCCGGGGGAAGCCCAACATGGCTGCCATCCTAGCCACTGGTGTGTATGCAGGCTTGCTTAACGCAATGCTTATAATGTTGCTGCGTCCAACAACACCTTGGCCCTCAACCTTGAGCCTTCATTGCAGTCGAACACACTAATTGTGGACCACTACAAAACAGTGTTATTTCTGTGTGGTGTTCCCATCGCATGGCATGCTCATGGCATACACATGGCATACACATGGCATACACATGGCATACACATGGCATACACATGGTCATGGTCACCTACCACTTACAGCATTGCCTGACCCGTTAGGGCTATGACGTAGAGTTGGCATGACAAAACATGCACTAATTGAAAGCTGATGACAGCTCAAATGGGGGGGGGCACACACTACTGTGCCTCAGCAGGCTGCTGCTGGGCCTTGGGTGGCTTGTCTTGCAGCCGCTTGTAGCCCAGGCCTGGGTACTCTTTGCCCTTGGCTGGCAGCTTCCCCTGCTCTGGCCACCAGCACAGCTCCAGTGGGCGCCACTTGCTCTTCCCAATGCGCTGCATGTTCAGCGCTGCATTGCAGTCCCTGTCCAGCCACCTGCCTGGCTGCGGGGCTGGCTTGGCTTTGGCAGCCTTGCCTTTGCCTGTGCCCTTGTCCTTGGTAGGCTGGGTGGGCTCAGCTGGCTGCCCAGCCTTGGTGCGCTTGCTGCGCTTGGCTGGCAGGGGAGTGCTGGGCCCTGGCTCTGAGGCTGCAGGCTGTGTGGCTTGCTGGCTGCTGTGTGGGGCCTGTGGGGGCTTGCGGGGGGCCACCACAGGGCACCACATCATGCCCCGCACCGGCAGGTCACGCAGCTGGCTCCAGGCTGGGCGCACAAGGCGCTCTTCCACCTGCCCTGCTGGGGGCTTCCAGTTCACAGGCCTGGTAGGCCTGCGTTTGATCAGTTGCCTCTCACAGGGCTGCTGACCGTTCACTGCTGAGCTGACCCGGGTGGTGCGGTGCTCAACCGCTAGCTGCATGGAGTGGTGGCTGATTGTGTTTTGGTCCCCAATCAGCTGGGTGCTGCCCAGCTGCTGCAGCTTGGCTAGTAGCTCCTGGTTGCTGGGGTCGTCAAAGGCTGGCTTTAGGCTGAAGTGCTTGTTCTGCCTAGCGCGCCCAAGTTGCCGCTGCAGCTGGTTGTAGGGGGTGAGGAAGGTGGAGTTGGCAAAGTACATGCAGAATACCTGCAGCTGCTGCAGCATCACTGGGTCTTCGCTGTCAAGGGGCATAGGTGGCCCGGTGGGTGCTGCCGGTGGAGGGTGGCGGGCAGCAAGGCGGGCACTGGGTGGCCGCAGTGTGGGTGGTACTGGGGCAGGCTCTGGCTCAGGGTCTGGGTCTGGCTCAGGCTCCCAGTCCATGTCCATGCTGGCTGGCTGGGCAGGGGCACGCATGGGGAGTGGGGGTAGGGGTGCAGCATCAGGGGCTAGGGGAGGCTGCACGGCTGGAGGTGTGGGGGCGCTGCGGAACCTTGGGGTGGGGTAGCCCACCAGGCACGTCAGAAATATCCGCAACACAAAAAGGGAGACGATGACGCGGAGCTGAGAATGGATCTTGGCACGCAGCTGGAAATGTGCCTTCAGCTTGCGCTTGGTTTTCTTGCGAAGCACGACGCCATCCGGGACTTTGATGACGTGCGGAAAAGCAACATGACAGGCAACATTGACAGGCCGGGAAACAATGCGGGGACACAAACAGTGCGGGGGCAGTCAAGGCAGGGGCGCGTGGGCACCTGTCGGCGCTGGGTCTTCCATTCAGCCCTCCGCTCCTCGCGTTGTTTGCCAAGAGGGGTGCTAGGACTTACGCTGGCACCGGACACCGGACTGCACAGTTGCAGCGGACCACACCACGACTACGACGAACCTCGTTTTTGCGGGCTTTCAATTGGAAGCGGCTCTGGCTCCGCGCTACTGGGCCGCTCCCTCGGACGCATTGCGCCACTAGGCTCATGTCTGCTAACACCTGCTCATAGCTACTTATCCCAGGAGGCGATGCCACTCACTCTCGCACCTCCAAAGGACACTTCCAAAGGGCACCTCCAAAGGGCACCAGATGATTCTCTCGATACTCGATACTCGCAAGAAAGGATATGGGGGAACAGCTGCGTCCAACAGCATGCTTTCGATATGACAGGAGTGCACATGTAGGCCATGGCAGCTGTAGGTGTGCCGCACTGCTGCACCTTGTCACAGATTTTGTCACCCACCATGACCCAATGGCCATACAGGGGCGTCACGCTGGCAGTTTCTGTACAGGGCAAAGGTAAGGGTGTTCAAGGTAGTGGCGGGTGGTGGTGGAGCTGCAGCAGCCCTGTGCAAGGGGCCCTCATGGCATGCCTGTTGGCCTGGCGCTGGTGATCTTACTAGTAGAGTGCTGGCAGGGCTCACCTGTGGCCATGGTGCTGTGTGGCTCCTGCTCCTAGCCCTGCAGCCACTGCTGTTGCTGTGCTGCAAGGACAACAACCCACCCTTGGCCCTGCCCACACGCCTGCTGCAGCCCTGACCCCAGGCTGGTGGCCCCTGCTGCTGCAGCGTATGAGATTGCCTCTGCCCTGAGCTACCTACACGCCCATGACGTGGTGCATGGCGACCTGTCAGCCTGGAACGTGCTCCTCAGCTCAGTTGGGGCAGGCGCTGATCCCTATGACAAGCGTGGATTTGTCGTCAAGGTTGGTTGTAGTGTAGGCTATGTTGTGGTCCAAGGTTTGGGGGTGTTGATATGGCTGGATGGACATAAAGGTGAGGGTGGGGATAGGCAAGGGGCCGGGGATGGGCAGAAGGCTGAATGTGCAATGTGTATCACTAGAGCCTGTGCCACTGCTGGTCAGGCGATGTGAACGTTGGGGTCTACGAGGGCCTCATGCGTGTGAACATTACAATGTCAAATGTGACAGGTGGTACCCTAGGAAGCAGTAACCCAGGCAGCCTCTGCAGGTCTCTCCACACCCTCTCACACAACCCTGCCTGCCTGCCTGTACAACTCACACGCCTTGCTTGTTGCGGCAGGTTGCTGACTTCGGCCTGGCGCGCAGCCTAGATGTGGAGCAGCACGTGAAGACCCGAAACTATGGGACGCTCACACACCAGGTCAGTGCTGGTCAGCTGCAGATGCGGCTCCTTCTGCCGATGCCTGGCCACAACGAGCACCATAAATACCTATGGCATGTATACCTATCAGGCTTGAAATGCTGCAAGCCATGCTGAGTGACCCACCTCGGCTGGTAAAACAGCTGCGATGTGCATTTGGGCTCACCATGATGTATCTGCTCATGTTCATGTTCCCCAGCTTGAAACTCAGGGCTGGCTGAGCTATGAGGAAAATGAAGCAGGCATTCAGGGTGTTGAGAGTGTGGTGTGCATGCAGTGCTGCATGGCATGTGTGTGTTGTCATCACCATGTGTCGCAGTAGCGTGTGCAGTGTACTGCTGAGCCACAAATGTGTACAAGCATGGAGGTGTTCAGGATGGATGGTGGATACTGTTAGCATTGCTGTAGCACACTAAACTAACGACATTGATTGGGAACAGGCACCCAAGACAGGCAGTGTGTTCATGTGTATCACGGCTACTGTATCCTACCTGCTGGCTGATGGATACTCATATGGCTCTCTGACCACAGCCACCCTCCCTTTCACCCCATCCTGTGCAGCCGCCTGAGACGCTGTCGCATGGGCTTGTAAGCCGTGAGACTGACACCTACAGCCTGGGCGTGCTCATGTGGCAGGTGAGGTGACAAGCTCAGGGCTGGCCGGCCGTGCTGTGGGGCTGGGGCAGCTGCTGGGTGTACACTGGAGTGGAGCGCCTAGCTGGGCAGCCTGGGCTCACGTTTAGACAAGCATGTTTACTTCCTGTCTTCTGTTCGTCATGCTAGTCATTGAAGTGCTTGGGTGTGCACTGCAGATGTACACTGGCAGCCGCCCCTGGGCTGGCATGACCCAGTCCCAGATTAAGGGAAGTGTGACCTCTGGCAGTAGCCAGCTCAAGTGGCCGCCTCACACGCCCCCTGACTTCCTGGCCCTGGCCTCAGCCTGCTTGTCATTCAAGCCCACTGACAGGCCTAGCATGTCCCATGTGTGCTCCACCCTGGACGCTCTGCGCAACAAACACCAGCTGGCAACGCCATAAGTCTGCCAACCTGCCTGGATGTGATGATGATGGCTCATATCACTTCAGCCGTCAGTCTGAGTGTTGTCCAGCCCAGCCCTGCCCAGCCCGCAGAAACACCACTGCTAGCTTTGCATTGTCTGCACTCAATAGTGCAGACACCATTGATCTGCCAGCTCACAGTCTAAGTCCTGAGAGCACCTTTTGTTTGTCTTGTCAGCATGAGGTGCTATAGAACGGCATGACAGAGATAAGCACTGTAGGGATTGAAACCTAGTAAGCAGTCCCCTGCATCTTTATCAAGCAGCTCAATGACGCATCTGTGCTATCGCCACAGCGCCAGCAGCAAGGGCACCAAATGGTACGCGTAGGAAGTATGAGGCCAGGCAATGGGCGAGGGCCTCGTACAGTCCAGTGACAGAGATGGCAAAGCCTGCAGCCTGGCAGACCCTGCAGCCTAGACATGCTAGCCTTTTGCTCAGCAGGTCCCTCCCTCTCTCTCTGCTTCTCGCTCAGCAGACATCAACGCATGGCATGCTTGGAGCTGAGGGGCCTAGCAGCAAGCAAGTGGCGACAGATGGTGGGAGGTGGCTCCAATGAACTGTCAGACCCAGCTGGTGGCAAGGGCCACGCCATTGGGCTGGTGGGTGGGCTGGTGTGAAGCATGGACTGTTGTCGTCAGTTGCCTGTGCTAGGAGTAAGATGGTGTTCCTGGTTTTGGGCAGAGCCGCTTCAATAGGCAGAACCTGCATCATTGCAAGTGAACCGTGACTGTAGCTGGCTGGACCACGGACTGCATGCACTGAGAGCACCTTTTGTTTAGCAGGTCTTTCTTGAAGAGATGCACACGAATGAAACATTGCCTGATGGCCGGCGTGGTACACGGCGTGTACCGTTATTGAGTCGCTCTATCTCGTGCGTGGCTTTAGCTTACACGTGTTTACTGCCGTGTGCTGAATAGTCATTCGGTGTTGGCTGGTGCCTGCTTGTAAAGTTTGGGGTGGCCCTGCAAGTCAAGTCTGTCAGCTATGATCATTTCTCGTGTATACACGTAATGGACCTCACTCCCGCCTCACTCCGGCACTCCGGCACTGCTGTCTCCGCAGCATGGTGTGACGGCGGACAGTATATACAGTTCCGTTTGCCGTTTGTGTATGTAATGGACCTCATTGTTCCGCCTCGTTGTTGCCGGCACGCCGGTTGGATGGTGCCTAGGGCGCGACCGAAATATGATTTTCCTGAGGAAACGCCGATATGACTGAATATGACTGGAATATGATTTTTACCGTTTGTAGGGCGGTGGAGAAGAGTTGAGACTTAGCGAGCGGCGAGTAGGCTAGCGGAGACCCCTAGCTATGTATGGATCACTAAGCCAAGGCCATAGCTGCCAAGGGCGGCCCACAAGGCAGATGAATTGTCCATGCTGAAATATGATCAAAAATGATTAGGTCGCGCCCTGATGCACCCCCCAGCAAGACCACTCCGCTTTGATAGTGTTGCTGAGTCCTTGAGATGTCGAAGAAAACAAACGCAAGCGTCCCGTTTCCCCCGCACCCTCCGCAGCCGGTAAGCCGGAAAGTCCGACGAAAGGGCCTAGCCGACGCAGACGAAGCTAACTGAGGACGCGACGCAGTGTGTACCACGCGACAAGGAGACTCCCTACACCAAGTCCTGCCGTGCGTGCTGTGCTTTCCTGTGTCTGCAGGTGCCAGTAGTAGTGGGCAGCAAGATTTCAGTGACGAGGGACAGGCTGTCAAGGAAGTAAGCGGTCAGCGGCGCCAGGTGATTAAGGCTCTGGCACTGTGTTGCTCCAGTCCTTCCTAGGCTAGGCCTCCCAAGGCTTCGCAGCAGCAGGTCCAGCCCCAGGCCCCATGCAGCCATGCAGCTCACCCCGCGCTGCAGCCGGCCCAGCCCAGCTGCCTCCCCAAGTGCAGCTGGGCATCTGGGACTCCAAGCTGTTGCCACAGATCAGGGATGCCATGGGCCTACTCACCGATGCCAGCGTGCTGGAGCACATGATGCGCGGCCCCCACCACCGCGGCATCAAACTGCGGCCCAGAGAGGTGGCGGTGTTTGAGCAGGCCAGCAATGCCTGGCCGGCTGCCATGCTCAAGAAATTGGACGAGGAGCATCTGCAAGGGAATGGCAACTCACTTAACGCAAACGCAACCAAGATCATCACCAGCATACAGCATACTACCGCCACCCACAGCGCTTCATCATGTGGTGGGGCAAGGCTGTTGGGATTTCCACCACCCCAGGCCCTTCAGGGGGTAGGTGGCTGGACCGGGACACCAACGGATGCCTGGACTTCCAGCGCATTGGGGAGAGCATGCAGCGCCCCCTGGAGGTGTGCAGCTGGAAGGAGCGGGAGGCTCTGCCCCCCATTGGCAAGGAGGACCAGCAGGGCTTCAAGCTGGTCAATGACTGGATGCCCAAGGGCAGGCAGCAGCTGCACCGGATTGCAGAATACCGGCGGGGCATTGATGGCGGGGCCCGCAACACTTCATAGGCCCTAGTAGTTCGCACAGGCTGTTAGCCTTACGAAGCATGATGCTGTTAGTTTTGATGGGGTGCCGGGTGGTTTAGGGGGGAAAGTGCCACCGGAGTGGGGTTTGTAGTCAACAAGGGTGCGACCGAGGATGCTTCAACTTGATTCGAGTAGCTGAGTGTGATTACCCACTGTCAAACAGGTTGTTCCTTGTTGAAGGAGTTTTGTTTGGCTGGCCTCTCAGCGCTGCCTACCCAAGGGGCGAGGAAAGCACGTACCTGCCTTCCAAGCGGCTCCATGCCTAGCTAGCAGGAGGACTTGCACCACGAGCGTGGGTTGTCTGCCATGGGCACGCTGTTCCCCGGCGTGTGCTACACCCGTCTGCAAAACAAGCTGCCTAACATCTAGGGAAATGGGCTCAACTGATGGGCCTCAGCCTGGTATGGCTGCTGCTCCACATCCTGGTATGGTTGCTGCATGTTTAACGAATATGTTTGGCTGAAGTACGGGGACATGGACATAGAGCAACATGGAGTCAAGTCCTTAGTATGTTGTGCCACGGGAGGAATTTACAATACACTCTTAGCTCATTGTTTCTAGGCTGTTTATGAACGCCCACGTTTGGCCATCTCCACAGCCAGGCAGTTGACACTATCCAAAAGCGGCGTAAGCCATTTCACAACCTTCACACATACATTTCTTGCCTTTGTGCACCTTTTTTTTAGCACTCAGTTCTAGATTGCATTGCGAAAAGTCCCAGACCCCTAGAGAAAAGAGTGCTCATCTCTATGCACTAAACAAGTCGCCAAGGGCCGGCTATCTGCATTGCCCTAAACAACATCAAGGCTGCAGCTTGTACGGCACAAGCGACATCAGCTCAACGGTGTCAATGCTGCGCGTCTGGGCGCATGCGAGAGATGCAGTGTCACAGCTGCTTGAGCGGCAGCAGGGTCGGTCTCCACCATGGGCTGTCACCCTTAGCCAGCTGCTCCAAGACCTCAGCATCTGTGGACTTATTACCAGCATCATGTGCAGGCTCAAATGGCCTTGCCCCACCTCTTCGCTGCTCTCGGCAGCTCAGACCAAGCTATGCGCATGGAAGTGGCGATTGATGTGGTGTATCATGCCGAGCTACGGCTGCCGCCGCCTAAGAATGGGCAGCAGCAGCAGCAGCAGCAGCGGATGCAGCAGCAGCAGCGGATGCAGCAGCAGCAGCGGATGCAGCAGCAGCAGCAGCAGCAGCAGCAGCAGCAGCAGCAGCAGCAACAACAGCAGCAGCAGCAGCAAGAGGACCCTTATGGCACTTGGCGTCAGTATGCATCTGTGCTGTGAACGGCGACCCTGGCAGCCCCGCATTGCGCCTTCACCTCGAACAGTACTACCTTGCCAGCCCCATCTCCAATGCCCCAGTGGAGTCCTTGTTGCAGCTGCTGAAGCATGGTGGTGGCAGGTACATGGAGCTGCCAGCTCTGCTGCAGTTGATGTCCCTGCGCACATGCAAGGAGGCCAAGAAGACTGTGGATGTTCATGATTTGCAGCAGCGTATGGGTCAGCTCCGTGCTGAAATGCGGCACAAGGAGGATGCCGCAGCTGCAGCACAGCGGTCAGCAAAGGCAGAGCGCCAGATCACAGATGCAGCGCACAAGGTCGGGAGGGTTGTGATTAATGTGGGTGACCATGCGTGCCAAGAGCGGCTTGCAGCGGCCCATGCCCTTGCCTCTGGGGGGCATGATTATGGCCACACAACTGTCGAGGAGGCAATGAAGATGACAGGAAAGCAGCTTCAGTCATACCTCCAGTTTCACAAGCAGGAGGTACACACGAGCTGGAGCTACAGAGCCACGTGTGCACCCACATCCGTGGGAAGATTGCCGCAACTGCGCCCCCTCAGCAGCAGCTGACCCTGCAGGCACCACCCCTGAGCTGGCTGTGCCTGCTGGTGCACCCCCTCAGCAGCAGCAACAGCTGGCATCGGCAAGCACGTCACGTAAGCGTGAGGCACCTGCAGCTAACAAGTCGAGGGCAGCAAAGCAAGGTGAGACAACACCACGTACTGCACCTAGCACCTTGTTAAGCGTAGTAGAGCAGCCGGGAATGCACTTGCGCCAGCAGCAGCTCCAAAAGCTGATAGTGGTATCCAGTCGTCACGACTGCCGTCATCGCGTCCACATGCCAAAAGCAAAACATGTTCCGACTGCTGCTGCGCGTTGCAGGTGCCACTCGCAACAGTGTGGCGAAGCGTGCTAGTGCGGCGCGCCTCGCATGGGGCGAAACCGCATGAATTCAAATGTCGATCTTTGGGCAGGCACTGAGAACCGCTGAGAGCGAGATAGTTTTTGCTCCGTCTGCCATCTCGTAGCTATGAGTCTCCTCTCTTCAAATCACTGTTTACATATATGTTTGACTGAGTGGCTGCGGAGATACGGGCTTCCTATCACAGGGGGGTGGTTTTCAGGTAGTTGGGAACGCCTGAGTGTAAGCCATCATCAACACAGCCAGGCAGGTTGATAGGCAATGGCTATTTGGAACGTTTAGGATGCGGCGCTGTGGCGCCCTCTGGCGCTGTGCTAGTCGCAGGGCTGCCTTAGCTGCCAGCCTATGGACAACCAGTATCTTGTCTTGAGCAAAGAACAGCCTCGAGACTGCGCACCTCAAACCCAGCAGCAGCAGCCTGTGGCACAGTAGTGTGTGCAAGGAGCCTTTTTGCGTTGTTGTCCATTTGTGGCAGGGCATGTCAGTCATGCCCATCTTATATTACAGGAGTCAGGCAACAGTGCAAGTAGGTCAGACAACAGTGAAAATTGAAAGGCGCTCATGTCGTTTGTGCTGGATGTTTACCCAGTTCACACATTACACCACCCTAGTATGTGAGTAGTTCTGCTGACACGTGTCCTCTACTTGGCTGATGAAAGAGCGCTGGTGCAGCATGCTGGATGTTGCTAGCAGCACGTCACAGGGGTGTCAGGTTCGCTCAGCCATATCAGTGTGTTGTTTCCTTCTGTGTGTTCTGATCACGTGTCACGGCAATGGCGCATGTGTGTGGTGTCATCACGAGTGTATAGGTCTGGTGCCTAGTGTATGGGGTGAAAGCTCTCAGATCTGCAGACCAACGACTAAGACTGACACCTAGCGTAGCACTTGGCGGTGCAGGACAACGCATTGAAGACCTGGGTGGCAGCTGCGAGCTGACCCGGTCGACTCACGGCGCGCGGTGGACACCAGGAGAGCCACCGCTTGCTGCCCGGCCAGCGGCAAAGCTACTTGGTGCCGCTTGTGACTTGCCAGAAGCCGGCGTACCCCGGTGCCTGAATGAAACGTGTCCGTGTCCAAATACACGCCGCGCGCACCGTCCTCCTCTGCAACGGAGCTTGGTTCGGCACATATGTTGCCCAACGCGGCTGCAGCCTCGCCAAGTGGTGGCAACGACCCAGCTTGCGACGCACGCAATACCGTCCTGAGACGCATCCTTTGGACCCGACCACAATTTCGCCCCCGCCCTTGAGCGTCTGCTTTGACTGATGTCGACCTGAATTTACTACAGAGCATACCGGCTTGACTAGCTGGGCGCTGCGCCTCGGGCGTGGTGGCCCCCAGAAGCCACTGGGCTGCAGCCGAGCTGGGTGTCGGCGTCTGCCCAGCCTGCCCCAGAAAGACCTTAGCGGAGCTCCCTTCTGGCACGTCTAAGTAGCCCACATGGCCCCCAGCGTCCCACGCTCCAGGCCCCTCAGCAGAGCTCACACATGTGTGGCTGCTGTGGCCCAGCTGCTGCTGTGACTCCCTCTGGCTCGTCCCCACGCCCTTGCCGGCTGGCGTGGGGCGGTGGCAGTGGTGGTGCTGCTGCTGTTGGAAGCACTGCAGCTGGGTGTGAGCAAGGGCAGCCACTGACTTAGCCTCCTCTGCAGACTCATAGGCCATGTGGGAGGCAGCCTGCAGACTGGTCAGCTGCAACTGCAGTTGGGCTGTGGCCAGGGCCTGGCTGCTCAGCTCCATCTGCAGCTGACTTGCCGTCTCCATGGCATGCAGGTGGGCGGCTTCCAGCTCCCTGGAGGGACAGCAGGGATCAGGGAATGTGTGGAAAGTGTGACCCCATGTAAGGGTTCAGGGTCAAGCATGTGCTGGAAGGATGCAGGCGGGGGAACCAGCCAGGAGCAGCCCCACAGCCCCTCAAGGGGCAGCTCCCGGCTGGGGAGGGAGTGGAGGGGGTGCTGGGGCAAGCGAGGGGGAGTTGGGACATTGCTGGCAGGGGTGGGGGAGGGCCCGGGCAGAAAGAGGGTCACAGCGACTACTGGAAGCAGGGCAGGCAGCTCGGCTTGGTGGTGGCAGTGGATGGATCCCACACCAGCCAGGTCAGCTCAGCTGTGAACAGGCCCCAGCACACCACCAAAGACCCATGCTGCATGATGGCAGGCAGCTGACCAGGCTCACTCATTCATGCACCTGCCAAGCTGTGGCAGCAGTGCTTGATGTCTGTCCTACCCCGGCGCTGCTCACCAGGGAGCAGGGAATGCCTGGACTTCAGATTCACGCTGCTGCAGGGCCCAACACCCATTGGTGCAGGGTTCTATTAGCCTAATCCAAATCCCAGAGGTGATTCTTGGGTCATGAGGCGGTTAGGTGAGTGAAGAAGGTGTTGAGGTGAACAGGGTGAGGTGAGTGAAGAAGGTGTTGAGGTGGTGGTAGTGGTGGTGGTGGTGGTGGTGGTGCCCACCTGATGCGCTGAGCGTCCGCCGCGTGGCGCTGCTGCGCATGAGCCTGCAGGCGCTGGAGCTCTATTGACCACTGGGTGTGCTGCAGCTGGAGGTCCTGAACCTGCCGCTGGTGCAGCTGCAGTGCATGCAGCATGCCGGCACAAAAAACCTCGTGGTGCAGCCTCTGACTACAATATGCCCACCAACATGTACCCAAGTTTCTCCCCTTTCTACTATCAATTCCTTCCCCCACTACACATGTACCATGTAACCAACTTTACGATCCAACCTGCCCAAGCTGTTCCCCAACCCCGCCCAAGCAAACAGACACATTTCCTCACCCCTACCCCGCCCTCCATGCTGGGCTGGATGCATGCTTACTGACCACAACTCCCCACTAAGGGCATGGAGTGATGGCAGGGGTGGCAGCGGCCCCTGGCCCTAGGCGCCCTCCCTCCTGCAGCCCGGGCCCACCTGCGCTGCTGTCTCAGCCTCCTGCCACGCTAGCTCCGCAGCAGCCAGCTGAGCCCCCAGGGCCTCCACCACCTGGTCCCTTGCAGCAATCTGGCTCAGGTGCCACTCTTGGAGGTGGCGAGGGTGGGAGGCCAGCGGGGGGCTGCAGGGCACGTCAACACAGGCACACCTGTTGCTGATCATGTGTGGTGATGCTGCAGGTTGCTTTGAATGTCTTGGATTAGCTGTGGCAGCTTCTGCATCTGCGGTGCAGCTGCTGCCATGTTGGCTTGTCCCGCATGTCAACATCAATGGCATCAGGTTGGCAGGACTGCACAAGAGAGAGGCTTGACACTGTGAGGACCACCAGCAGGGCTAGAAAGGTTGTGCAAGTCAAGACAACCCCAAGCCCATCAGCAGGACAGCAGCCATATAGCAGCAGAGCAGGAGCAGGACTGCCTAACGACAGCTGAGGGAAGAGGAGGGGCAACCACTGCTGAGACACCAGTCAGATCAGGTACACGCTTAGCCTCCGCCGCTCACCCCTTAGGGCTGTCTCCCTCCCAAACCAGCCCCTGCTCCCACTCCTCCTGCTCCTGCTGCAGCTGGGCCTCCTCTGCCTGCTGCGACAGGGCCTCCAGGCTGATGATGCGGGCCTGCGCTGCCTGCAGACTGGCCTCCAGCTGGGAGGAGTACTCGCTGCCCCGAGCCACCTGGGTGGCCACCTGGTGCAGCATGCGCAGGGCCTGCAGAGGGGAGGGGCAGGCAGCCAGGGGGAGTGGGAGACTGGGTGGGGTGAGGCCTGCTGGGTGGGGAGGGGTGGCAGGGGCTAGGTAGGCAGAGGGTTGGATGGCTAGGGAGGGAAATGGGTGGCAGGGGAAGGAGGGGCAGAGGGGAAAAAGGCCACAAGGGGTAGGATCAGGGACATCAGAGTCAAGGTGAGACATTCAGGGTGGCAGCTGAGAGCGCCTTGGCTTCTACTGCCCTGTCACTGTCACCGGTACCTGTGCTCTTGCTGATCCTGCTGATCCTGCTGATCCTGCCCGTCCTCCACATTCGTCACCTTGGCCTGCAACCTGCCTGCCCTCCCCTTGCTATTGTGTTTGCAGCCTGGCAGAGTTGAGTGGCCCAGATCTGGCTTGCGTGAAGCTGAGGGCAGTTGACAGTTGGTGCCCTATGCTGCATCCCACCTTGTGCTCCGCCCTCTGCCTGAGGCCCCCTGCCTCCACCCCTGGCAACGACGCTGACAGGCAGGGTGGCGCGAGGTCTAGGCTGTCCAGTATGGCGCTGCTGCGCAGTGAGCTGGTGCCGCTGGGGCTGTCCAAGCACCAGCTGGCCCGAGCGGCAGCGGCCAGGTGTGCCAGAGGGGAGGAGGCAGGCCCCTGTGAGCTCAGGCTACGCAACTGGTAGTACAGCCTGGGGTCATGAACACCAGCACCAGCAACAGTTACAGCACCGGCATCAGGGTTGCAGCCATGCCAGGTTTGCAGCCATTCGCAGCCATGCAGCCGTTTGCAGCCATGCAGCGGTTTGCAGCCATGCAGCGGTTTGCAGCCATGCAGCCGGTTGCCAGGTTGCCAGGTTTGCAGCCAGGTTTGCACCAATGTAATAGGTATCCGACAAGCGTGGGCATCATCAGCGTCAGGAAGAGCCTTCAGCTATGACTACATCTCAATAGTGGTGTGGCAGCAGTGTGTGTGTGTGTGTGAGAGAGGTGGTTGGCTGCCGGGTGACCTGGCAGTGATTGAGCTGCGGTGAGCCAGCAGATGAAGCAGAGCAACCACTCACAATGCCCAGTCTGTCACTGACCGATGCTATCACCCAGCTGCCCTGTGAGAGGTCTGGGAGCTGACACAGCAAGAGGAAGGGGACATGGGGAACAAGGGAGGTAGGGGCTGAGGTGAGGGTGGGACATCTGCGAGGACAACTCTGTCACCCCAGTACCCTGCCTCTGCGGGGCCCTGCAGCATCATCTTACACAGCTATGCGGCTATGCGGCTATGCGGCTAAGCGCTTGGCTTTCAAAATGGTACCGGAATGAGGCAGCACTGGGCCTTGAACGTTAACAATTGTTCAAATCAGAAACCTTATTGTGCATAACTGGCAGCGGTAAGGACAAGTGGCGACCACACAGCAAAGCGAATTGATGCAGCATGCAAGGCTGAACCTCCAGAGCACTTGCTCACGTGTCATAGCACAACGGCAGGCTGCCTCACATGCCCGGCATCACGCTCAAGCCAGAGGGGCGCCTACCTGGACATGACGTCCTCCAATTCCCCTATACGCTCACTCCTGGTTGCATTCTCAGCTCCCAGGGCATCATTCGCAGCCAGCAGCTGCTCCACCTGCAAGCAGGGAGGTCGCCCTGACAGGTTTATAGGAGCCTGCAGCCATGCTCACAGGGCCAGACAGTCACTAACCCAGGCAGAGCCTAGGCTGGTCAGCGCGGGCCCAGGTACAGCCCAGGTAGAGGCTAGGCGTCTACACAATACCCGGCTTGCGGGGGGGGTTCAGGCCACAGCAGGGCAAACTGTGGGTTAGGGATATGGGGGGGCACACGGCCTCAGGGCTGAAGCTGGCGCCACGCAGGGGAGTGGCGGCCCCTTCCCCACCATGAGTTGTAGACAGGTAGTGGGCCTGTATGCCTGGTTGCAGTGCTGTGCCCTTCGGTTGCACTGCTGCTGGGTGACCTGCATGTGCCTGCCACACCCAATCACCGCTGGTCCCTACTCCCTGTCACATGCACCTGCATCACATACTTTAAGCCCTAAGCTGTTGCAGGTGCCCACATACCTGCATGCTCAGCGCTTGCACCTCCTGCACCTTAGCAGCCAGTTGGCTTCTCAGCTCACCCTCCACCTGCACGCCACTACTGCTGTCTTTCATCTTTGTTACTATTTTGTGTTCCTCCTTTACCATAACCCAGTCAATGTCAGCTACAGCCTCTTTCTGTGCACAGTTTTGTACAGCACCTCTGACTCTGCTTGTATGCAAGTGTGGCAGAGCTCTGTCACCAGCATCACTCAGCTGGCACTGCATGCATCAGCACAAGACACGTGCATTCAGAATGTTTTTACACCAGCAGCAGCGCCAGCAGAAGCACCACTGACAATCCACTGACACCTCAAACCAGCCCCCTCTCCCCTCCCCCCTCTCCCCTCCCCCCTCTCCCCTCCCTTTGCCCCACCAACACATACTTGCACCCGCCGAGCCAGTTCATCCGCCAGCATCTCATCCGACAAGCTGCTGTCCGCCTGCTGCTGCAGGAGAACGCCTCGCAGCTGCGCGACCTGGTTCCTCAGTATGGTGGGGCGGGCCAGGGCAGAGCCTGGGGCCATGCCAGGTGTCTCCAACAGCCCCTGGCCCAGTCCCAGGCCCTGGACGCCCTGGCCCACCCCCGGGGCCCTTGGTGGAGAAGCAGCTTCTAGGCAGCTGCCTGCGCGGTCAGGCTCGGGTTCGGCTGGCCAGGGCAGCTGGCTGCTCTCTAGCGAATGCCTGGAGCTAGTAGTGGTGGGGGTGAGGGGTGGGCAAGTCAATGCACGGGCGGGGTTATGCCACAAGCCCAGGGGGCTGCGGGCAGCTGGCTCGGCCCCAAGAGCAGGGTGGCCAGTAGGCATGTCCCTGGCACGGTGCATGATCACAGAGGACGGCCTGGTGGGGTCCACGCCCGGCAGGAGGGTGAGGTCCAAGGTGGTGGGGTGGCCGTGCTGGTACTCCAGCATCGCTGAGGTGGGGAGGAGTGGCTGGGTTGTGGCCATGGTATCGCTGGTGCCTGTCTGCCCGCCGCTGCTCCCACTGGAGGAATAGGTGGTGCCGGGCAGCAGGGCAGGGCTGTCAGGGACAGGGCTGAGAGGCAAGGCTGAGGTGGGCCTGGGGCGCCCGCTGGGGCTACTGGCCCAGGGCTCTGACGTCACCTGACTGCCTGGGACCGTGGCAAGGTAGTAGGTCCCTGCCTCCCCCTGCTTGCTGCTGCTGCTGCTGCTGCTGGTATGGCGGATGTCTGCTGGGCCAGCAGCATCAGGAGGACCAGGGGGACCCCACGCAGGGCCTGCCCCAGTGCCTGGCCCTGGCCTAGCGCTGCAGCCCCAGCCGTGGCTGGCATGGGACAGAGTGGGTGCCGCCGCGGCCCTGCTGGCCCCTGGCATGAGGTGTGAGGTGGTGGGCGCTGCGTAAGGTGGCGGTGGGGCTGGCGTGGTGGCAGATGTGAGTGAGGTGGTGTGAGAGGCGTGGTGGGTGGCGAAGATGGCATTGGCCATGGAGGCCGTGAGGGAGAAGGCGGACTCAGAGCTGCAGGTCAGCAGGTCCAAGCCCAAGCCAGGCTGCCAGTCTGAGGGATGCAGGGGAGCCACCGCAGGGCCCACTGCCCTCTCCCACGCAGCGGCTGCTGCTATGCTGCCATCGCTGCCAGCCAGCTGCTGCTGCTGCTGCTTGATCAGGGGTCTGCACAGGGGCTGTTGCAGGCCACGACCTGGCAGCAGTGGCGGGACCTGTGCTGCCAGGTGCTGCACATCCATCATCACACCCACAGGTGCATGATCACCCTTCAGCCCTCCACTGCTTTGCTGCAGGGTGGGGTCACTGGGGGTGGCTGCTAGCGTCGAGGTCGTGAGGAGTTGCTGCTGCGGTGGGCCTGGGGCTGGGGAAGTAGCAGGAAAGACAGTTGCTGGGCTACTAGTCTGACGGACAAGGGAGGGCGCCCCCGGCACGGCAGGAATCCTGCTGCTGCCGCAGCTCTGAGGCAGCACCACCCCCCATGGCTCTTGTCTACCTACGCCAGCGAAGCTGCACCCAGTGACCGTGTGGTTGTGGCCGCTGCTGCTGCTGCTAGGGCTGTGTGTGGAAGGCATGTCCCCGGCCAGGGAGCGAGTGCGGCGCTTGTGCTGGGCAGGCGGCGGGGCGGCGGGGTGGGTCGGGATCAAGCTGGTGAGTGCGGGCTTGGGTGGGACGTGCAGCTGCTGCGGTAGGCTGGCTGCAGAGGGAGGTGCTGAGTGGGCAGCGCTGGGGGCGGGTGGGATGAGGCTGGTGGAGGTGGTGGAGGTGGTGGTGCAGAGCTGAGGGGATCTGGCCAAGGTATGAAGCTGAGGCGTTTGGCTGTGTGGCCCTGCACCATACTCCACACCTAGGGGCTCTTGCCTGGCGTCCCCCTCACTAACAGCAGGAGCAGCAGCAGGAGCAGCAGCAGCAGCAGCGGAAGTGCCTACCAAGGGATAGATGGAGGTGGGCGCGGGTAGGCGGCTAGGGGGCCCTGGGACAGCTGCCTGGTCACCCAGGGTGAGCACACCGTGCCCTGGGGGTGGTTGAGGGGCGTGGGGGAGGCGGGATAGAGAGCGCCTGCGTGCTGGGTCTGGCTGCTGCCCCATAGCTGAGGGGGCCAGGGGGGCTGGCTGTGCCAGGCTGTGAACCTGGGCATCCGCCAGCCCCAGGGCATCGGGCGTGCTGCTGTCCTCCCCGGCTGCTAGCAGCGAGTGGGCGGGCCGGCAGCATGAGGGAACTAGAGCACCCACATTGTTGTGCACGTCAGTCTGATACGCGTCATCAGCAGCCGGCTGGAGAGCAGGTTGATTGAGCTGTACGCACCCCTGTGCAGTGGGACACTGTAGCCCTCCCAGCCTGTGTCCAGGGGTACTGTCACCACAGCTGACAACTGCACTGGCATCGTTAAAACCACTGCCATTGGCACTCACTCTGGTGCCACCATAGCCATGGGCAGGAGCACCAGCAGTGGCCTTGCTGCCCGCAGTGGCACCCTCAATGAGCCCCTCCTGCCCTGCTCCACTGGGTGTTAGTTCAGCCCCCCCTTCCCTGTGCTTAAGACCCACACCATTTTGTCCTATGCTTTGTCCCAAGCCCCCCCCTTTGCATGGATCATGAGGGAAGAAGGTGCTGCATGCCTCGTCGTCGCCCAGTGCAGGCAGTGGCAGCAGGTGGCTGGTCCCCAGGCTGGCTAGGCTGTTCAGAGGGCTGCCCTCTGTTGGGAGCTGGCTGAAGCCTGAGGTGGAGCTGGTGTCGCCTGCAGAGATGGAATGGCCAGGGCTTAAGTAGGCCTCAGGGCTCATGAGTTCCGCAGCCGGAGCAGCCGACTGCAGTGCATGGGGAGGATTACGGGTGGCTGCATAAGGGGAGGGAGGAAGCTGACCTGCCGTCTCCAACACCTGGCTCGCCTCACATGCTCTATCGCTGGCTGGAGCCTGTGAAGCTGCAGGGCTCGATTGATCATGCACTGCCTCGAGGTCACCTGCACGCTTGCATGGTAGTTTGGTGCGCCTGGGAGTGCGTGCAATGCAGATGTGCTCGAAATCCTTGCATGGACTGGGGTTTGCCTGCGTCAGGGCCGGCTTCGACGAAGGTGGCGACCTAGAAACCTGCGAGAGCGGCAGCGAGCTGTGGTGTTCTTGCACTGCTCCGCACGTATTGCGAAGGCTGGCAGCGGGACCTGAGTTGCCCTGACGGCATTGATGAAGAGCAGCGCCGGCATTAAGAGCGCTAGGCACAGCGCCGCCAAGGGTAGTGAAAGGAGCAGGATGGCCAGTCGCGCCAGGTGCAGCAAGGTAGCCCGGGTGGTGGCCTTCATCGCCAATTGAGCCCCTGGGCTGCCCAGCTCCGCAGCCCACTAGCGCATCAGCCTCGCCACTCTCAACCACGGGAGTCGGGTGTGAGGCTGTGACCGACGCCGCGTTGAATTGCATGGATTCGCGTGCGGCGAGCACGCTCTTAAGCTTGATGAACAGGGACATGCCCTGTGAAGCGGTGACGGACGCGGCTGGTTGAGCACGGGAAGAAAGGAACACGTGTCATAGGCAGAGATACGTGAGAGACACGTGAGAGGAACGGAGGCAAGAGATGAATAGGGTGAAGGAAAAGATAAGCTGGCATGTTCAGAGCCGGGGATAGCAAGCCAGAAGCATGGGGTGTCAATAACAGGTCTCACTGGCTCTCCCCTGGAGCTGTGTATTGCCACACCTTGGTGCGCTCCTGCTTGGCATGCCTTAGCTCGTCCGTCAACTTTAATACTATGCTGCAGGCATACAGACAAGGACATCTAGGAGGGATCACAATAGTAAAGGTGCTTGTAATTGACACCATGCAAGTGTAAACATGGGCTGTGAGCTCATAGATGGGTAGACAGGTAGATGGGTAGACAGGGACTGCGATGCAGTGTTAACTATGCAGTGCATCAGTGAGAGCAGGTGGTTGTGTTGGAGCTGTGCTGGTTGCTTAAGCTGTTTGAGCTGCCAGGCATGCGCGAGGAGGACCCTAAGCTGAGCGCCAGAGCCTTTTTTGGCAGCCCCAAGGCCCAAGCCCAGCAGCCTGTGGCCCAGTAGCATGTGCGTACCAGGCAATGCTTAAGCGGTTGCTTGTATCAGAGCATGTGTTTCATGCCAACATCGATCGCCCAACCCTTGCAAGGGGGTGAGGGTAGAAAATTAGGTATTGGTACCAGCTGTAGGTCACTGACACTCAGTTCGGATTACAAATAACACAGCCCCTACCCATTAGTAGGGGAACTATTTGCTGATGAGGGAGGGGCAACACAAGCAAGCACAACATCGCATGGCAGTATGTAGCAGCAGTCACAGGTGGCAGTTGCAGACCCATTAAGGCAGCGCATGGAGCCTTTCACAGGTGGACCATGTGAACAGCACTGGCAGGGGCCTGGCAAGGCTAGCTAGAACAGAGTTGTCAAACCCTTGTACGACATCCTGTGGATGGAACATTTGTGAGCAGGCAGCGCCTGCTGGAGGTGCGCTGGTGGACTGGCTTTGAGGCACTGCGCTGCCTAGTCAACCAAGGCAAACAAGCGGATGATCAGGCTGCTGCGTGACTGCTTCCCAGGGAGCAAGGTCGTGTCATCACAGTCACTGTGGCTGCCATAGCACACACTGCTGCCCTGTAATGCACCCATTAGGGCAACAGCTATAGGCTTCTTACGCGTTATGTGCAATGTCAATGCACCCATTCGACTCGGCGGGGGGCCCAGTGGAACCTTGTAAAGCCAGCAGATCTGTAAGGCCTGCTGCCTAAGGGTGAGACAACTGCTTTGGGTAAAGAACCCACACCAGAGTGAGCTTTCACAATGGTGCGTAGCAAGTGACATGACAAGACAGGGCAACATGGGAGGAAGGGCAGGGAATGACTTTAGGCCAGGCACTCACGCCTGCATCGTTTGGACCTGGGTCACCAGCTCATCCCTGCTGCAGCTGGTCAGGTCCAGACGTGGTTTGCCTGCTGCAACGACTATGTCAGCGCCATGCCGTGCTCCAGCCAGCGCCCCTTGCCCTGCCTGCTGTTGCTGCGGCTCTGACACCTGGCTGTCGTGCTGCTCAGCTGCTGGCGCCACGGGTGTGTCCCGCTGTGGGAGGTAGTGGGCCTGCATGTGAGCAGCATGGGAAAGGAGGGAGCAGTGGGGCGTGAAGCGCCACAAGGCACACCAAGGCTGACCAGACAGCTGAGCCCACCCAGCCCACCAAGGGCCCAGGCCAAGGAAAGGGTAAGGCCAAGGCTGCAGACCCAACCTCTCAGCGCCGCAACCAGGCAGGTGGGCAGACGGGGATTGCAATGCAGCTTTGAACATGCAGTGCATTGGGGAGAGTAGCTGGCACCCCCTCGAGCTGTGCGGGTCACCTGGCCTGCCTGAGCTGCCAGGCAAGGGCGAGGAGTATCCTGAGCTTGGCTTTAACTGGCTGCGAGACCTGTCCCCAATGTTAATAATTAGCAGCAACAGCAGCCTATAGCACAGTAGTGCTGCTTTGCTTTGAGCTGTCATCAGCTTGTATTACTGCATGCCAGCCATGCCAACCCTAGGCTATAGTCTTGCCACAGGGTCAGGCAATAGTGTCGGTGCAAGCTGCCCACGCAGTGGGCAGGCTGACTCCATACAGACAAAACACCACCCCTAGTGAGAGTCCTATCATTGTGCCATTGCGTGGTGCTTGTTGCCCTCTAGGCAGATAAGTAAGGTGTTGATGTATGGCTAGCTGTGATGAGCAATCTAAGCAATGATGTGATGTGGAGGCAGGCAGAGCGAGTATGCTTGGCCGCATTACCTGGGTGTCAGCTATTGAGGCGGGTTGTAAGTGAATGTGGCATTGCTCACTTAGCCTCATCCCAGCATACGCCTCGCCATGCATGACCTGCAGGCGCTCCCGAAAAGCAGCGCAACAGCCAAGCTCGCGACCCCGGGCTGGCGCCAAGCTGCGTGCGGCTGCAGTCGTGTACCAGGAGAAGCACTGGACGCCAGAGGAGATGGCACTGCCCGCGTGTACAGCGCCGTGATGCAAGCTGTCGTGTGCTATTTCATAACTTTAAACCGGCCCATGATCGCCCGTGTCTCTATATCATAGTGATGAAGCTGCTCAAGTGCAGATGCAGAAGCATAACTATGCAAAAACAGACATGTCCTGTCCCCCCCACTGTCTGTCGTTGCGAGGGTTAGCTCATCTGCAAGTAGCAGCAGCAGCAGCAGGCCTGCAGCAACAGCAACAGCTGCTGCTGTGTCCTGTGTGTCTGAGTCAATAGGCAACACCCTTTGACATGTTGGAAAGACAGTGCTGTAGCTGACAGGTGACAGGCATCGATTGATCTAGTATTACATTGATTGAAGCTGCATTGTACTTGTGGACCGGATTTCGTGCGGATGTGTGTGTAGACATGTGTGTGACAAACACGAAAATCCTTAGTATATGTAGCTGAAAACAGCCAGGTGAGTGCTCCTTGCAGTCAGGTACCAGCCTGTGGTGCTCAGGCAGCTGCCTTGTGTGCTGTCAGTTGCCTTGTGCGCCTTCAGTCAGCTACCTTGTGAGCCTTCAGCCAGCTGCCTACACAAGCTGATGAGGTGCCTTGGTTGTGTTTATGGTGGCTGCAGGTGGCCAGCCGGTGGCACGCATTGCTGCCTAACCCTCGCCGCCAGAAGCTCGCCAGCCCCAAGCACAGATTTGATCAGGTCGTGCACACCGATGGAGTCGCCATCAGCGTGATGTTCCTGCGGCCCAAGCCTGCAGCGCCACCCGCAGAGCTGACGCGGATGGACAAAAGCATGGGCACAGTCAACCCGCTGGCCCACCTCCACGCGGAGTGGCTGGGCGTGGACCCGGGCAAGACGAGTATGGCCACGGTGGCGCACGAGGAGCGCAGCGCCGACGGCTCAGTGGTGTCCTTACGGCACTGGACGCTAACAGCAGGTCAATACTACCGGGACAGCGGCATCACGCGGCAGGCCCAGGCGACCCAGATCTGGCTGGCCCAGGTGAAGACGCAGCTCACAGCCCTGTCACATGTCAGCAGCAAGCCCAGCTCGCTGGCCTCGTACCGGCGGTTCGCCGACACCGTCCTGGCGACGTACGACGCCATGTGGGCCGAGGTCTCGAAGCCGCGCTGGGCCAACGCCAGGTTCAGGCTGTACTGTGGCAAGAAACGCGTGGTGGCTTCGTTCTGGGCCAAGGTAAGGCCCAATAACCCTAAACCACGAGTTAGGCAGCCTGGCCAGCTGCTGCTGTTGTCGCCTCTGTTACTGCTGCTATACCTGACCTTACACATGTGTGCCAATGTGTCTTGCTATATGTGGCTGCAGGTCAACAAGCAGGCAAAGAAGCTGTGGCCGGACCGCATCCTGGCCCTGGCCTATGGGGCAGCTGGCTTCAATGGCAGCGGCACCATTGGCTGCAGGGGTGTCCCTGTCAGCGAGATGCAGAAGGAGGCAGTGAAGCAGTTCAGGCCAGAGCGTGTGGTGCTGGTGGATGAGTTCCGAACCAGCCGGGTCAGCTCAGCCGACAACACCCCCAGTGAGACCCTCCTTGACACGCCGCCTGAGTCCTTTAGGCGAGGGGGGCGAGGATAGGGGGTTGTTGGCAGTGGTGGGAGGTGGTGGGAAGTCAAGGTGACTTGGTAGGGTCAAGATGATACATCTTATAAATGTGCATTTCCCCATGTGTCCATGCAGGTGGCTGCGGCCAGTGAAAAGCAAGGCAAAGCGATCCCAGGTCCGGAGCCTGATGTGGTCAACAAGCATCAACAACATCACCAGGTAAGCACAGACCCAATCCTACAAATGTGCATGACATGCGCATATACCACATGACATGACACATGAATTGACGTCATGCATCTTCCACACCCATGTGCAGGGTCTATGACCGGGACGTGTCAGCCGCGCTGAACATTCGCCGCTGTGCAGTCAGCCCAGGGCCACGCCCCACTGAGCTGTGCTACTGGACTAACCGCCCAGCCATGCCAAAGCCAGGCCAGCCAGGCCAGGAGTGGGTGATCATACCCGACAAGCCCCTGTTGCGCAAGTGGCAGCGCCAGTTCCAGCGGTAGCCAACTACAACTCAAGACAATCCCAACATAACAAAACAATGAACCCCTTATGATCAGGGCCTCCCAACCCCCTTGATAAGGGGGGGTGTCCGTTTCACGCGGTTTATTTCTCGCACAGTTTGCGGATTGATCAACGAAGCACGTCAGTATATAGAGGGCTCGCTTGGCTACATGCTACGGCTGTCCTGAGCGTCCATGACTTTGTATATGATTAGGGCGCGGCTCCCCCCGCCTAATATTAGGTATTAGATTATATTAGATCTAATCCGGCCGGTATTAGATCTAATATGCGTATTAGATGGCGATGTTTGATCCTGGGCGCTGTGAGTGCAGCCGTGCGACCCTAGCGCACTGGTCGCAATTGCAAGCGCGTCACATTGTCACTTCCAGCCGGCAGGCAGGCCGGCAGCTGCATTGGCAGCCAAGCGGCGATGGCCGCAATCAGATAGCAGAAGTACAATGGCAAGAATACTGACACGTCTTGGTGATGCTGAAAGTCTAGGCTCGCAAGTTCACCGCAACTTGGGACTTTGAGTTCGTGGAGGGCATCGTCAAAGCATTCTGCAAGCGATGCCCGCGTGCAGTGAACAAGCGTGCAGTAAAAAGTATGACTCAAACTTAGATCAACAAACTTAGAAACTTAGAAACATCCGCTGCGATGCACACTATATACGGCACTCGTTGGCAAGTGGCATGAGGATGAGGACAACTTTAACTACTTTAACAACTTTATGAAGACTGTCACAGCGGACATCAGCGTACGCCGCGACCTCTGGGACCTCATAGCCCGATAGCAACAATACGACAGCTGCGGCAGAGCGCAACTGATCAGCATTGGGCCTGACCTGCGAAAATAATCACTGCTACCCACCCTGCTGCCACCCATCCATCGCCCAGCATGGCCTTCAGATGCACGTGCAATGTCAGCAACCGTTGTTTAGGGGTTGAGCAAGCCTCAGAGGCGAAACACATATCTTGACGCAAATGAACAACCTACTGAGATCCCCGCGATTTGAGAGAGAGAGAGGCATTACAGCACCAGTGGCAGGGCCACCGTCACACTGTCTGGGGCAACACACGCTCACACAGAGCAAGCAGCCCTCATGGGCACAAAGGGGGTACAGGGGGAGGTCTAGCGCTTGTCATGCCTGCCACATGCTACCCGGACTGCGCTAGGCGACAGACAGCAAGGACAAGGCACAAAGCTCTGAAGGCGTCCTTAGCGTCCCCACCACCTGCCTACTAGGAGGCCCAGCTAGACAAGGGAGACAAGACAAGGCAACAACCCCCAACGGTCAAGCTAGGCTAGAAAAAGCCGCACACATTCAGTCCAAATCAGCAGGTAGCATGTCCTCTATAGCTCCAATGTCAGGCAGGTGGGTGCGTAGCTGCCTGGCTTGGCCGTCACCGTGGGTGCAAATGAAAGGGTGATTGTGAGGAATGGAGTTCCCTGCAGGCCAGTTGTGGGGGATGGTGTGTAAAGCAACAAAGTCTTGCACTTGAGACCAGAAGTCGCCTACAACATAGCGGCACACTCTGTCACGTAGGGACAAGGCAGGGGTGGCATCAGGCAGGGCGTCAGCCAGATGCCAAAGCTCATCCAAGGAAGTTTGTCTAAGGGCATGGGCTTCAGCATGGTCCCTAGCAGCTAGTTGCCGTGCCCACCATACCCGCCGACCGCGCCACATGGCTCCCAATGCAGCCAAGCAGACCACATCCCACACCCCCTGGTGGACATGGGTGGTGCAAGGTGACATGGCCAGCCAGACATGCGCAGTGTGGAGGTGAACAGCAGGGGGCAAGGCTCGGCGCAGTTCACGCACAACGGCACAGGCTAGGGGGCAGTCCCAGAAAGTGTGGCGCCTCATAGCACTGCCTTGAGCATCAGCCCTGGCCTGCCCTTGGATAGAGGGATCTCGCACATGCTCCCAGCCACACGGGCAGGCCATGCCGATGTTGAGCCCCCCCGCACAAGGGACCCCGTTCACTGCTAGCCGCCACATGACCTCCTTTGAAGAGTTCAGCCAGGGTAGCTTCCACAGGGTGGTGAGGCGTGAGGCAAGCCATGCCTCCCCTTGAGCTGGAGTGGCGGGGGGTGAGGATGGGAGGGGTGGAGGGGGGCCGGAGGGGCCTGGGGGGGAGGGGGACCACATCCCGGCCAGAGCGTCTCTGACAAAGCGGGCATGAGCTTCTGCCCGGAGCATGGTGACCGGCTCCATGAGGATCCGGGTGAGGCCCTTGACCGTGGCCCCCTCAAGAATGGGGATGGGGGGGGAGGCTGGCGCCCTGCCCGGTGGGGGGGCCTTTGGCAGCCAGCCTAGCCGGTCCATCACCATGGCTACTGCCACTCTTTGCTGAGCTTGGGGGTCCGCAGGGGCAGGCAAGGAGGCTTGCCGTGCCACCTCTTGCTGCCAACCGGTGGGCAGGCGGGCCCACATGGCGAAGAGGCCTGTAGCGCAGCGGGCTGGATTGGCTCGCACGGCCACTGCTATGCTCCTAGCAACCTGTTCCTCCCCCCACACCGCCCGCTGCCACTCCCGGGACCCAACCCTGGTCCCCCGGCCCGCTGGCTGAGTAACCCGGCAGAGGTGGAGGAGGCTGCTGAGGTTGGTGAGGGAGGGGATGGCTGCCAGCTCTTGAAAGCCTGTGGTCGCCCACTCTGCCACCCACTGCAACGCTTGAGCCCCCGCCTGCTGTGGGAAGGGGGCAGGGGGCTGCTGGGTGTCCTCCATGGCCAGCAGGGGGTTGCCCCACACCGGGATGTGGGAGCAGGCCGGGCCCGCTGGCAGGGGCAGATCTGGTGTGAGGTCTGCTGGGCAGCCCAACCCACGGAGGGCTGACACAATGCGCCGTAGGAGGCCAGGCAGGCCAGCCTCTGGGAGGTTGCCGCTGGCGCCTGGCTTGGCCCGGGCTAGGGCTAGGAGGTGGAAGGCAGGGTGGAGGTGGGGGCTGGCGGTGAGGAGGATGAGGGGAGTGAGGGACATCCATGCCGCCCGATGAGGCGGGCGCTGCAAGCGCTGCAGCTGGTTGCGTAGGTGGCGTAGCCGGCCAGGAGAGGCTGCTTGCATGGCTGCTTGCAACTCCCGGCGCCGGCGGACCTGCATGGGCTGCAGGGGGAGGCCATCACAGGCCAGGAACCCCAGCAGCTTGCACGCCCACACCGCATGGCGGGCCATCATGTGTTGCTTCCATGGCAGGAGGCCAAAACCCCCTTGGCTGGGCGCCCTAGACAGGAGCAGGCCTGGGACCCCGGGCATGGGGCTGCGTGTTCTGCTGTCTGGTGGGACCCCCCTATCTACCAGCTTCTGGGAGGCTGAGGTGATGCGCTGCAGGAGGGTAGGGGGGGGGAGGCCCGTAAACTCCCCATGAAACAGGAAGCGACTGACGGCAAACGTTGAGGCCGCTAGACCCCTGCCCATGGCTGACATGTGCAGGCGGGCCAACTTAGTGAAGGCGTGCTCTACCCCATCAATCAGCCTTGTCCAAATGGAAGTGGTGTGTGGTACATCATCAATGTCATTGTGGATGTGCACCCCCAGGGCCTTGTGCATGGTGACCACAGGCATGCCGCATACAACACTAGGTGCAGGATGCGTGGTGGGGGTGCCTACGTGTAAGAGGGTGCTCTTGTCAGTGTTCATGTCTTGACCTGAGGCCTGCTTGAAAACTGCCATGCACAAGCACAAGGGCTGCACATCATCCTCAGCCACGGAGCGAATGAAAACCTCTGTGTCATCAGCAAACTGCATGCACACACGGCGCTGGCCAGCCACTACAACACCCAGGCTAGGTTGCGCATGCAGCCAACACGACAAGGCCCAAGCCACAAAGAGGTAGAGGGAAGGGGACAGAGGGCAGCCCTGACGCACTCCAGCCTCCCATTGGGCCCACGGGGACTTGCACCCATTGACAACCACGCAGGCGCGGCAGTCCGACAGCAAAACCTTCACCCACGGCAGAAAGGCACCTGCTCCTACCGCCTCAATCACCGCATACAAGAAGGGGCGACTGATGGTGTCATAAGCTTTGGCAAAGTCAATGAAGGCCACTGCTGCTGCATGAGGCAACCCTGGCATGCCCTGCTGCGCACGCAAGGCCGCCGGGAGCAACTGCAAGAAATGGATGTTGTCTCCTATAAGCCTATTAGGCAGGAAAGCTGACTGTTCTGGGCCTATGCTGTCAGCAAGCACACCCACCAAGCGGGCATTCAACACCCGTGCCAGGACACGATAGTCAGTGTTCAACAAGGTGATGGGACGGTAGTTGGCTGGTGAGGTGGCGTCCCCTGATTTGCTGATGGGACACACCGCCCCCCACGTGAACATGTGCGGCATGGTGTGCGTGTTGCCTATGGCAGTGAAAAGAAGGGCAAGCAGGGGCTGCAAGCAACCCCTCCCTACCCGCCATACATTGACTGGCAGACCATCAGGTCCTGGGGCAAAACCTGGTGCCATGTGCTTGCAAGCCATCCTAACCTCCTCACATGACACTTGTGGTGCACCAGCCTGACTGGCCAAATCGTGGTCTACTCGGTTGGCATGCGTCCTAACAGCAGTCAACACGTGTTGCACAGCCTCACTGTCACACACTGGGTCAGCAGAGATGCGTGCATAGTGGGCTACCAGGACTGAGGCAATGGAGGAGGGGGTGGTGGCTAACCCCCCCCCAGGTGTGCGGACAGCGGTCAAGGAGGAGTTAGCATGAGCAAGCACGCCCTTGAAATGGGCAGCTGCCCGCTCCCCCTCATGCAACCACTGCCACCTAGCTCTCAAGTCAGCAGGCGTGGAATGGGCTGCAAGGGCCTTCACATACTTGGCTTTAGCTTCCACCACCCGCTGCAAACTGTGCGCCGTGCTACCTGCTGTGAGCTCTAAGGCCTGGATGGCATCAACCAACTCTCTATCAGCCTCCTGAACCTCATAAGTCCCTGGGGCCTCCTGCAGAGTTCTAGCCTTAGTGTTCAACACCCTGATCATATCGCCTAGGGCAACCTTGAAGCTAGGCCACCACTGAATGATGTCATCACCCCTAGGGGCAAGAGCAGTTTGCGAGGCTGCCCACCCTTGAAACTCTTGCAGCAGCACGTCATGCTTGTCAAAGTGGATGCGGTGGCGAGGGAAGGGGTTGCCCTTGTGGGTCTGGGCTGCTCCCGGCCTAATGTGCATGACTACTGATCTGTGATCTGACACGGTGCGACAGTCCACATGGCATTGCTCTACAAATTGTAGCAGGGCAGTAGGGGCGAAGATCCTATCAAGCAAACGGCAACGTGCATGGTGGAAGCAAGAGAAGGTGTGGGATGTAGGGTGCTTATGACGGTAGCAATCTATCGGGCTGTGAGTGGTGAGCATGGTGTTCATGGCTTGTGGCACTGAAGCGGTGAAGTCAGCAATGGTGGACTGGCGGTGGGCAGTAGTGCCTTCACCTCCCGGGTTGTGATGCTCACGGGAGCTCCTATTCCACCCAGGAAGGCAGTCTCTAGCACCGTGAAAGACCATGTTCATATCCCCCAACAACACTATGTGGCTATTGGGCCGGGAGTGATGCTGAACCCAGGGGCAGACAACCTCTTGAAGGTACCTAACCTGGCCAGCACCCTCACAAGGCATATACAGGCACAAGAGCGTGAGATCATGGCCAAAGCAGGTCAAGCGAACAGCAATCCTACGACCATCACACTCAGGGTGGACATTGTTAGGGTGCATGGTGATGTGGCCGGCACGCAGGAGGTCAGAGCGCACTAGGACTCCTACACCCTTGCTAGCCCCTGTAGGGTTGTTGGCCCAAAAGCACGTGTACCCCGGGATGCCTAGGTCAGAGGCCGCAGCCTGGATCCTAGCCTCCACTCCTGCTGGGCTGGTGTGGCTGTCTGCCCTACTAGCCCCGCTAAGCTTAGTCTCTTGGACGCACACCACGTGCAGCCTCAAGACCTTCCCCCACAGGTACACTAGGTCATGCACTTTGGTGCGGTGGGTGATGGTGCACCCCTGAGACCACACACCCTGGGCATTGGAAGCACGGTTGGCAAAGCCCTGAATGTTATGGGTGGCCAGGCGCAGGCCGGGGGCGTGGCTACCAGGGGCAAAGCTGGCTACTCCAGGTTGTGACATGTGGTAGATGGGGGGGGGTCTACCTCCTCAAGCCCACCTGCTGAGTCACACACCACCATGACCTCCGCCTCCGTGCCCATCCCAACCAGCGGGTGGCTGAGGCGGGGTTGAGGCGCTCCCTCTATCTCCCCAGTGGCAGTAGCCGTGAGGCCGCTGTTTGTGAGGGTGGTAGGGGGAGCAAGAGAGGGGGGGGAGGGCGGCTGGGCGGCTGGCTGGCGTTGCTGTTGGTGAGCTGTGGCTGCTGCTGCTGATGTGGGTGGGGGGGTGGGCTGCACGCCCCGGCGAGGGCCATGGACCCCATCCAGGGCCATGTGGCGAGGCTCACGCACTTGGCTGTCTGGCACATAGAACATGTGGCTGTTGGGGTCCCGGTCAGCTTTCAGCACCTGGTTGGGGTCTAGGTCGTGCGCTGCCCGCGCGGCGGGGGGTAGCTTTGGCCAGGCGGGAGTGCGGCGCTTGCCCTTGCCCTTGCCCCCCCGGTTCCCTTGCTTCTTCCCCTTCCCTTCTGCAGCTGTGGTCGCTGCGGTGGTGGCCCCTTCCGCATCGCTACTGAGGGGGGAACCCGCAATCTCACGCTCTCGCTTGGTGCGCTCTCCCACTCCCATGCCCTCATCGCTGTCGCTGCCCTCACAGCTGCCCCCATAGGAGCTGCTCCCGGAGGTGCGGGCCGGGACGGGGCACAGGCCAAGGGGAGGCGAGTGCTCGCTTTCCGGGTGGCCACAGCGGTCACAGTCTTGCCCCACAAAGGCGTAGGAGTTGGAGGGCATGTAGGTTGCGGGTTGTGCCTCCCCAGCTGCCAGCCCGTTATGCTGCTGGGAGACTGGGCTGCCAAAGGGCGCAGGTGTAACGTGCGGGAGTCGTCAACCACGCACCCCACAGGTTGACCTAGCCTAAATGCCATGTACCACGAGCTTAGAGCGGGGTAGCTCGTTGGGCTGTGAACCCACCGTTCCCTTTACAGGGTTCAGAGTACCTTATGGCCAGCATCACACTTGCATGCGCCGTACAACTGTTACATTCCTCCCCTCCTACAAGGCAGCTTCCCCTCTCCGCCGCACCCTTGGCGACTCGCGGTCTGACATCATGTCAGCCGCTGGACACAGCCGACGGAATACACCGTGGCCTTGCACGAGCCTAGCACCCACACACCCATGTGTGCTTCATGTGCATGTAACTTCATGCATGCACCATGTGTGGCAAGCTTGCATGAAACATGTGCCAACATGCATGCAACAGCACGTAACCATGCGTGTCAACAGCTCATTGACCGAGCATGGCACAACCAGCATGCCACGATATGCAGCACGACATGCATGCATCATACACAACCAGCACGACATGCAGCACGACATGCATGCATCATACACATGCATCATGCATGTGCACCAGCAGCCAGCGGTGTCCATTACCCAGAACATGTCACGTGCGGCGCAAAGCGATAGCCTAGCATGACATCATGAACAGCCATGATCAGGCAATGAAGAGCCATAGCCAGCCATGCCAGCCATGCCAGCCAGCCGGCCCTAGCAGCCCTGCCAGCCCTGCCAGCTCATTCCAGCCATGCCAGCCATGACGGCCATGTCAGCCGTGCCGGCCATGCCAGCCATGCCAGCCGTGCCGGCCATGCCAGCCATGCCAGCCATGCCAGCCATGCCAGCCGTGCCGGCCATGCCAGCCATGCCGGCCATTCCAGCCATGCCAGCCATGCCGGCTCATTCCAGCCATGCCAGCCATTCCAGCCATGTCAAGCATTAGACCTTGCCCCTTGGTCTTGGCCAACATCATGAGGACAACTTCATGAGGATAACGGGATACCTGCAGCCAGCACTTCCTTGCACACGATGTTGGGGCATATCGGATTAGCCGCCGACTTCCCATCACCTTCATGGCAGCCATGACAAGGCATGTCCATGTCTATGTCACGAGCTCTGTCCATGAGCCTAAGCCATGGCTATCACCCGGCTGCACCCGGCTGCACCTGGCTGCACCTGGCTGCACCTGGCTGCACCTGGCCACTTAGCCACACCAAGCCAGGGTGACCTGCATCTGCGGCTACGACATGAGCATCACCAAGCAGCCTAGGCCATGACTACCAAGGGCCATGAGTCGTGTGCCTAGTCAACAGCCCTCACTGCCAACCTTACAGCTAGGCTAGCATCACGACATTTAAGCATGTAGGCTGCAGCCAACAGGCTGAGGCTAGAGCCTCGGGAATGCACCATGTCAAGGCGCCACATCAAAGCGCCACGTTCTGCGCCACATAAAGGCGCGTCACGTCACGATACCTGACCGAGTGCACTAAACACAAATCGGCCTGCGGCCAAACATGAGCTACGTCCCGCAGCTCTGCGAACGTGCACACTTTGGACGGACACACTTCAAGGGGCTGGCGCCGAATCGCATCCGGCGGCGGCGGCTTCCAAAGGCGGCTTGCATCGCACATACCATACGATGTCATCCGCTATCCGCTATTGCAAGCCGAAGCACTTGGCGAAACATCGGTCGAGAAATCAATGTAACGTGCGGGAGTCGTCAACCACGCACCCCACAGGTTGACCTAGCCTAAATGCCATGTACCACGAGCTTAGAGCGGGGTAGCTCGTTGGGCTGTGAACCCACTGTTCCCTTTACAGGGTTCAGAGTACCTTATGGCCAGCATCACACTTGCATGCGCCGTACAACTGTTACAGCAGGGGTCCGGGTGGGGCTAGCGGCGGCGGAGGTGACGGCGGCAGTGGTGTCGGTAACCAGCTGTGCCCCCCAATTGGCCGCACTGCTCAGTGGGTTGTCGGTGGGGAGGGCCGCGGCCTCTGCTGCAGCTGCACCGCAGGAAGCTGCCTCCACCACGGCGACCAAGGGGGGATGAGGGGGTGGGTGGGCTGCCGCAGGGGTGGGGTCCTGGTGGTGGGCGGTGGGGGTGGGTGCTGGGGGTGGGGGCTGGGGCTGGGGCTGGGGCTGGGGCTGGGGCTGGGGCTGGGGCTGGGGCTGGGGCTGGGGCTGGGGCTGGGGCTGGGGCTGGGGCTGGGGCTGGGGCTGGGGCTGGGGCTGGGGCTGGGGCTGGGGCTGGGGCTGGGGCTGGGGTTGGGGCTGGGGCTGGGGCTGGGCCTGTGGCTGGTCAGAGTTGGAGGCGGGGAGTGGTGAGGTTTGGGCTGGCGGCATGGGTGGGTGGGAGGGTGGGGTGGGTGCCGGGTGGGTGGGATGGGTGCCCAGGGCCACTGCAGGCATACCACCTTCCACGGTGGTGGTGCTGGGCGGGGTCGAGGCTGGGATGAGGGCAGTAGGCAAGGGGGGTCCCTGGGGGGACTGCTCCTCGGCCACGCCCGGGCCAGTGGGTTCCTGAACCACAGCAATGGGGTGGGCCCAAAGGGGGTCAGCCTGTCCGCCGGAGGGGCAGTAGGTTGGGTCTAGGTTGGAGTAGGGACGCAGGTCCTCAGTGGCTTGGGCTGCAGCCTGGGCTAGGGTGAGCCTGCTACGCGCCCGCTGCAATTGCATGGTAAGGCCCAACTCTGGTGCCTTGATAGGCACGGTGACCCTGCCCGGGAGGCTGAGAGCCTGCCTGCCCCCACAGGTCAGCGCCACCAGCCCAGCACACCCGGTGGGCAGGTCAGCTGTCACGGAGGGGAGAGCCGTGCCACTGCAATCTACCCGCCCCTCAATAATGTGGGTGATGGCATCATACCACCCCACCCACGCCACCTGCAGCCCATGCAGCTGTGTTTCATACTGCTGTAGCAGCTGGAGCATCATGGCTGGGGCTGTGCGCGCCATGCACTGATCTGACGTGATGCTGGTGAGATGGTACTCCATCATGTCCTTGCCACTACCGTGGCATAGCTGCAAAGGGTAGCTGGCTGTCACTGCGGGCATCCAACAATCCAATTGCCCTTTGTCATGGAGGAGGGCTTGCTGAACGGCTGCAATGCTGTCCGCCGGCCCCTCCAAGGTGACCTGCACGGACCCACGGAGGGGTGTGCCATCAGCTGCCCGCTGTATGAAGGGGGGTGGGCAGCGGGCCTGCTGCAATGGCTTCAGAGCAGCGGGGAGCAGCTGGTTAGCGCCCATGAGCGCACTCTTAGCGCAGTGGTCAGCTGAGAAGTTCTGCTCCCTAAGTACCGCCATGTCTGACGGGCTGTGGTGAGCACGGAGGACTAGGGTAGCCTTGCGCGTCACCACTGAGGCAGCTAGGGCCTTGAGAGTGTCGCTGGGCTGCTGCAGGACTATGGCGGTCAGCACCTCCACCGGGCGGCGTGCACTGCGCTGTGCTGCATTGCGCTGCTGTGGCGCTGTGCTCGCTGTCCGGGCTCGGGCTGCTGCACTGTAGCTGATAGGGCCTTTTCGGCCCACTGTGGTGAAGCCATCCGCAGTCGGGGCGGCCGTGTGTACCTCAGACATGGGCACGGGGCACACCAGACGGGTGAGCTTCTAGCGGGCTGGTGGCTTGCAGTCGTGCGAAGTCGTGCAAGTTCTCACCGCAGTACAGTGGTGACCGCACGTCGACCACCCCGGTGTGGTCTCAGCGCGATCACCAGTGCGATGCCGTCGCCTAGTGTGCAAGTGTTGCACACTATCGAGGGCCGCGAGGGAGGGAGTCCTCGCCTCCGGGCAAAAGAGCTAGTTTGCACGCCGATGCGTTAGTAGGGATACGGGAAGCGTTGCTACATGACTAGGACTTGCGGGTCTGATGTGGGTTACCAAGTTATTTTCCGAAGGGACACGGCTGCTTGCGGGTGTCGATACCCCGTCCTCTATCTGTGGTGATCTGCCACACTGTCCTCTTTGAACCCCGCGATTTGAACCCCGGTGGGAACCTGCTCTTGCCGTCTAATATTAGGTGCGTATTAGACCCGTATTATATTAGGTCGTCCAATATAGATCTAATATAGATTGACGCACCCTATATATGATGCACTGCTTAGGCGTGAACCCGGCCTAAATTTTGTGGGCAGATATCACCATGCACGCCTCCTCCACTCTCGACCTTCTTAATGACGCCGTGATGAAGCAAACACAAGTATGTGTGCAGTCGCGCTTTGTGTTGCGATGGCCGGTATCGCGAGTTTGAAACCTAAGAAGCTGAAATGCTTCTTTAACGCACCCACACCACTGCTGATGCTGCGTCTTGAACAGCCGTATATTTCTTAACATCTATTAGCTTTCATTCGTCATTTGTGTCGCTCGCGCTGTCAAGCGAGAGACGGAGTGGTTGTATGCTCTAGCGGTTCATCAAGACACTACGTGCACCCTTCACTTCTTGTTACAGTAGACTATGTGGCCTGATAGTCAAACTGACCGCGGGACTCTTCATACTTGAGCCTTTTCTGCTCGTTCCCCTGGTTATGTGCTTTGTTCGTTGTAGCAAGAGCATATGCGTAGGTGCGAAGCCTTCGTTGTGTCGCTACATCGTTTTGGGACATCACCACCGAGACATGTGCTTCGGTCCACGGTGCCATGACCTGCTGCACTCCCTAGGCCTCTACACTCCCTAGGCCTCTACACTCCATAGCAAAGGCCCCTGGCACTAGAGTTTGTTAACGAACAGCAGTTTTTGCTTTAGCATCAATCCATGCCGTAGGTGCATGCCACAACGTGCATACCCCCTGGTTGGGTACAGTATATGAGCAACAAGTATATAAAGCAAACATCTAGTAGGACTGCAAGCACCCATTGCAGATGTGGTAGCAGAACACCCTTCCCGAGCAACTGCAGCTCTTGCCTCATGGCCACAACAAAGCCCCATAATAGCACCCCATGGCAGGGCAAGATCTGTACACTCCATAGCTAGGCCTGGTCTCTTGTCCATTAGCTACACGCCCATGGCAACAAAGCAGAGCCCTATGGCAACACCCCATGCCCGGTGGGGCTGCCACGCTCAGCAATGTGCTTCTGCACGGCCTTCTGCCAGCCTGCCACCAGGGTGTTGCCGACTGGCTGATCCCTGGGCGGCACCTTCTGGTAAAGGAGGTAGGCCCTGAGCTGCTCACGTGTGAACCGGGTTGCCTCCTTGGCCGAGGTATTGCTGTAGTCTGCACCCCGTGCGTGTTGCTGGAATGCCTGCCGCAGCTGCTGCAAGCAGAATCAGGGCCACGGGGCTGTGGGGTGGCAGTTGAGCTATGACATTTTGCACGCAGGTGGATGGCATGTAGGGGAGTGTAACTCTCAGAGGTGCCGAGTCCAAACTCGGTCATGGTGTGGAGTTGTGCGACTGACTGCATGGCTCTGGCCCTGAGATAGGCTAAGGGAGTTGGGGGTCACACACCAAAGTGAGCGTTTGGCTTATCTGAGTATGAGCGTGTGTTACAATGTCCTAGATGAGCTTAGCCTAGTAAGTAGCATGCTGTATGTCCCAATGGTCGAGCTGTGGCATTGCCCTCTAGGTATGGGGGGGACGTGGGCTTATTGCCACATCGCCGCAATCGCTTTCCGATCCGACTGCTGCTGCCGACGCGCGTGCTCGTGTAGAGCAGCCTGAGCGACGCGGGCGGTCGAAGCGATGACTCCATGCCCCGCAGCGGCTCAAATTTGAACCAATGACTTTGATGCTGTGCTGTGCCAGGCCTACTGACTGGATAACTATTCTGGATGGGTGAAAGGTAGCTGGCCGGGTTGGCTACATTGTGAGCCTTCTAGCATAACATTTGGCGCAGGGAGTGCAGAGTTACAGCCGTCCTACTGCCAAGGGTCGCTTTCCTGTCATTTTCTGTTAGTTGGGAACACCTGAGGGCGCGTTTCCAATGGACGGAGAAAAGAGATAAGAGACCGCCCATGTGCATGAATTCAAACGCGTTTCCAATGGACGGAGAAAAGAGATAAGAGATGCATGGACGTCCACTTTCAGCCGCCGCCTACGCCTTCATTGATCTACACACGAGCTGCCCAGCAACATGGATAGCAGTAGCAGCAGCGGTTACAGCGGAAGTAGCGGCAGCAGTAGAGCATGACCCGGTTTGTTAAACAAGTTTAACAAGTTAAGCAAAGGGAGAATGCACACACGCCAATGCACACACGCAGCCTCCCCGCGAACCAAAGCTACACGCAGAGCTACAGTGCTCGGCTGGTGTTTCACTGTAGCTTTGGGGGTTGGCTGTAGCTCTGGGGGCGATCTTTTCATATGGTATGGGAACAAGGACGCAATTGTCCCGTTAGCTGGGATGGTGGCAGGTATGATGGCGTGAAGCATCGCAGGCGCAAGTGCACAAAGTGCGCCGTGCAAGTCAGTCGTGCAAGTCAGTGCAGTTGTGCAAGTCAGGCTGCGGGGCTTATCAGGCTAACTAGTCAAGCACTCTCCGCACTAGCGGGACTAGCTAAGTATGCTCCGGGGGGCTACAACTCTCTATGGCACTGCTCCGCGTTGAAATTGCGGTGCTCGTCAAACAGCTGATGCGCCCTCAGCTGATGCGCCCTCTGCAACAATACGGACGAGGACCATCTCCTGGGCATATGTCCTCTTCATCAGCTCCTGCGGCTTAGGTGGCGACGCAGAAGCGGCAACGGGACATTGGACATCACAGCGATGCCCTGGAGAAACATGCTGTCGCCCAGCCTAACCCAGCTCTCGCTGCGGCTCCGGTGCAAAAGGTCACATCTCTCGGTCACATCTCTTTTTCTCCTGGGGGGGTCGGCCTGGAGGACGCTCGCGGAGACAAAGAGATCAAATGGAGCTCACTCTAGGAGAGTTATTCGTCTCTATCTCCGCGCATTGGAAACGGGAGAGAAGAGATCCGGACCGTTTGCGGCAGTTAGAGGGACATGGGCTGGCGGCTGATCTCTATCTCTCTTCTCTTTCTCTCTTTCTCTTCTCTTTCTCTCCGATCTCTTTTCTCTTTTCTCCGTGCATTGGAAACGCGCCCTGAGAGAGAGGGCAATTGGCCAAAAAGGAGTTAATTGACATTGGTAAATTTGCACTGGGGTTCAGGAGTTGGGCCTTGGGCACAAGGCGGCAGTATTGCACCAGGCTCCCGAACCTCCGGCTTGCTTTGGACCATAAGCACAACAAACGATGTTACAAGCAATCCTAATAAGAGTCCTTGGCATTTAAAATCAGGCGATGGCCTGCACTGAGCTCAAAGTGTTCCCCTTGCATACAATGCAGCCAGTATAGGACAGATGCTGCCTACGAAACTGGCACATTTCCTACAACAGCGGTTTTTAAACCCATCCAGTGGAAGCATGCTGAAATAGCATAGCTTGCACAATTGTGAAGGTATGCGCGCCTCTCCGCGTCCGACTACACAAACAGCAAGACCCCTGTTCGTTTCTGGAGTTTCGGGGGTAAACTACACTTTACGCACAGCGCGATACTTAAGGTGCTTCCATCGGTCCGTGTACCTGAGGCACGTTGACAGCTGCTGGGCTCAGCGTATTGGGGACCGTCGAATGTTCGGGGGTTGTTGGCATCTGCACCCTACCGTCGTCCACCTACGCCCCTATCACTCACATCTGAGGGGCGGTGACATACGGGTGCCGATACTTTGTTGTAGACAATGCAGCTGCCGGGTCCGCGCATCCGGTCCGGCCAAGCGTTTTCGGCCCCGCCTTGCACTCAGGCCTGCCGCTGCCCGCCAAGATCCAAGCATCAGTGGCAGTGGCAACAGCAGCAGTGGCAGCAGCGTCAGCAACATCAGTGGGAAGCAACTGTTGCTGGAGAGAAAGGTTGACCAGGGCCTTCCACCGTGCGACCTGCCGCCTGCCTTTGCCAACCTGAGCCATGCCACAGATGCAGGCAGGCAGAGCCCTAGCGGGGCATTCATGGTGCGTGACCTGCACATATAGCCCAGCTGTGGGAGTGCTTGAAGAGTGCCTGGTCCAGGGTCAGGGGGTGGGGTGGGGTGGCAAAGGAGGGGCGTGGGGTGATGAGGGCTGCGTTAACCAGCAGGGAGCATGTGGTTGTCTCATCTCACCGTCCCCATGCAACCTGTTGATTGCCATGCTGCTACTGACTCTAGCACCCCCCCAAGCCCTGGCTGGGGCAGCAGCAGGGGGGGCAGCAGCAGCAGCAAGCAGCCAGCTTTGGTGGGCCCCTGCCTGCCCTTCCTGGCCACTGCTAGTGACTAGCCATACATAGTCACGGCACCGTGCCACTCATTGCCAGTGCCCTGGACAGCCTCCGCACCACCCTGCCAGCACCCAGCCCCTGCCGGACCCTTGATGCCATGTCAGTCACCACCCTGCCTGCCCAGCCAGCCTCAACAGGCACCCACCAGCCCCCTCAGCTCACCTGCGGTGCCTTTGGCCGCACGTGCCCACCTCCGACAGCGCTAGGGGCTGGATGACAGATCTGCACAGCCTGCTGCTGCTCTTAGCACGTCGCTGTTCCTGTGCCTGCCGCTGCTACCCCTCCTGCTGCTGCTGCTGCCGCTGCTGCTGCTGCTGCTGCTGCTGCTGCTGCCCCTTCTTCTGGTGATGCTGGAGCTGCTGCTGGTGGTGGTGTGTTCAGGAAGCCAGCATCTGCCGGCTGTACTACTTCACTGGTAGCCAGATGCAGCGTTTCAGCGGCCTGATTGACAGCATGAAGAGCTGCAGGGCGGCGCTGGCAGCGCTGGCGGTGGCCAACATACTGCTGTCCCTGGTCACGGCCATGGCGGAGCAGGACGATGCGCCGGGCGGCGCCGCCGTGCTGTTCAACAGCGGCCTCACTGTGGGCGATGTGGCCTACTGGGTCGACAACCTGGCCACTGGGGCGCTCATCAGCTACGCCATCGGTGAGGGCAGGCGGCCCAGGGGCGGGGGGCGGGGGTCAAGGGTTGTGAGGGGCTGTTGTATATGGGTTGCTGGTTATGGGATGCAGGGAGGGGGGCATCGGAGGAGGCAGAGGCAGCCCAGGAGCGGGGGGAGGGGGGCAGGGGGTGTGGGCAGGGGTGCAGGGAGGGGGCATGGCTATGTGCAGTGGGCAGGGAGGTCAAGGGCGGCGGCCTCCATAGGGGGGCAAGGCATCCTGACCCGACTGGTCGTAGGACCCTGTGGGGAGCATGTCTGCATGGCAAGGTGTGAGGGAGTGAGCAAGGAACAGGGGTCAGGGCCAGGGAATAGGGGTGAGGGCCCAGGAGCAGGGGTCACAGCAGCGTGTCGGGCCAGGCAGGGGATAGAAAGGGGCACCCAAGAGCAAGGGGCGCGCCTGCCCAGGTGGGCTTGATCCCCTCCATGTGCTGGTGCTGGTGCTGGTTGTGCTGGTGGCGGGGGTGTGGTGGATGTGGTGGGGTGGGGTGTGGGCGCAGGTCCCTTCCAGCGAGTGACCACCTCCCGCAGCAACCAGATGGCCCGCTGCTTCCAGGGTGTCAACCGCCTGGCCCTGGTATTCCAGCAGCTCAGCATCAGCAGGTGGGGGGAGGGAGGGGAGGGGGCGGCTAGGGCAAGGGCGGACGGGGAAGAGTGAGGGAGGGCGAGGGGGCAGGCGAGGGCGAGGAGGCTAGGTTCTGGGTAGTCAGGGGAGGATTGGTAAGGTGGCACTGGGAACCTAGGAGTATAGTCATAAAGGAGGGAAAAGAGAAGTTCAGCAGGAATGGCCAAGGTGGAAAAGGTAGGCTCCTGACCCACCCCTGGCCCCTGGCCCCTAGTGCCTCCCTCCTTATGATGAAGTGGCGGGTGCCTCTCGCTGTCCCACCCACCCCTCCCTCCCCCTTGGCCATGCTGCGTTGATTGTGCTGCATGACCATGATGATGATGATGATGATGATGACGATGATAATGGTGGTGGTGATGATGATGATGACAACGATGATGATGATGATGACTAGCATGATCCTGCTCAATCAATCTCTCATTCATTCTCTGCCTGCCACCTGGCCTGACCTGGCCCCCACAACCTGCCCCCCCACACCCACGCAGCTTGGCCATCTCCACCGTGACTGCCTTAGAGGCTGCAGCCAAGTACCCTCCCTTGGTGGTCGGCGCCAGTGGTGCCTTTTTTGGCTACGCCTGTGAGTCCTAATCAGGCGTGATCCAGACATCCTACCTCTTAGCACCACCATGCACATTGTTCCTCCCCAATCTCTCCCTTCATAGGCACTGCTCCGCTGTTGCTGTTGCTGTTGCTACTCGACTTCCACAAGGTTCAGTACTTGTCAGCTGTTGCTGTTGCTTCCCGAACTCTCTACCTTTCAGCAATTCATTGTCTGTTGCAGCGACTGCTGGCTGCTAGTTGCTTGCCAATGGAGCGGGGTGTACGACGCATCAAAAGTCACGGGTGGCGACACACTGGCGGGCGGTGTCTGGCTCCTGCCTTTAGCTGCTACCCCTAGGGCAGTGTGAGGCTGGTGTGAGGCTGTCTCCCCGGGTGATGAGGGAGAGCCTGATTGCGGCTGGCGGCTGGCTGGCTGTGCAGTGCTGCGCTCTGCCGCCATGTGGTGGACCCTGTCACGCCACGCAACTACAGGCGAGGAGGTCAGTGGGGCTGGCCAAGGTCAGTGCACTGGGTTAGGGTGGTGGCAGGCCCAGGAGGGTAAGCACCTTGGAAGAGGTGGTGGAGGGAATGAGGGGGAGCGGCTGGAGGAGGTGGAGGGGTGGGAGGAGGAGGAGTGGGAGGAGGAGGTGGAGGGGTGGGAGGAAGAGGAGGGGGCGTACGAGGTGGAGGGGTGGGAGGAGGAGGAGGGGGCGTAGTAGTAGGAGGTGCTTCGCTTTGCTGCCTCCCCACCCCTTTGCCAAGCCCAAACCTTCACCCAGCTGCCGTGGGAAGGCTCGCAGGCCAGCTGCTCCCCGTCTTACATCACATGACCTCAGGTCAGCCGCACCTTAGGCGCCCTGAGGAACCCCTCAGACTCCCCCCATGCCGGCCAGATGGCTCTTCTAGACAAGCTGGCTGCCTTCCTGGCGTTTGGGTACCTGCTGCAGTATGAGGAGGTGAGACCCCACCCCACCCCACCCCACCCCACCCCACCCTACCCCACCCCACCCCACCCCACCCCACCCCACCCCACCCCACCCCACCCCACCCCACCCCACCCCACCCCACCCCACCCCACCCCACCCCACCCCACCCCACCCCACCCCACCCCACCCCACCCCACCCCACCCCACCCCACCCCACCCCACCCCACCCCACCCCACCCCACCCCACCCCACCCCACCCCACCCCACCCCACCCCACCCCACCCCACCCCACCCCACCCCACCCCACCCCACCCCACCCCACCCCACCCCACCCCACCCCACCCCACCCCACCCCACCCCACCCCACCCCACCCCACCCCACCCCACCCCACCCCACCCCACCCCACCCCACCCCACCCCACCCCACCCCACCCCACCCCACCCCACCCCACCCCACCCCACCCCACCCCACCCCACCCCACCCCACCCCACCCCACCCCACCCCACCCCACCCCACCCCACCCCACCCCACCCCACCCCACCCCACCCCACCCCACCCCACCCCACCCCACCCCACCCCACCCCACCTGGGCTGGGCTGGGCTGGGCTGGGCTGGGCTGGGCTGGGCTGGGCTGGGCTGGGCTGGGCTGGGCTGGGCTGGGCTGGGCTGGGCTGGGCTGGGCTGGGCTGGGCTGGGCTGGGCTGGGCTGGGCTGGGCTGGGCTGGGCTGGGCTGGGCTGGGCTGGGCTGGGCTGGGCTGGGCTGGGCTGGGCTGGGCTGGGCTGGGCTGGGCTGGGCTGGGCCGGGCCGGGCCGGGCCGGGCCGGGCCGGGCCGGGCCGGGCCGGGCCGGGCCGGGCCGGGCCGGGCCGGGCCGGGCCGGGCCGGGCCGGGCCGGGCCGGGCCGGGCCGGGCCGGGCCGGGCCGGGCCGGGCCGGGCCGGGCCGGGCCGGGCCGGGCCGGGCCGGGCCGGGCCGGGCTGGGCTGGGCTGGGCTGGGCTGGGCTGGGCTGGGCTGGGCTGGGCTGGGCTGGGCTGGGCTGGGCTGGGCTGGGCTGGGCTGGGCTGGGCTGGGCTGGGCTGGGCTGGGCTGGGCTGGGCTGGGCTGGGCTGGGCTGGGCTGGGCTGGGCTGGGCTGGGCTGGGCTGGGCTGGGCTGGGCTGGGCTGGGCTGGGCTGGGCTGGGCTGGGCTGGGCTGGGCTGGGCTGGGCTGGGCTGGGCTGGGCTGGGCTGGGCTGGGCTGGGCTGGGCTGGGCTGGGCTGGGCTGGGCTGGGCTGGGCTGGGCTGGGCTGGGCTGGGCTGGGCTGGGCTGGGCTGGGCTGGGCTGGGCTGGGCTGGGCTGGGCTGGGCTGGGCTGGGCTGGGCTGGGCTGGGCTGGGCTGGGCTGGGCTGGGCTGGGCTGGGCTGGGCTGGGCTGGGCTGGGCTGGGCTGGGCTGGGCTGGGCTGGGCTGGGCTGGGCTGGGCTGGGCTGGGCTGGGCTGGGCTGGGCTGGGCTGGGCTGGGCTGGGCTGGGCTGGGCTGGGCTGGGCTGGGCTGGGCTGGGCTGGGCTGGGCTGGGCTGGGCTGGGCTGGGCTGGGCTGGGCTGGGCTGGGCTGGGCTGGGCTGGGCTGGGCTGGGCTGGGCTGGGCTGGGCTGGGCTGGGCTGGGCTGGGCTGGGCTGGGCTGGGCTGGGCTGGGCTGGGCTGGGCTGGGCTGGGCTGGGCTGGGCTGGGCTGGGCTGGGCTGGGCTGGGCTGGGCTGGGCTGGGCTGGGCTGGGCTGGGCTGGGCTGGGCTGGGCTGGGCTGGGCTGGGCTGGGCTGGGCTGGGCTGGGCTGGGCTGGGCTGGGCTGGGCTGGGCTGGGCTGGGCTGGGCTGGGCTGGGCTGGGCTGGGCTGGGCTGGGCTGGGCTGGGCTGGGCTGGGCTGGGCTGGGCTGGGCTGGGCTGGGCTGGGCTGGGCTGGGCTGGGCTGGGCTGGGCTGGGCTGGGCTGGGCTGGGCTGGGCTGGGCTGGGCTGGGCTGGGCTGGGCTGGGCTGGGCTGGGCTGGGCTGGGCTGGGCTGGGCTGGGCTGGGCTGGGCTGGGCTGGGCTGGGCTGGGCTGGGCTGGGCTGGGCTGGGCTGGGCTGGGCTGGGCTGGGCTGGGCTGGGCTGGGCTGGGCTGGGCTGGGCTGGGCTGGGCTGGGCTGGGCTGGGCTGGGCTGGGCTGGGCTGGGCTGGGCTGGGCTGGGCTGGGCTGGGCTGGGCTGGGCTGGGCTGGGCTGGGCTGGGCTGGGCTGGGCTGGGCTGGGCTGGGCTGGGCTGGGCTGGGCTGGGCTGGGCTGGGCTGGGCTGGGCTGGGCTGGGCTGGGCTGGGCTGGGCTGGGCTGGGCTGGGCTGGGCTGGGCTGGGCTGGGCTGGGCTGGGCTGGGCTGGGCTGGGCTGGGCTGGGCTGGGCTGGGCTGGGCTGGGCTGGGCTGGGCTGGGCTGGGCTGGGCTGGGCTGGGCTGGGCTGGGCTGGGCTGGGCTGGGCTGGGCTGGGCTGGGCTGGGCTGGGCTGGGCTGGGCTGGGCTGGGCTGGGCTGGGCTGGGCTGGGCTGGGCTGGGCTGGGCTGGGCTGGGCTGGGCTGGGCTGGGCTGGGCTGGGCTGGGCTGGGCTGGGCTGGGCTGGGCTGGGCTGGGCTGGGCTGGGCTGGGCTGGGCTGGGCTGGGCTGGGCTGGGCTGGGCTGGGCTGGGCTGGGCTGGGCTGGGCTGGGCTGGGCTGGGCTGGGCTGGGCTGGGCTGGGCTGGGTGATGGTGGGGCTGGGATGGCGTGTGGGGGGTGGGGCTGGGATGGCGGAAGGAGATGGTGGTAATTCGCGTGGCAGTTCACGTGCAGTTTGATGACTACACATACAAGAAGCATGGCAAGGTGCTCGTCATCAGAGTGACAGCTGGTATGCCCGAAGATGCTGCTGCAGGGCCAGCAACTAATGTAGCAACAGGAACAGTGACGAATGCAGCTGCAGGACCAGCAGGGGTGAGATATCGCTCCAGCCTTGTGTGTTTCCGTGCGTGTGTGGAGTGGCGCTGTTACATCGGTTTGTCATGCCATGTGAATCGTTTTCACTGCGGGGAATGTCCCTGACTGTTTGTAGGTGCTCCTGGGCCACGTCGGTCGCGGCGGTCGGTCTCGACGAGGCCCGCATGAGCAATACACTCTGAGTTTGAATGCAGAGTTTTGAGCCGCCAGTGCGCTCAGCACAATGCACGGAATTAGATAGAACATGCTTCACCTCGTAGCTGATAGATTATTGACCACGTGGCTGAGATGCGGCGTCGTTTTGACAACCAGGGGATAGGTTTTCTGTTATTTGGGGACACCTGACTGACGACTGGCGGAGACCGCGCACCCCAAACCCAGCAGCAGCAGCATCAGCAGCCTGTGGCACAGTAGTGTGTGCAAGGGGCATCTTTGCGTTGTTGTTAGGGACCGCCAATTCCAGTGTTACCACGTACGACAGCCAGTGTCCTATTAAGTAGCGTATTACCGTGTTCCCAACACGGTTGGATTCTAGCACGAGCGTGTTGCGAGAGGTCACCGGTATCCCCCGCTAACTCTTTTTTTCCCTCCGACGCCGCCAAGGCTGTTGTTAGCAAAGTTAGCTATCCAAACTTAAACGCAAACGGGCACATGCTCCTTAGCTTAAGGCATCACACACAAGGAAGGCCTAATGCTAAGATGCCAAAGGATCACAGGGATAATCAATTGGTGGGTTAGGTGGCAAACAAGTGGTGGGTAAGATGCTTCAGGTGCTCAAGGCCAAGGCCAGAGCCTCAGCCTCCAGGGCTGCCACACGGGCAGTCTCCTTAGCCAAATCAGCTTCCACTGCGGCCTCAAGGGCATCTTCATTGATTGCTTGCAGCCGTTGTAGTAGCTCCTCCCCCTCCCCCTCCCCCTCTTCCTCCCCCTCCCCCTCTCCCTCCCCCTCCCCGTCCCCTTGCTCACGCTGCCACTCCCACGCCTTGCTCGCTACACCCTTGCCAGCCCGCTTCAACAAGCGGGAATTGAAGTAGAGCTGTGTGAGCATCTCCGCATTGCTGGCTGTCAAACGGTTGCGGCGGGGGTTGTGGACAAACCCATAGCTGCTCCAAGCACGCTCGCAAGAGGTGGCTGATGCCACTTGCGAGGTGACCTTCATGGCCAGTGCCCCCAGGGCTCCGCCGGTGTGGATCCTATGCCACTCATGGGGTGACATACTCTTGGCTGTCGCAGCGGCCATGGCGGTTGTGGCATGCAAGTACTTGGGCAGCTGCACGACACACTCCGCTGCTGAGGTTGGACTGAGCTTCTCTGCCACCTTCATGAAGTCAGGCAGCACAGCTTGGAAATCCAATTGTCCTGCCGATGACTCCCCGCGCATGTTGAAATGTTGTCGATACTCTGGGTCCAGCAAGGCAGCTGCCCCGTGCAGAGGGCGCAACAACATGCTGGTGCGGCGCTCTGTAGCGAGCAGGATTTGCCACCGTGTCATCAATCATCTCCTTGGTCACCACATCTTGCGACGCGTTGCGTGAAGCACGCTGGCGCGATGGGGAGGGCTCCATGCCATCTTCGCCGCGGCGCTTGTGGGTAGACGATGCAGATGAGGCTGCGGCTGCGTCGTGTTGCCGCACTAGCTGGACCATCTCTGGGTCGGGGGCTGTACATTTCTTGACATCAGTTGTAGAGCCGCTGATGTGCTGTGCGACGCGCGTCACGCTATTGATGCTGGCTGTCCAGGGGCAGCGCTTGCAAGTGACATGCCATGCCGACTTGCTGGGTGGTTCCTCCCTATGCACCGTATCCCATACTGCAGCGTAAAAGGAGGTGATGCGTCGCATCACGCAGCGCGCAGCTAGCTGACTAGGCCCGGACCGGTCGTGTCGTATTGTCGCATTGCTCGCTCATTTTAAGCCAAAAATTCAAGATCCGAGAACACGAGGAATACGACCGCATTTTGACCGAATTTGGTAACACTGGCCAATTCAGAAGTCTAGTTTTTTAGCCTAGGATTCTAAGATATTCGAGCCACTTTTTCTAGGTCCCTCTTGCCTAGACACTTGAGGTAGAATAGGTAGAAGACTGATATAAAACACCTATTGCCCGTCAACTGTCCAACCAACGCCTAACAATTGGTGTCCTTTCTTGCTCTTTAGCTGCATGGCTGCCAGTGGAGTACAACTAGCGTGGCTGTACAAGTTCGAAAGCCAGCAATCACCAGCCAGTGAGGCGGTCGCACTCTGGTTACGGTTGGGGCATGAACTGCGCGGTTCATCGTGAACCGCGCGGTTCTGGTCGATTTGGAGCGGTTCATCAACCGCCTTTCCCATGTCAGCTGCAGCGGCCCCGATGCGCTCGCTGGAATCAGCAGTTCACGCCCTTTCCAGCCATACCCTCGCAAGCAGCAGCGATGACCTGCCAACCGCCTTCATGGCTGCATGGCTGGCAACGAAACTGGATCAGCGGGCCAGAGCGGACCAAACCAAAAGACTCGCAGGAATCCTTACAGCCCCATGCTTCACCCAACTGAACAAACGTAGCAGCACATCAAAACAAGCACGCTGCCAAGTGCCCAACACTGCCTAGCTGGCTACCCCCCTCATTGAACCACCACGTAAGGGACATTTGACTTTGCGGCGTGCCTGGTGAGAGTTGAGTTGTCATTTTAACGCGGAACGCCTATTCTTTGCGTTGCGCTTGCGCCTGCGCGCCCGAGCTGCTGGCACCCTACGGTGACCGGCAGTCTGCCAGGCACGCGAACGGTTTCGCTCTGCGCAATGGGCCTTTGTAATGCTCCTTCACAACACCCACTACGCAGGATGCAGAGTTCTCCGCTGCGGTACACTGCGGTACACTTTACGCATGGAGCCCAGTTTTCTCTTTTTACACAGCCAGCTCAGTCGCACTCTGCCTGCTCATTTAAATGCTGCAGCACCATGTATCGTAGGTCAGCACGCAATGTGTTGGCTGGCACACACAACCCCACTGCCTTGCAATACTCGTTTAACATCTTCACGCTCAGCTTCTTGCCCAAGGTGCACAGCTGCATCACGCTGTCTGGTGCAAATGAGCACAGAAGGGTGAGGCACTCATCGTCCCAATGCTTGTCATCCCGCTTCTGATCGAACATGGGCATGGCTACAAAGGGCTTTGTGATGGAGGGCCTCATACACAAACCCCTTGGTGCGGGGGTCATGCATTGGGCACATGCACATGCAGTCTGTGACCACTCAACCTGGAACCCTGCAGCAGGAAAGAAGCAGCTGTGCATGCTCATAGAGCCGGGGATGGATGATGCAAAGGCATGTGCATCCCGCTGTGGAGCACTGCAAAGCTGTACCTCCTGTGTGCTCAGCTCCAAGCACCACCGATGACTCACACTTGCTCGTGCACGGTGAGCCTTGCTGGGGTCAGCAGCAGTAGCTGCCTTGTGATATGCATTGCAATGCTGCACAAACCCCAATGCATTGCACTTCCCAACACGATCAGCCAGGAGCTCACCCCTCAACCACTGCTTCACCACCCCTCCCTCTGAATCATGCCTGCCCTTGAAGTGTGCCGTAGCCCCATAGCTCCACCACACCGGCACGCTGAACCTCTGTGCCATACCCCAGTGCTGTCGCATGGCTGGGGCGCCCTTGAACTGCCCTGCACACCCATCAGACCACATGATACAACTGCCTCATGTCCATGTCATGCTCTGCCAGCAAATAACACACCACCTGGTTAACTGCTGCTTGGGTAATGGCTGCCGACTGCTCCTTCCCATCTGTCATCACATACACGGTCTGCTCATAGTAGGCCCCCTCTTTGTTCTTGAAGTATGCACACGCAACAAGAATGCCTATCTGCGCTGCATGCCAATGCTCTGACATGATCTCAACGCTGCGCTCAACAGTCAGCTTCTCTGACCAATCACATGAAATAACCACCTTCCCATCCTTGCCTGCCTTGACGGCCTCACGATGCTCACGGAAAACCTGCAGCTGGTGATGTGCCAACCGGTGGTGCTTGATGTACTCTGGCATCTGCTTGTTCAGCATGCCTACAGCATCACTCAAGCTGTGCAGGCTGCTTGCGTGGGTGTGGAGCTGAGACGGGGCATGGGCTGCTCCTGCCCCTGCAACCGCTTGCCCACGGCAAGCGCAGCTGCAGCAGCCTCAGCGCAAGTCCTGTGGGCCAGTGGAATCAGTGCGGGCACCAGGTTTTCGCAGGCCTTGATGATTTCAGCCATCTGAGCTGTGACCTGGCCGATGGCTAGTAGACTCTGCCCAGAGCGGTAGGAGGCTGCCTGCCCCTCCACATGGATCTCCACCCAGCCAGTGCTGCCAGCTTGCGTAGACTTTATACAACACGCACAGCGGGCAGCATGGCCCCCCTTCCATCTGTGGGGGTGGGATTTGGAGTACAAGCCCATACCTGCAGGCATGTGCACACGCCAGCTTCTAAAACCCCTATGAACAAAACTCAACAAGAGTTGAGAACTTGGCAGGGGGTCCACAGTTGAGTTCCCTAGCTAGTGACGCAGGGCTGGAGACTTCGATTCACTTCGATGGTTGCCAAACTGGCATCAGCAGAGTGGGGCAGCATGGAGGAGGTTTAGCCCACCTCTTGGAGCCTAATCAACAAGGGATCGATGCAGTTGCCACTGCTGATGCTCTTACTGTGGTCTCCTCCTAGTTTCAGAGCCCCTGAGCCAGCGCATGTTGGTTATCATGTTGGACATGGGGTCGGGCTCCTAGCACATCGCGCACTATCCATCGCGTTAAATAGGGACTCACTGCTACTGGGTCAACGTACATCAAGTCCGCAGGCTCGGTAGGGTCGGATACCCGGCAACATGCCCAACCGGCTCAGCGTGTGCCTCAGCGCAGCCGCTCTCCGACGCTTCAATCCGCGTGTGAATCTGTGCAGAAATGAGTCCGGAAAAGCCGTTGTCCCTTATCGTTAGGGGGGTTGGTGGTTCAATGGGAGGGGTAGCCTGCTGGCCTGCCAACCAACTAAAATTAGGCCATGCACCCTTGTCTAAGCGGCTACGGTAGGAGATGGACGTTGGGTCGGACTCCATGCGCAATAGTAGTTGAAGCTTGAACTTGGAGGTGGTGGTGGATGGAGGGGATGGGTGGCTACCCCTCCCATTGAACCACCACGTAAGGGACATTTGACTTTGCGGCGTTCCTGGTGAGAGTTGAGTTGTCATTTTTACGCGGAACGCCTTAACATTGCGTCGCGCTTGCGCCTGCGCGCCCGAGCTGCTGGCACCCACGGTGACCGGCAGTCTGCCAGGCACGCGAACGGTTACGTTCTGCGCAATGGGCCTTTCAGATGCTGCTTTACAACACTCACAACGCAGGATGCATAGTTCTCCGCTGCGGTACACTTTACGCATGGAGCCCAGTTTTCTCAACATCATCTTACACAGCCTCGCCCTCAGCATGAATCTTCACCCAGCCAGTGCTGCCAGCTGGCGTAGACCTCACACAACACGCACAGCGGGCAGCCTGGCCCCCCTGCCGTTTGTAGGGGTGATATTTGGATGTCAGCATGCTGCAGACATGTGCACACGCCATCTTCTAAATCCCTTCTTGGGAAATCTTGGGAAGAGTTGAGACTTTGGCAGGGGGGTCACAGTGAGTTCCCTAGCCAGTGACGCAAGGCTGGAGAGTTGCATTGAGTTGCATGGTTGTCAGCCGGGCATCAGCAGAGTGGGGCAGCATGGAGGAGGTTTAGCCCACTCTTGGAGCCTAATTAACAAGGGATTGATACAGTTGCCACTACTGTGCTCCTATTGTGGTCTCCTCCCTAGTTCCAGAGCCCCTAAGCCTAGTTCCGTCGCCCCAGAGCCAGCGCATGTGGGTTATCATGTTGGACATGAGGTCGGGCTGCTCGCCCATCGCGCACTATCCATCGCGTTAAACAGCGACTCACTGGCACTGGGTCAACGTACATCAAGTCCGCAGGCTCGGTAGGGTCGGATACCCGGCAACATGACCGACCAGCTCAGCGTGTGGCTCAGCGCGGCCGCATTCCGACGCTTCAATCCGCGTGTAAGTCCGTGCAGAAATGAGTCCGGAAAAGCCGTTGTCCCTTACCGTGAGGGGGGTTGGTGGTTCAATGGGAGGGGTAGCCGGGTGCAGTCCCATGCATAGCCACTGGCCATAGCCACTGGCCACTGGCATAGCTATTAGCCAGCTGCTTCATGGCTTCTTGGACTTGTTCTGGATGCAAAATTGTCAAACACTGTGATGCGCATAGTGTAAAGGCAATGGTGTGGGGCAGCAGCGGGCAGGTGGTGGGGCAACAGCGGGCGCGTGGTGGGGCAGCATCGGGCAGGGGGTGGGGCAGGTGGTGGGGCGTTGCGTGCTTCCTCCTCCCTCCCAATCGTGTCTGAGCAGCCTGTCATGCACAGCAGGTCACCCCTCCCATTGAACCACCAACCCCCCTAACGATAAGGGATAAGGGAGTTAAGGCGATAAGGCGATAAGGCGATAAGGGAGTTTGAATGCAGAGTTTTGAGCCGCCAGTCAATCAGGTCTCCCATGAGGACCTTCCCCTGTGGGGGGGAGGTCGCTCCCCCTCACAGGGGGACCTTCCAACCGCCCAACCGCATCCCGCCCGCTGTATTGCGCCACCTTTCTGGGCACCTTTGCGGACCTGTGCGCTCGCACCGCACGCGTGCTAGAAATGATTACACTGCTATTGCTAGGTTGTGCAGCGTGGGCCGCAGCGCTGGCAGCATCAATTGCCACCACGCTAGATGCGACAAGCCCAGTTACCACAGCAGAAACCTCAGCAAGAACAGCCTGTAACCGCTGATGGAGTTCAGCCCGCCGCGGCGATGGCTCATTTGGGCCATGCCTGTCTTTCCGAGTTAGCCTGTGCTCTCCGCAGAGAGATGAAGGGCGGACAACATTTGAAAGCATCCCTTCCACCGTCAGCACAAGAGCAGCCCCGACCTGCCAAGAAGCGTGCTGGGCGTGTTGGGCAACGGGTCGCGGGATAAGGGCCGCGGGCACCTGGAGCTAGATATGCCTGATATGCATGCATTCGATGACCAGCCCCAGCCCCAACAAGAGCCTGGGCCGTCTTGGGTCAAGTGGGCTATCCGCAATGAGTGTTCTGGAGCTGCAGCCCGTCAAAATGAGACACAGCGTCAGTTTGACTATGTCGCCTCAGCTCCTGCACATGAGCAGCTTCTCACAAGCAAGAGAGCAGCCCTACAGGCTGCCATGCAGGAGCAACTTGACAGCACGGCATGCAGCAAGCTCAGCTGGACCGTCACCATTTTACCAAGTGGAGAGACATGAGGTAGAGTACATCGATGTTCATCATTGCTTTTCACTAACTGTTTGGACATGCTGCAAGGAGTGTGCAAACCCGCTGCACTTCTTATGTTGGCCTAGCAGTTAAATCCAGGTTCAAACTTGGTATGCCATCGGTCTTATGCGGCACTACTTCTCTCTGTTTGGTGGAGGTGACTCCGTGGCAGGTAACGCTGCCTTCCGACATGTGCTAATGTTCATGGTTCGCTACCCAGCCCTGCCCCACCCCTCCCAGCCTTGCATTGCCCCTCCCTGCCCAGCCCTGCCCCACCCCCTTTCAGCCCTGCCCCCACCCAGCGCAGCCCCGCCCCACCCCAGCCCAGCCCTGCCCCTCCCCATCCCATCCTTACGTTGCCCCTCGCCGCCTCAGCCCAGCCTTGCCCCACCCCCTCCCAGCCTTGCGCTGCCCCTCCCCTCCCTGCCCAGCCCTGCCCCACCCCTTCCCAGCCTTGCCCAACCCCGCAGCCATGGGCCATCTTCATGAGCAGCAGCCATTAGCAGCAACTAAGAGCAGATGCAAAAGCAGCAAGTAGGAGGCGCTTGGAGTGGCAGCCAGGACTCTCGGAGTGCACATGCTGTTAGGGTGTCAGCCCAGCCTGCCAAACTCTGGTCATGCATGTCCTGCCATGGCTTGGTAGTTGCAAGCATGTCATGCATGTCCTTACTCATCTGCTTGCTGGCTGATGTTTGCTTGCAGTTGTCGCTAGCTGGGGCACGACAAGAGTAGCATGGCTTGGTGATTGCAAGCAAGGCGGTAGCGGCATAGAGCAGCAAGCAACAAGGAGCCAGCAAGGACCGTACCCCGTACCCTCCCCCATCCCACCACCACCACTTCCGAGTCTGCCACCCACCTACCCTCCTCCCCTCTCCTTTCCCCCACCACGCACCTAGCAGCCTATGGAGTAGCAGCCTGAGCTAGTAGCATAGAGCAGACAGCATGGAGCGGGCAGCATGGAGCGGGTGGTGTTGCCAGTGGTGATGGTCCTGCTGCTAGTGCTGTTGTTGTTGTTGCTGCTGCTTGAGCTGCTGAGCAGCCTAGTATAGTAGCAACCAACCCAGTTTGGGGACATGGGGCAGGGGCAGCAAGTCACCTACTTCCCCCCCTTCCCTTACCCTCACCCCATGGCACACGCTGCAGCCCCTTCCCTACCCCACCCAGCAGCCCTTGGCGTACAGCTTGGAGCAACAGGGATAGGTGCACCTAGCAGCAAGCTCTGCTGCTTATGGAGCATGGCTGGCTGCTTGTCGGCACATGATTGTTGTGTGCAAGGAGGCATGCGGTGAGACTGAGGCGCATGGTGAGGCTGAGTCAGGGCAGCTGCAGCAGTTATTGCAATTAGGGCGGTTGTTCAACATCAAACAACACATGCAGAGGCTACACATACAAGGCTGAGGGCATGCACATGAGCTAGGAGGGCAGGGGCACAACTTACCATTTGTAACACCCTTGTAATCCCTGGTAACATGGTGGTCATGTAATGCTATCCAACCAACCGCTTATGTAATTCCTAACCGTTGAGAGCTGACCTAACTAGACTACCCTAGGTGCCTATCTCCTGGTTGGAATAGTAGCTCTTTGTTGAAGCCCAGGCCAAATAGGAAGGGCCGCGCCTAAGCCTAGACTTTCCAGCCTAAACGCTGCTAGCACCGCCCTGCCTCCTAGCCAACACAACTGCTGTGGTACAGGTGGTTGATGTCAGCCAACACAACTACCGTAGTGTCTGTGGCACACTGTGACACCACCCGTACCACTAGCTCATACCACTAGCTCATTGCGCCATACCACTGGCCATACCACTAGCTCATCGCGCACCTACACACCTATCACGTTTGCAGCATGAGCGCATCACCGCGTGGTGGTGTCGTCCATACGAGGGGCATGTGGCGCACTACACCCTAGCATGTGGCTGAATCTGGTGAGCCTCCACTATAGGTACCATCCGTAGTCCAGCTAGCTGTGACACATTGGGTGTGGATCACTGCCAGGCCTGCACTTGATAAGCATGGATGTGATGCATACATGCAAAGAGGGTATGCAGCAGGTGGCTACCACGTTTGCAGCATTTGCGCATCACCGCGTGGTGGTGTTGTCAATACAAGGGGCATGTGGCGCACCGCACCCTAGCATGTGGCTGGATCTGGTGAGCCTCCACTATAGGTACCATTCGTAGTCCAGCTGGCTGTGGCACATTGGGCGTGGGTCACTGCCAGGCCTGCACGTGCTAGGCATGACCGTGATGCATACATGCAAAGGGGGTATATAGAAGGTGGCTACCATGTTCGCAGCATTAGCGCATCACCGCGTGGTGTTGTTGTCCATGCAAGGGGCGTAAGTATCATTTGTGCGCGATGTGCTGCTGATGACCACCACTGTCTTTACATCTTGATCATTCACATCTTGGTCATTACATCTTGATTATTCACATCTTGATCATTACATCTTAAAAATAAAGGTGTGTGGCATGGAACTGAATTGAAGCTTAGGACAGCCATGCTGCTGATTGCTGTTACAAGGCTGCATTGCCACACACACATAACCTGTTGTCCATGCACTGCTCATGGACTACAGCCTGCTGCTTATCCACCGCAACACATGCACTGCAGCCTGTTGCTGCTGCTCATGCACTGCAGCCTGGGCGGTGGCTGTGTTGTGGCGGGGTAAGGGTTAAAAAAACAACACCAATAGGCACAACCACCACTATTACCAACAACAACGAGACCACCCCACCCCACCCCCACCACTAAGCCATGTCACACATAAAGTACGGACCGGCAACCCCCCACAAGCTTGGCTTGGCTGGTCAGTGTGGTTGGGGGCATGGCATGGCTAGAGTGGGCTGGCTGGCCGCTACTACTAGCGCCCGCTCCACGCTACCCGCCCAATGGCTGGCCTTCAGTAAGGGGGGGGGCTCTGCCACTCTTGGGTGTCTCTCCTGGCTGCCGCTCCATGCTGCCCGCTCTAGGCTGCCCACTCCAGGCTGCCCACTCTAGGCTGTTACGCCAAGGGCTGTTGGGTAGGGTAGGGAGGGGACAATGGTGTGTGTCGAAGTGGCGGTGGTGGAAAGGTGGAGGGAAGGGGGGAGGGGGCAAGGGTCCCATAAGACCTGCAGCCAACAAGGGGCATTCTTGCAGCGGGGGTGGTGGCAGGACATGCATGGCCATGCATGATGTTGGCTGCTGCTCTACACCGCTGCCGCCTTGCCAAGCCATGGCAGGACATGCATGCCCAGAGTTTGGCAGGCTGGGCTGACACCCTAACAGCATGTGCACTCACCTGAAGTTCTGGCTGTCGCTTCAAGCGCCTCCTAGCTGCTGCTCTTAGCTGCATGTTTGTCCACTACAGTCCTGCACTCTCACAGCTGTTGCTGACGTGCATGTCATCAAAGCCATCAAGACACGTGCAAACCTGCCAGATCATGTCCCACTGGCAGCAGCAGTGGCAGCAGCACTGGCAATCGCGAAGGCACCAGCAGCAACAGCATTGACATTGTGGTGTGTGGGCATGGCATAGCTGGAGTGAGCTGGGTTGGCTACAAGAGCTCAATCCAGGCCAGCCAGGGGAGGGGAGGGGAGGGGAGGGGAGGGGAGGGGAGGGGAGGGGAGGGGAGGGGAGGGGAGGGGAGGGGAGGGGAGGGGAGGGGAGGGGAGGGGAGGGGAGGGGAGGGGAGGGGAGGGGAGGGGAGGGGAGGGGAGGGGAGGGGAGGGGAGGGGAGGGGAGGGGAGGGGAGGGGAGGGGAGGGGAGGGGAGGGGAGGGGAGGGGAGGGGAGGGGAGGGGAGGGGAGGGGAGGGGAGGGGAGGGGAGGGGAGGGTCTGGGGAGAGGAGGGGAGGGGCTTGGGAGGTGGTGGTGGTGGTGGTGGTGCTTGGGGGAAGGGTGGGAGGGCTTGCTCCAGGCTGCAAGATAGGTAGAGGGTGTTGCATTGTGGCGGAAGAGGGCGAGAGTGAAGGTGAGTGTGGTGGTTGTGGGAAAGGGGATGGTTGTGACCATGAAACCCTGCAGCAAAGAAGTTCATGCATGTGGTCAGGCTAGGCACACTTAACCACACAACTGCAATAGCAAGCCACTCACTATCTGCAGGGTGGGGTGTGTGCGGGGGAAATTGGGGTGGATGTGGGGCGAGGGGGGTGGTGGAGGGGTTGGGAAGGGTGCCAGCTCATTAATGTCGCTCATTGATGCCTCTTCCAACTGCTCCTTGCTGCTCCTTGCTGCTCTTTGCTGCTCCTTGCTGCGCTGCCTAGCTGCTTCCCTTGGCTGCACCTCCTGGCTCTTGCGTCCTGCAGAGCTTACTGTCCTGCAGAGCACCAGCCGAGTATTGGGCATGTTAGAAGTGGGCCGAAATGCGAGGTGCGGGGTGCGAGGCTTGATGTTCGAAGTGCTGGGGTTGCAGGCTCAGGTTCTGCGCCCTTTACGCTCTGTACTCCGTGTGCGATTACGGGCTGCTCGCCAGCTGCTGTTCCTGCTGAGGTTTCTGCTGTGGTGGCTGGGCTTGTCGCATCTAGCGTGGTGGCAATTGATGCTGCCAGCGCTGCGGCCCACGCTGCACAACCTAGCAATAGCAGTGTAATCATTTCTAGCACGCGTGCGGTGCGAGCGCACAGGTCCGCAAAGGTGCCCAGGAAGGTGGCGCAATACAGCGGGCGGGATGCGGTTAGGCGGTTGGAAGGTCCCCCTGGGGGTTTTTCCAATGCGGGGGAATTTTTCGGAGGGTAACGGGGGAATGAGGGGAAAAGCGCAGCGGGGGAATTTTTATTCCCCCTCTAACCGCCGTCCAACTGCCGTTCCCCTGCGAGTCCGTTTGCGCCGTTGGGGAATTCCCCCAGGGTAATGGCGGTGGTTGGTCCCTAACCGCCCTCCCCTCCTCGCTTTTTGCTACCCCAGCCGAACCCCGCGGTAGCAAAAAAAGTGCTCGGGGAAAAAATGAGGGGGTACTTCGAAGACTTCGATGCCCGATGGCTCGCAGCCAGATGGCACGCAGCCAGGAGGCTCACGCATAGAGCGTGACCAGGACTATTGTAGCGACCGACCTGGCAGGGCCGGCCCAGGAGTCAGGTCTCCGCGGTGAAACGATTCACATGGCTTGCAAAACCGATGTAACAACGCCCCAACACTCACGCACGGGAACACACAAAGCTGAAGCGATGCTTGGTCCTGCACCTGCACCCATCACTGCTCCTGTTCCAGCATCCGTTGTTGGTGCTGCAGCTGCAGTCTTAAGGCTTCTTGCATGTGCCCAGCACTCAGCCGCTAGCCCAGCCCAGCCCAGCCCAGCCCAGCCCAGCCCAGCCCAGCCCAGCCCAGCCCAGCCCAGCCCAGCCCAGCCCAGCCCAGCCCAGCCCAGCCCAGCCCAGCCCAGCCCAGCCCAGCCCAGCCCAGCCCAGCCCAGCCCAGCCCAGCCCAGCCCAGCCCAGCCCAGCCCAGCCCAGCCCAGCCCAGCCCAGCCCAGCCCAGCCCAGCCCAGCCCAGCCCAGCCCAGCCCAGCCCAGCCCAGCCCAGCCCAGCCCAGCCCAGCCCAGCCCAGCCCAGCCCAGCCCAGCCCAGCCCAGCCCAGCCCAGCCCAGCCCAGCCCAGCCCAGCCCAGCCCAGCCCAGCCCAGCCCTCTTGCTGCCTGACCAGGTGCCAGCCCTAATGCATGTGCCCTTGCCTTGCACCAGCCTAGACCAGGTGCCAGCCCTGCTGCATGTGCCCTGGAGCATGACCCAGAGTAGCTATCAACCACCATCACCACCACCAGGGGCAGCTGCCCTACCACCACCTTCCAGCACCTTCCCAGGCTGAGGAGGGCGAGAGGTGCACAGGGCGTGGGGAGGGCCGGGGCAAGGGCAGGGGCATGGGCAGGTGTAGGGGCAGGAGAGGGCGAGAGTAATGGTAAGGATGATGAGGTCGTGATGGAAGCAACCACACGCTTCAGTGCTCGAAGGCGGCTGCCTCAGTAGTGAACAGATGCATGTGTGGACAGTGTGCTATTGCTAGGTGAAAGACAGAGGGTCACCAAACACGCATCACTTCAATATTTGTGCCAGGAGCTGTCACCGAATGTGTGCCGACTTTGGGTCCGGTTTCGAATCACCAATAAGGCGTATCACTACGGCAATCATTAGCTCATCCTCAGCCTCGCGCCGACGAAAGCGAACATTTGGATGGACAAAGGTGGATGTCGTGGTCGTGCAAAGGGATGAAGCTCTCGTTAAGCTCGCGGCCACTCGCCACAACTCGCAACATAACCGAACCCAACCTCCATTTTCCCCCATTCCCCCGCATTGGAAACGGGGGGTAAAAAGTGCATTCCCCCGTTCCCCTCTACCCCGTTACCTCGCATTGGAAAACCCCCCCCTGTGAGGGGGAGCGACCTCCCCCCCACAGGGGGAGGTCCTCATGGGAGACCTGATTGCGCCAGTGCGCTCACTGAGCCAGCCGCAGCAACTGGGGCAGGGCTGGGGGAGCCAACCGCAGCAGCAGGGACAGGGGTGGGGGAGCCAGCCGCAGCAGTTGGGCTAGGGCTAAAGCAACGGACAGCTGCAGTCACACGGTAGAGCACAACCTTGCCGTGTGCAGGGATAGTGCAGCCGTCCAACTGCACGTGAACGGCGAATGATCGCCGCAGCCAGACTGCAATCACATGGGCACACTTTGCACACTTTTACACTTTGCACACGTTCCTGCCTGCCTGCTGCCTGGCCATGTGACCCATGTGGCTTGGCCACCCCCCTCTAGTGGGTGGTGCTGCCAGCCCCCCATGTGAAGCCTGGCCATGTGTGAAGCTAACATCCTTGCAATGGCATGCCATGCCCTCTACCCCTTACCAACCTGTGTGGGCCTCGTGTATGTAGGTCTGGAGCAAGTCATGGTTGCGCCGGTGGGTGGTGGCGCTGGCCTGCCGGCCTGGATCAGCTCCAGGGAAAACAGCCCCAACGACATCAGTGCACAGGGTGCCCAACTGTTCTGCTGAGACGCCTGGGAGGCTGAGCAGGCGCTCACGGCTTAGGATGTACTCAGCTGTGTACCCCCCCGTGTGCGTGTCACACTCCTGGTTGCGGGGGCGGGCCAGGCTGCAGGACTGGGTGGTTGGGTGGCAGGCTGGCTGCGTGACTGGCTTGGTGCCTTGGTTGCTGAGCATGCCTCGCAAGAAGGGCAGTGACACCCTGGAGCGCAGAAGGAGATTCCACTTGTCCTTCTGATCCTTGGTGAAACCCTTGTTGGCTGCGGCCACCTGTGCCCGCAGCTGCTCTAGCTTGATGCTGGTGGAGGTCAGCTGCCTCTTGGTGTGAGCCACCTCCGTGCGGGCCGCTGCCAGGTCTTTGTGGGCGGCCTCCAGGGCAGCCGCTGTGTCAGTGAGTTGGGCCTGTGTGCCCTGCAGCTGCTGCAAGAACGCCTCGTCCAGCTGCTCGATTTGCTGCACCCACCCGAGCAGGTCTAACTCCCACTGTTGCTCACGCTGACCAGCAAAGACTAGCAGGCTGCAGTGTTGCTCCCTCAGCTGGCTGTACAGCTCCTGGGAGCTGAGAAGCTCAGCAGTGACGGCTGCATGTGCAGCGGTGAGGGCTGCATGCGCTGCGGTGAGCTGCTCCATGCTCTTGGCTGCCTCTTGCCCAGCCTGGGTCTTTGCACCATTGGCTCTGCTTGCTCTCGTGTGTTTTGGGACGGGTGGCATGTCAGGCAGAAGGGCAATGAGGAGGTGCTGGGAGGTGGTGGTAGGCAGCTGGGCCTGCTAGGGTGGGCTGCTGGCAGGTACTGTGGGCAGGAAGGGTCAATGGTGCTTGGGCACCTGCAATTGACACCCCATGGCTCACTGAGCTTTTAGAGCAATACTATTTCTACTGTTGCAGATGTGCATATGTGTAGGGTAGCCTTTGATTCAGCGGTCAGCACAAATATAAGACAACTCCTTGAGTTCTGGCTGGATTTAATGTTGGCTGCAAACTCCTACCTGCTCCAGCTGAGCCGCAGCTGCAGTTAGGAACGCTGTTTACGTGTGCTGTGGTGTACTCGAAAACTCCTGCATCATCAGATGTTCGTCGGGTAACATGTGCTGGCGCGGGATTGGTGGCAACTGCTGCGTGCACCTCACCTCGCGGGATGGCAGCAGCGCCTATGCGTAGAGCACCAACAGCACGCCTGCACTGCGCGATGTCTTGAGGGTGGCCGGCGGATCCCAACCACCCTGTCGACCACTATCGAAGCAGCTGCTGGTTGCTGCCAAAACTAGAGTCCGCGTTTAAGCCATGCCGCGCGGGGCTAAAGCCGTCGGCCTGCTACCGGAGCAATCGGTCGCATGTGACGGTCTTACATGCCAAAACATCAGAGTTGGGAGGCCCTGACTTCCAGCACCCCCGCCCGCCCCGGCATGCCCATCAGTGTGAGCAGCCCGCTGGCTTCGCTTCGATGAGCTGCATCTTCCTGCGCAGCAGTCGCTGTAAAACTCTCTAAGGCCAGTAAGATTTTATCAGGGGTGCAGCCAATGGCGGGGGTGACCAGAAGTCTAGTTTTTCTAGCCTAGGATTCTAAGGTTTTCGAGCCATTATTTAGGTCCCTCTTGCCTAGACACTTGAGGTAGAATAGGTAGAAGACTGATATAAAACACCTATTGCCCGTCAACTGTCCAACCAACGCCTAACAATTGGTGTCCTTTCTTGCTCCTTAGCTGCATGGCTGCCAGTAGAGTACGATTAGCGTGGCTGTACAAGTTCGCAAGCCAGCAATCACCAGCCAGTGAGGCGGTCGGTGTAAGAGTTCGGCGGTCGGAGGCAGTACGATCTTTTAGCTAAAACGACCGCGAACAGGGCCTCGGCCTGTCACATATCTAGGAGGTGAGTTTGATACGGAAGTATGGTGAGCATGGTTCTGTACTGCCGTAAATCCCAGCGGTCAATCTGTCGAGCCTTCAGGCGATGATGAGGGATGTTGAAGAGCTATCCGAGTTCGACGAAGTCGAGGATGGCGAGCCGAGGGTTCCATGCAAGCGAGCCGCTTGGACGGATGCTGAGGAAAAGTGTCTGCGCGGACTAGTGACGAGGAGACCTGGGCGAAGGTCCGTGCACGGCTTGCCTCGGGCAGCACCTCTACAGCTGCTCAGCGACATTTACAGCAGCAGCGAGGTGCTAAGGAAGCAAACGTGTCTCTGTTAGTAAGCTGCCTTTGCCTCAGCCAGCTTTGCCTCCCCCTCTGCCGGCTTTCCGCCCTTTTCCTAGTGCTCCTGCGCCTCTGCCGCCACCTGCTGCACCTTTGCCCCTGCCCTTGACCCTGACCCTGACCTACTGTGCCCCTTGCCTCTGCCTCTAAGTCTGCTTGCCTGCCGGCCGCCTCCTTCTTAGAGCTACAGGCATGTCTGCAGTTTGCATGGCAATGCATTCTAGCGTTTGGTACAGGGTATGCCAGTGCAGCGTGCATATGAGTTTGGTTAGGCTGCGTGCTACTGCACATCCCATGCCTGCACTTGTAGCAGGGTCCCTCTCACCCCATGGCTTGCCCATGAGTGAGAGGGCATCACTCTTGTTCTGCCACCCACACAGAATGGACTGGCAGCAAGTGGCTGCCGAGCTGGGCACAGGACGCAGCGCCAAGCAGGTACAATGCAATGCCTAGATGTTAGACCGCATACAACTCACTTGGCAGGTTGCTTTTCTAGAGTACCTGGACCTCATCCGTTAGCGCAGCTTGCTAGCAGCTGTGGTCAATCCTGTTCCTTCTCTCCATGCATCTGATCCTCCATGCCATGTCCAGTGTCGTGAACACTACTTGTACTCCTTGCAACCAAATATGATCAAGGGCCAATGGACGCAAGAAGAAGAGGTGAGCCATGCACTCAATCACTGTAACAATCACTGCAGGAACAAGAGCATCCTGCTGCTGTGTGCACTCGTGTGGCCTTGTAAGGATCTTGAAAGTGAGTTGTGAACAAAAGGCATGGGTGTGAATGTGGCTGTGAATGTGTGTGTGTGTGTGTGTTTGGGGCTGTGTGCAGTACATCATTGCTCGAGAACACTCGATATCAGGCTCGCAATGGAGCAGGATTGCAAGCTGCTTGACGGGCAGGTGAGTGGGGTGCAGCTCATCACCGCTGCTGACGCCGGGCACACAGGCAATGTGTCTATTGGGCTGGTTTTCATGCTACCCTCATGCTCCACAACTTGCAGGACTGACAACGCAGTCAAGAACACGTTCTACGCTGCCACGCGCAGCAAAGCACGCAACAAATCATACAGCATCTTGGTACGTGGTGCCTTTACGAGGCTGTGCCATGGGCTGGATGTAGACACTGGGCAAGAAGCAAAGGTGTTGCCTAGAGAAGGGTGGCAAGGCCAAGCGCAAGGCAGCCACCGCCTGCACTCCACTGCCCTGAGCCTGCAAAGGCTACCCAGGCTGACAAGAGCAAGGCAGCCTGGTAACCCGTGACAGGGATGCTCTGCCCCCCATTGGCAAGGAGGACCAGCAGGGCTTCAAGCTGGTAAATAACCGGCTGCCCAAAGGCAGGCAGCAGCTGCATAGGGCTGCAGAGTACCGGCGGGTACTTTGCACAGGCTGTTAGCCTTATGAAGCATGGAGCTGGCAATGTACCCGGCAAACCGTTGGGGCTGGCTGCACACTCGTCAGGCCACAAGCATCTCATCGCACCAATCGTCTGAATGTAGACACTGGTGGCTGTGCACACCAAGAGCAGCAAGCAGGGGAGCTCAGACGTCTGTGTGCAGTTATGTTCCCATGCACATGGCGTGGGCGCTTTCCACCTACACCATTGCCTGACCCCTGTGACAGGGCTGTAGTCTAGAGTTGGCATGACTGACATGCCCTCGCATGAGCTGATAACAGCTGAAGGAGAGCCCCTTGGATACACTACTGTGCCACATGCTGCTGCTGCTGATTTAATGTCTGTGTTGCTATTCCTGCTGCACCCACAGTGGCTGTATGCCAAACAGCTTCAAGCAGGCAAGACGCCAGCTGCGGCGTTGTCTAAAGCAGTGGAGGTGAGCGCACATGGGATCAGCGTGTCTGGTGGAAGGTGGCAACCCTGTGCACATGAACAAACATGACTTGTGCCGCATCAATGGTGGTGGGATTTCTCCTTGCCAGGATGACACCAGGCTGCATGACAGCACCCATGCTACTGCCCCTGACGCTGAGGGCTCTTAGTTCCACCTGTTAAGTAGCCACTGCATGATCATCATTGCTGTCATCATTGCTGTCATCATCAACATCATGATCGTCATCATCATCGTTGTCACCATCATCATCGTCGTCGTCGTCGCCATTGTCATTGCATGGGGCTGCCACTTTGTGTTGCTGCAACACACACATTCAAATGCACAGTGCATGCATACCATCCATGGCTTTACTATGTGCATGGCCAGTGTAGGGGGGCCAGCAGGGCACAGACCAATTCCTCACTGTGGCTTGGCAGCAGGTCCACACGCGTGGAGTGTGTCACAGTGTCAAAGTGTGACACACCTGCAACAAACAGCACAGGTGCTCGTGGTTGCAGGTGTGGAAAGAGCGCGCCACAGCGGGCGTGGTGGTAGATGTGCGCTCCTGCCAGCTGTCCCAGCCAACAAGGAGTGTTTGCCCCAGCCACAGCACCTCGCCGGCCGAGCAACTGAAGGCCGCTGCCAAAAGCCGTAAACGCAGCAGGAGCAGATCGGACATCTGCGGCGGATCTGACAGCATCGGCCCTGGGCCAGGGCCCCGCAGGTCGCCCATTCAATGCCAGGTTGCGGGCCGCAGCGCGTATTCCAGCCTTCGGTCTGACCTCCACCCCAACACAGCCCTCCATGACCTGCCTGGCCAGCTAGACCAGGTGTCTGGGCAGTGCCAGCACCCTGGCAGCATTGCCTTGTCCTTTGTTGACCCAGCCGGCATCCAGGCCGTGGCCAGCCTGGGGCTGCCCAGCTGCCCATCAGCTTCCCACTCCCAGGGCCCTTTCGAGGGGCGAGCAGCAGCAGCAGCAGCAGCAGTGGGGGACACCCAGGGGGGTGCGCTGCGGGGTGGCCCGGCTGCGGTGCCCCCTATGTGTGCTCCTTCAGCCGCACTGGTTTTGGACCTAAGGTTGCCCAACAGTGCTGCATGCAGCAGTTCCATGGGCGGGCTGGGGGCGTTCTCATGCCTGGGTCCCTCCACCAGCTTGGCTCAGCCCGCCCGCCAGCCCGCCAGCCAGCCTGGGGCAGGCAGGCTGGCCCAGGCAGAAGGGGCTGCTGGTGCACCTATTCCTGACGGGCGGCCCAGGGAGCTCCTGCTCAGTCCAGCCTCAGGCCTAGAGTCCCCACTGGGCCACCTGCAGCATGTGCCAGGCCAGGGCAGCACACTCTTCACACAGCCTAGCCATGCGGGGTTGCTTGCTCCAGGGCAGCAGGGCTCTGTGCTTCTTGACAGCCCTGCTGGTCCTCGGGGTGGAGCCCCTCTCCTTCACTTTCGCCAGGACCTGCCTCTGCAGCAACCGCCTCTTGCACAACTGCCCCTGGAGCTGGCTCCAGAGTTGCTGCAGTCGCGGCAGCAGCAACAGCAGCAGCAGCAGCTGTTTGAGGACCTGCAGCAGCAGCTCAAGGTGCTGCAAAATCAACACCAGCATAACCAGCCACAGCAAGGTCAGCAGCAACATAACCAACGGCTGGGAAAGCAGCAGCCCAACTACCAACAGCAACAGGAAGCACAGAGGCGCTTGGAGGTCACCCCCCCACCACGTGATGGCCCTACAGCCCAGCCATGCCCTGCTTCAGGTGCTGTGACTGTTGCTGCTCGCCTGGCCATAGCTTCACCACACGCTGCACCACATGGCCCACACCCCACCACCAACAGCCCCACAGGGTCCAACGTGGGCGGGACACCCCTCGCCAATGGCATTTACAGTGCAGGTGCTCGCCTGAAGGTGGGCTGTCCCAGCCACCCTGACTCCACCACCCCAGCCCCCCCAGCCCAGTCCCTCAATCCCCCTCGCTTGCAATCCTTCCACGCCGCCTGGCCCAGCTTAAGCAACAGTGCCCCCATGCCACCTGCCCCGCCTGCTGCTGTCATGGCTGAGGCGCCTTCCCTGGCTGCGGGCCGGGCTCAACATGTGAGCAGCTCAGGCGCCGCTGTCACCCAGCAGCCACCAGCCATGCACTTCTTGCTGCCACACAGCTGGGACGCCGCCACCCAGCAGGCGGTTGCGAAGGCACAGGCCAGGGAGGCACCCAGAGAGGCTCCTGGCATTGATCCGGACCAACCCAGCCACTCAGACATCAGCTCCGGCACCTCCTGCAAGGCAGGCATGAAGGTGGGGCCAAGAGCTTGGCTGCAAGCAGGCTGCGACCCGTCGGCATGACATACACGTGCGCTAATGGAAGCTGCTAGACATGGTCCTTGCTGCTACACATGTGCCCCATAGGCCACTCCTGTGCCTAGGGTGGGCTGTCTGGCTGCCGCTTGCAGCCTAGGATTGGACATGCAATGCCCTTGGCGGCCCATGCAGGCAGCCCAGGCTATGAGAACAACTCCACCCGACGACACTTGCTCACCTCAATGTGGTGCATGCCCTAGAGCTGCATTGTACCCCCCTGGTGGCTGGTCTTGGCATGACACACAGACCACTGTGCCTGCAGGTCGGCCCTGACCCTGGTCCTTTCAGCCGGTTTACAGGCCAGCAGCAGCAGCCGGGTCAGCGTCAGCTGGGGCAGCAGCAGCAGCCGGGTCAGTCTCAATTGGGGCAGCAGCAGCAGGTGGGTCAGTCTCAGCTGGGGCAGCAGCAGCAGGTGGGTCAGTCTCAGCTGGGGCAGCAGCAGCAGGTGGGTCAGTCTCAGCTGGGGCAGCAGCAGCAGGTGGGTCAGTCTCAGCAGCCTGCCTCTCTTTCCATGCGGCCATGTCCACCACTGCCACTTAAGGCTCCACAGCTGCAGCCTGACATGTGCATGTACCCTGCCCCCCACCAGCGGCTGCGGCTCCCCATGCAGTGCCAACTGGTGCGGGAGGAACAGGCAGGGCAGGGGCAGCAGCAGGTGGCGCCACGTGGTCAGCAGCAGGAGCTGCAGCATCAAGTGCAGGAGCTGTTGACCGCAGCCAAGAAGGGGGTGTCAGTAGGAAGGGGGCTGACCTTGGCAGACGTGTTGCTGCAGCTAGGGGCCCAACAGCTGCTGGCAGCTCAACGGGGCAGCAGGGCGGAAGCCAGGCACCTCACCCTCACGTGCACCCACACCGCGGTTGGCTCAACTTCCTGTGGTCAGGCTGCCCCGGGAGCTACTCCCATACGGCTCAAGAGCACCTCCAACTCATGGTCAGGTGCTGGGTGTAGTGCGCAGCCTGGTGCCGGGGCTGGGGTTCAGCCTACGAAGCAAGGGCAGAGGTGGCAGCTCTGAGGGAGCAGTTGTGCCCCTGCAGTCTCATGGGTGGCAGGCAGGGGGTGTGCAAGGCACACACACGCAAGCCAACTCCCTTTGACTGGAACTGCGGCTTCAGCTCCAGCAGAGCATGGTCCCAGGCTTAAAGGCAGACCCGCACGCCCCTGCTGCCCTTTCAACCCTTTTGGCCACTAGAGTAACAGGGTGTGGGACTCAGCTCAGCATGGCAGGTCGGCCAGCTGGGGCTCTGGAGCTTGCAGCCAGCCCAGGAGAGCAGGGCCCTGTTGAGGTGGGTGTGACAAGCTGCCCCTCTGCCCCTCACGCCCCCCTCTGGCTTCATTCGGGACAGCAGTACTCGGCATGTGGGCACTTGCTGTTGACGGTGTGCGAGGTGTGTCTGTGGCTTAATGCTGAGTACATGGTGCCATCAACTGGGCAGCAGCTTGCTGTGAGGTGAGGGTCGGTGAGCTGGTCATTATCACAAACGTCATAATATCATCAGTACATGCATTACGTGGCATTGCAAGTCAATACATGGCAAGTCATTACATGGCATCACAAGTCAACACATGGCATTACAAGTCAACACATGGCAGCACAAGTCATTACATGGCAACACATGGCAAGTCATTACATGGCATCGCAAGTCAAGACATGGCATTATAAGTCATTACATGGCAACACAAGTCATTACATGGCAACACATGGCAAGTCATGACATGGCATCGCAAGTCAAGATATGGCAACACCTGGCAAAGCACTACATGGCAAGTTATCGCAAGACATGGCAATTCACTGATGTGTAGTGCGTAGTGTGTTGTGCGGACTGGTGCAGTGCGTCAGTGTTGGTGTGAGCAAAGGTATGGAAGGTGGCGGCTGGCGCTCAGTCAGTCAGTTAATGAGCTGGGCAGTGCAGTAGAGTTGGGGTCATCATCCTGCTGCTGGGCACACAGACCTTGAGGGTCAACATGGTGGTGACAGCAGGGAGGAGAGGGGCGCGGTTTAGGCTGGGCCGCAAGCAGCAAGCCCGCTCAATGGCTGCATAAGAGCTGAATGCAGCCATGGAGCTGTGGGTCCCTGGCACTCTGCGCTGCCTGGCTGGCTATCAAGAGGCTGGCTGCCTGGCTGGCTTGGCTTGACATCCGGGCTTATCTGAGCTGAGGGAATGAAAGGAGGCGATCCTAGGCACATTTGTGTCACAGTTCAGGCCATGTGCTAGGTGTAGGGAGGTGCATTGTAGGGGCCCGCTGGAGTCATGTCTTGTGCTGTTCATAATCAATGTGCATGACCGTGCATGCCGTGCACCCCACTCTGCTTGATGTAGCAAGCAAGCATGCATAACCGGTATGTAGAAGGTAATTGGCGGTCTGAAAGCCTTATGCAAAAATACTGGCTGAGGTGGAGGTGGCACGGACATACATGCCGAGGCGCAGCCAAGGCATGCATGGTAGCAGAGCTGAGGATAAGTCCATTACTTTTTTCACCTGGCCCAGTCCCACCACCCCAGGCCCCCCCAGGAGGCAGGTGGCTGGACCGGGACACCAACGGATGCCTGAACTTCTAGCGCATTGGGGAGAGCACGCAGCGCCCCATAGGGTTGTGCAGCTGGAAGGAGCGAGAGGCTCTGCCCCCCGTTGGCAAGGAGGACCAGCAGGGCTTCAAGCTGGTCAATGACCGGCTGCCCAAAGGCAGGCAGCATTTGGGCCGGGCCCGCAACAATACATAGGCTGATAGCCTTACACAACATTGAGCTGTTGGTTTTGGTGAGGTACCCAGTGGTCTCGGGGGGAAGTGCCACAGGAGTGGGTTTTGTAGTCAACAAGGGTGCGACCGAGGATGCTTCAACTTGATTGGAGTAGCTGGGTGAGATTACCCACTGTCAAACAGGTTGTTCCATGTTGAAGGAGTTTTGTTTGGCTGGCCTCTCAACTCTGCCTGCCCAAGGGCGAGGAAAGCACGTACCTGCCTTCCAAGCGGCTCCATGTCCAGCTAGCAGGAGGACTTGCACCACGTGCGTGGGTTGTCTGCCATGGGCACGCTGTTCCCCGGCGTGTGCTACACCCGTCTGCAAGACAAGCTGCCTAACACCTAGGGAAATGGGCTCAACTGATGGGCCTCAGCCTGGTATGGCTGCTGCTCCACATCATGGTATGGCTGCTACATGTTCTACGTTATATGTTTGGCTGAAGTACGGGGACATGGACATGGAGCGATATGGAGTTCACATGGACACGGAGCTTAGTTTGTTGTGCCACGGGGAGGGTTCGTTATACATTCTTAGCGCATTGTTCTCAGACGGTTAATGGAAGCCCACTTTTACCAGCGCCACAGCCAGTCAGTTGACACTATCCAAAAGCGGTGTAAGCCACTTCATAACTATCACACATCTGTTTTCTGCCTTTGCGCACCTTTGTTTGTGTACATCTCTAGAGTGCATTGCGCCCCAGATCCTTAGATGTTACCCCATGAGCTGCATCGCCCTGTGCAGCCAATGGCGGGGGTGACCTAGAGTCTCCCAGATCCCTAGAGGGAGGCCTTGTCCTTTTGTGTCTGTCTGGCCTACGTACGGTGTTACGTGACCATGCTGAGTAAGATCGCATGCGGCCGAATATCTGAAAGGTCTCTAGTGACATGACAAGTCCCCTGTGAGAAATGTGTGAGTGGTGAGGTGTTCTGAGGCTGGGTTCGATACCCAGGCAGATGGACTACGCCCTGATCTGTGTAGGCACACTTGGAACACCATTGCCACGAACGCAACAGTGGTTTCCGACCGATGGTGCCGAACCCGACTGGGTCCGTCTAGCGCATTTCTGCCCGAGCCTAGCGTCAGAGGACGTGCGTGGGTATTGGTTGGCGTGTGGAAGTGCGGTCGAGTTCCCGCATTCGCCTGAGCAACGCCGGGAGCTGAGTGTAGTGCGCCGGTTGTGGAAAGAAGCGGAGGAGCTGTGCGCTAAGCTTGCGGGTAACGCTTAGAGAAGCGTCGGCTGTGAACGGTTGTGAGGAGAGGCTAGAGTGAGCCTGGGTACCCGTGCGGTACAGGACTGACGATGAACCCATCGGGGGAGGTCGATTCTGCGCGAGTGGCAATGGAAGTGGGCAGGAGCCCGGAGGAGCTGCAAAGGACTGTGGAGGCCTTGCAAGCCCAGTTGGCTGCAAAAGAGAGGGAGCTGCGGGAGAGCCAGGAGCGCGAGAAGCGCGGTAGTGGCCCAGGAAGTGGTGGACGTGAGGCGGGTGAGCGCCGAGAGGCACTTTCTGGAAGCGCGGCTGGAGGCGGTGCAAGCCCGCATGGAGCGCTTGCGAATCTTGGCGGAGCTGGCCTGGGAGAGGCAAGTGGTCGGTCGCTGCAAGGAGCACCAGCGGCACAGCATGTGGTCAGAACGAACGTGAGCCTGCCTGAGGCTTGGAAGGTTGATGATGTGCTGCGTAGTCGTGACTTTGAGTCCTACTTCTGGCTTGTGGGTCAATGGTGTCGTGCCACGCAGCAGCCACTGGTGGCGGGAGTGCTGCAGGCGCTGAGTGGAGACCTGAAGGCTGCCGTGCTACAGTTGGTGAGCAGCTACAGGCAGCAGGGCAAAGAGCTCACTGATGGGGAGCTAGAGGCATGGCTTAGAAGGGCTACTGGGTGTACGGACCAGAATAACGAGGCCGAATTGATGCAGAAGCTGGTGGATCGGGAGTATCACCAGAAGGGAGCAGAGCTTATGAGCTATTGTCTGCAGTTTTCTCTGCTAGCCATGCGCTTGCATCGTTTGCCCCAGGACCTGCTGTGCATGTACTTCATCGCTGGCCTGAAGCCTGAGCTTAAGCGAGAATGTGCGACTATGCCCGATGGAAAGCGATGGGAGTCGCTAGATGCTCTGCTTGCTTTTGCACGTGGGCGTGATGTGGCTGCGCGAGCTGCCAAAGTGTCTGTGCGTGCTGTCACCGCTGTCACTGCTGCACCCCTGCTTGACGACGAGGAGTTTGATGGTGGGCCTAGTGTGGCCGTGTTTGCGGGGCGAGGGCGCAGTTCCAATGGAAGGAGCAATGGGCGCTCACGCAGTCGTTCTGCTGATGGTGGGCGTACCTTGCAGGGTCGTTTGAATGAGCGACTGGATCGGTTCCAGCCAGCGGACCTGCGACGCCGTGACGAGGGTCGAGGGCCGAACCGAGGCAGGAGTCCCAGCAGAGACGCACGCCATGTGTCGTTCGCTGACGACCGTGACCGTGACCGTGACCGTAAGAGACACAAGGGGCCCAACCAGCCCAGTGACGTGTGCTACGAGTGTGGAGGGCGTGGCCACTATGCCAAAGACTGTGCCAACAAGCAACAGCACCGTGGTAGCCGTGGGGCTTACAATGATGATCAATAGGGCTTTGCCTGGTGGGAACAAGGTGCTGACCTGCCAGGACCGCCATTGGATGAGTCTATACCAGTGTTCCAGGAGGGATCCCTGTGTAAGAAACTTACCCTGGCGTGTGCACCAACTGAGGCTCTCTTTGACAAGGCTGAAACGCTACAACTGCCCTTCATGTATGTGGGCCGTTTTGGAGGCAGACCATGCCTGATTATGATGGACACGGGCGCTACCTTCAGCATCATCAGTGAACAGTGGCTGGAAAAGCACAAGATAGGCACAGCTGATGCTACCCTGGAGCGGGGAGTCATGGCGCCAACATCAGTGCTGACTGCTAACAATGAGCGTGTGGTGCTGAAAGAGAAGAGGACAGGCCTGCTGGAAATTCAGAAGAGCAAGACCACCTTAATGGCGAGAGTCATGCCCAGAGTAATTGAGGGTGTCGACCTAATCCTGGGATCGGACTGGCTGTTCGTCCACGACGTGATGATGAAACCGAAACACGGGGTGTGCACGTTGCTGTCGCCTGAGGGCAAACCTGTGAACCTGCTGGCATTGCGTCCGAAGCATCTGCCATCATTCGAGGCCGTCGCTCAGGCTGCTGCAGCCTCAGGCGGACTTGTCGAGCCAGTGGAGCCGCTCAGCGTGGGACAGACGGCGAGGCTGCTCCGCAAGGGATGCCGCAGCTTGCTGTTGTTAGTTCAGCCTGGTAGCGACAGTGACAAGGAGGGCTGGCTCAAAGGGAGCCTGGCTGCTGCAGTGGCAGGCTGCAAGGAGAGCAGTGAAAGGGACAAACCTGAGCTGGTCACAGATGCAGAGCTGCAGGCTGTGCTAGATGAGTACTCAGATGTGTTCCAGGACATGCCATCAGGCCTGCCCCCTGACCGGGGTGTAGGGCATACCATCAGGTTGGAGGCTGAGGCACTGCCACCTTACAAGCGGCCTTACAAGCTGAGCCCCAGGGAGGAGGCTGAGGTCAAGAGACAGGTGTCAGAGCTGCAGGCCAGGGGGCTGATAGAGCCCAGCAGCAGCCCCTATGGAGCCCCAGTGCTGTTTGTGGAGAAGAAGGATGGATCTTTAAGGATGTGCATTGACTACAGAGCTCTAAATAAGCTGACGGTGAAAGACAGATACCCCCTGCCCCGAATTGACGATCTCTTTGACAAGCTGGCTGGCAAGAAGGTGTTCAGCTCACTTGACCTGCAATCTGGGTACCATCAAATCAGGATCACAGAGGCGGACCGGCCCAAGACAGCATTCCTGACGCCCATGGGGCAGTTCCAATTCAAAGTGCTGTGTTTTGGCCTGACCAACGCTCCTGCAACCTTCCAAAGAGCCATGAACAACGTGTTTCGGCCCCTGATCAACAAGTCGGTGCTGGTTTACATTGACGACATCCTGGTAATGAGCAACTCTGCTGAGGAGCATGTGCAGCATCTCAGAGAAGTGCTGGAGCTCATGAGGCAGCACAAGCTCTATGCCAAGCGATCGAAGTGCGAGTTCAACAAAACAGAGCTGGCGTTCCTCGGCCACATTGTGGGCGAACATGGCATTGCAGTCGACCCAGCAAAAGTGAAAGTGGTCCGGGAGTGGCACGTTCCGCGCAACCTGAAGGACCTGCAGGCCTTTTTGGGGTTGGCGAACTATTTTCGGCGCTTCATTCCTAACTTCAGTGCTATCGCCGCGCCACTGACCGACCTGACCAGCAAGACGGCTGCAGCACAGTTCGACTGGCAAAAGTTTGGGGAGGCGCAAATGAAAGCATTCAATGGCCTGAAAGACGCCCTGTGCTCTGCTCCTGTGTTGGCGCTGCCTGACTTTACAAAGCCCTTTGTGGTGTGCACTGACGCGTCGCTGGTGGGCACTGGAGCAGTGCTGCTGCAAGAAGGCAAACCCATTGCTTACACCAGTAAAAAGCTGTCACCACCAGAAACAAGGTACTCTACAGGAGACCAGGAGCTGCTGGCTATCATCAGGGCTGTAAGGGAATGGCGGTGCTACCTGGACGGCGCCGTAGATGTTACAATACAAACGGATCACAACCCTTTAATCTACCTACAAACGCAAGCGAACTTGTCAAGGCGGCAGACAAGGTGGATGGAGGAGCTATCACGTTACAAATATGAGATCAAATACCATCCGGGTGCGGACAACGTGGCTGATCCCATCAGCCGCAACCCGGCGCTGAGTATGCCTGACACGGAGAGCTGCCCGGTGCTACTGCTGGTGCCTGGACGGGAAGGTGCTGTGCTGGCTGCCACCACCCGTCGCACAGCAGCTGAGCTCCGCAAGGTGGCTGAGAGAGAGCAGGCTGTGGCCAGGGAGAGGGCCTATGAGGCTGGCAAGCTGACCCCGCCTGCTGACATGGCTGCCGACACGCCCAGAGGGCTGCAGCCAGGTGGGGGGGAAGCCCTGCGGCAGGACACACAGCAACAAGAGGCCAGTGACGGGTCAGACCCCACGACGCTGCTGCAAGCAGTCAGGCGGGCCTACGGGGCGGACAAGCGGTTTGACGAGGCTGCCTTCACCTCAAAGCTACACCGGCTAGAGGGGCTGTGGCTAACAGAGCGTGGCCAGGTGGTGGTGCCTAATGATGAGAAGCTGAGGAGGAGAGTGATACACACCATGCACGATGCCAAGTCTGCAGGTCACCTAGGCATGACAAAGACCCTGGAGCAGGTGACACGCTACTTTGACTGGCAGGGTGTGTCAGAGGCTGTCAAGCACTATGTACGCACCTGCCACTCGTGCCAACTGAACAAGTCAAGCGCCCAGAAGCCGGCCGGCAAGCTGCAGCCGCTGCCCATCCCCTTGAGGCCTTGGGGCTCCGTGTCGCTGGATCTCATTGTGAAGCTACCTGCAAGCGGACCAGCCAAGTATGATTCGATTCTAGTGATTGTGGACAGGCTGACCAAGATGGTGCACTTGGCCAGGACCTGGGAGCGCATGACCGCCGTGCAATACGCCAAGCTCTTTGTTGACAACGTGTTTCGGCTGCATGGCTGGCCAGACAGCATTGTGAGCGACAGAGGACCTAACCTGAACAACAACAGGTTCTTTGTTGAGCTGGCGGCGCTGCTCCAGGTGGACCTGGACCTATCCAGTGCTTACCACCCCCAGACGGATGGTCAGACGGAACGCATGAACCGGGTGATAGAGGAGATGTTGCGGCACTACATCAGGCCCGACCAGAAGGACTGGGCTGAGCACTTACCCCTCGTCGAGTTCGCCATCAACAACGCCTGGCAGGAGTCCACCCGTTGCACGCCCTTCTATCTAAACTATGGCTACCATCCGCGAGTGGCTGAGCTGCTGGACCTGCCCCAGAAAGTGCCGCAGGCGCACGAGTTCGTGGCCAATGCGAGGCAGGCGGTGGAGCAGGCCAGGCAATGCCTAGCCCGAGCGCAGAAGCGCATGAAGGCCTATCAGGATGCTAAGCGGCGTGACGCGGTGTTTGAACCTGGCGACATGGTGTTGTTGAGCACACAAAACATGAGGGGCAGAGTGGGCCAGCCTGGTGCCAGAAAGCTGAAGCCACGATATGTCGGTCCTTTCCAAGTTGAGTACATGGTGGGCAGAGCAGCAGTGAAGCTGGACCTGCCTGAGGAGTGGTCTCGGGTCCATAACGTGTTCCATGTGTCCCTGGTGAAGCCTTACAGGACCTACGATGCCTCTGACCAGGTGCCTGGGCATGCAGGCCCACCTCCACTACAGTGGCTAGATGGAGAGCCAGAGTACCAGGTGGAAAAGGTGGTGGATCACCGGCTGGCCAAGAGCCAAGGCAAGCGGGGTGGCAAGCCCAAGAAGAGGCAGTTGGAGTTCCTGGTCAAGTGGCAGGGTCATGGGGACGAGCACAACACGTGGGAGTCCAGGTCACAGCTGGTGGGATGCCAGGAATTGTTGGCTGCTTACCTACAGAAGCACGGTTTGGAGTCTGATATGGTGGAGGCTGAGGCGGTGGGCTGATGTGAGGAGGCCATGAAAGGAACTCAGACACCTAGCGCTAGTGTGGGCGCGAGTGACGGCACAATGTGCCTGAGCGGGGCAGCACCACGGTGGTCAGCTGAGTGCAGCTGAGCCAGGTGGGGGGGAATGTTACGTGACCATGCTGAGTAAGATCGCATGCGGCCGAATATCTGAAAGGTCTCTAGTGACATGACAAGTCCCCTGTGAGAAATGTGTGAGTGGTGAGGTGTTCTGAGGCTGGGTTCGATACCCAGGCAGATGGACTACGCCCTGATCTGTGTAGGCACACTTGGAACACCATTGCCACGAACGCAACATACGGTCATTATGCCGCTTTGTCGCCACAGGCTATTCCAAATAGCGCATGACGTCAAGTTACGCAGAAAGCATCTAGTGCGAAGTGTTTCCGCAATAGCAAGCTCGCAGCTAGCGAGCTGCCGCGAACGTATGCTTTCGCATGGGGGCGTGCTTTTCTCGCGACGGAGTAGTATCCCGCTACGAGCCCGGGATTGTGTCAGTGGGGCCTGTGCGTCCTGCCGAGGTATGTTTTCAGGGATTACTGATCTGTCTCAAAGGTGGTCATGTTTGGCGTTTAGCGCCGTTCCGCTCGCGAACAGTCTCGTCCACCGCCCATCTATACTAGTCGCAGACTCTGCATCAGTCAAGCTAGCAGATACAGGGGACGCCCCCCGAAGAATGTTGATGACATCATGTTACATCGCCGCTAACAGGCGCCTCCTCAAGGACCTGCCCCCACCCTACCAAAGCCTCCAACAGCCAACAGCCCTCAGCCTCGAGACCAGGCAGAACCCACCAATGTCAGACCACAGGTACATGCAAGCCCATGCAGCCAAGCGGCTCTAATGCAAGGGGTGTCGCACTATTGCTTGCGCCATGCACTGACGTGCATGGAGGGCCCTGTGCCTCCACAGGCTGCTGCTGCTGTCTCCCCCCTCTTGCCCAAGACCCATAACCAAGAGGCATGGCCATGTGGGGACAAGCCCCAGGACAGCATGCGGGGCGAGGGCGACCGGGAGCTGGCCACCATCCTGAAACTGGTCAGATCGATCTTTCAGGTCAGCCATGCCGCCTGGCCACTGAGGCCATGCAGGCAGCAGCGGATAGTAGCCAGCAGTGAAGTGGCACAGTTGCTGCTGCAGCAGCAGCAGCAGCAGCAGCAGCAACAGCAGCAGCAGCAGCAGCAGCAGCAGCCTGAGGGACAGCTGGGCCTGGCTTGACAGCCACACCATGCTGGCTGCTGCCATGGCACCTCATGCCTGAGCTGAGCAGCATTGCCCAGGTCAGACAACCACCCAGCCGCCTTGAGGGGCTGGGACAGGGCTGGGCCACGTCAGCACAACCCAGACAGACACAACCGGTAGCAGGCCACATGGAGCCTGCTCAGGGGCACGCTGCAGGCAAGAGCAGAGCTTCCCTCTCTGCCGTAACTTGAGGGGGAAGGTCAGGACTGGAGCGCTGACATGGGGCATGTGTGTAGGCCCCGCTGCACCCAAGGACAGAACTGAATACCCCTGGGCTAGAAATGTCAAAGTCACGTCGTGTGCATGGACCTGCACAGACACAGGGTGTCGGTGTCAGGGCAGCTGAGCTCACTTGGCCTGGCCAGCAGCAGCAGCCAGTGTTAAAGGGACACCCCCACCCCTCAAGGCCCCCACCCAGCCTCGCTGGCTGGACTCAGAGGTGTCCAACACCACCAACAGGCAACAAGCAGGCAGACGTTCAGAAGCAGGCAGGGGCAGCTAGGGTGCTGCTGGAGTGCACCTATGAGCCGTGAGAGCTCAGCCAGGCTGCATGGCTGCTGTGAAAGGCCCTAGGCCGTGCATCAAGGGGTGAAGCGGCATGAGGTACTCCAGTCCTGGTGGGGGCCGGGGTAGAGCTGGCAGCTTAGTAGGCTGGGACAGGGTGTGGACAAGGTGCGCTGCTGCTGCCTGGTTGTGTGATTGAGGGGGTGTGATGCTTGCATTGCACTTACTCTGGGCTGACCTGTGTGGAGTATCAGCCTGGTGTGGGTGCGCAGGGCCTGCTGCTGGGTGCCAGGTTGAAAGCCTGCTGCTCCTTGAGCGCTACCCGCCACCTGGCATGCAAGCATGGTGTGCTGCCATGCAGGCCCCCGCAGCCCTCGTAGCACTGTTCAATGACGACCAGGTGTCGGTGGTCCAAGGCGACGGGGCATTCAACGCAGGAGGAGGCGCTGCATGGCAGCACAGCGTCAGTGAATGGGCGCTGGCCACCCCTAGCCACCAGGTGGGAACCCTGGGTGGGCCGTCAGACACATGCACCAGGTGCTCTGCTTTTATTGACCGCCATGCAACCTGCCATGCACTATCGCCTTGTGCTAGAGGTCGTGACCCCATCCGCACCATAAGGCTGACTGAACCCCACCAGCACCCCCTACCCTACCTCATCCCCCCAAAGCTATGTCCGCGCCACCCCACCCCACCCCACCCCACCCCACCCCACCCCACCCCACCCCACCCCACCCCACCCCACCCCACCCCACCCCACCCCACCCCACCCCACCCCACCCCACCCCACCCCACCCCACCCCACCCCACCCCACCCCACCCCACCCCACCCCACCCCACCCCACCCCACCCCACCCCACCCCACCCCACCCCACCCCACCCCACCCCACCCCACCCCGTCATGACCTGGTGCAGGCCACAGTGGTGTCAGACACCACCCTGGACCCCCGCTTCGCCAGCCACCCCCTGGTGTGTGAGGAGCCCTTCATCCGCCTCTATGCGGCAGCGCCTCTGGTATCAGCAGCAGGGGCCAGGCTGGGCACACTCTGCTTCCTGGACACCCAGCCCCGGCAGCTGGACGCAGGCCAGGCTGTCATTCTCAGCAACATGGCGGACATGGTAGTGCGCCACGTGGAGCAGGACAAGGCCCTGCAGCAGCGCATGGCGCAGAATGCAGAGCTGAGGCGCATACACAAACAGGTGGGGAGGAGGGGACAGGAACTGCTGGCTTCGCCCCACCCCACCCTCGCCTCTTGCTCAATGAGTCGGTTGCGTGCTTGCTTCACTGATGTTCTCTTCGTTTGCCCACATGCCTGCCTTAGAGCTTATAGAAACAACCATGGCACAAACCCATATCCTCGAGCTCATAGTTCGGCCCTCCATATGGCCATTGCACAAGGAAAAACACATTGAGAAACCGACAAAGAATAGCTGAGGTCAATGGTCGCTTTTCATAGCATGATGCACGATAACTCAATCCGCGATGTGGAAGCTTCACAGCGGAAAACGACCTATGACAAGTGGCAACTGATAGCAAACACTACCAATAGCCCTAAAACGAAAGAGCTGCGTGCTCTACCTCTTCCAGCCCCATGCTGATCAGCAATGCACCAAACCCACCTCTTGTCTTTGATGCACCTGTCGTTGTCCTGTTGCCCTGCAGATGCACGACATCGTAGACTGCTTTGAGTGGTGCTGCGTGGTGCTGGACACCAGCACCCCTGACTGGACCATCATGTACGCCAACGCAGCCTGGAACAAGGTCACGGGTGAGGGCAGCTGCTGGGCAGTGCCGCTGGCATAGGATCATAAACAGGGGGGCGGGCGGGCAGGTGGGCCTAGGGGCAGGCCAGGCAGGCTGCGGGTGGGTGGGTGGGTGTGTATGGAACCTGTGCCACATCATACACCAGTGGGTTCATACATCACTCCCAACGCTGTGACCCCGTTTTGCTCTGCTTGGCTGTGTAGGGTCAGACCGCAACGAAGTGCTTGGCCGCCCCCTGGCCTCTGTTCTGGAGGTGCCTGGCGCCGCCCCCCTGCCTGGGCCCGCTCACATCGCCTCCGTGGCTGCCGGCCAAGAGTTGATCATTGATGGAGCAGCCCTGCGCTCCAGCCTGCTGTCAGCCATCCACAGCGCCAGCAGCAGCGTGCATCACAGTAGCAGCGTGCCGCTGCAGCTGGTTGGGAATGACAGCAGGGGCAGTCATATGAACAGCAGCAGTGTGGCTAGGGGGAGGGGGCAGCTGCCGGGGAGACGCCTGGTGCTCAAACTCAGGTGGGGAGCGGCTGCTGTGCCCTTGCTGCCCCTGCTGCTGTGCCCCTGTTGCTGCTGCTGCTGCTGCTGCTGCTGCTGCTGCTGCTGCTGCTGTGCCCCTGCTGCTGTGCCCCTGTTGCTGCTGCTGCTGCTGCTGCTGCTGCTGCTGCTGCTGCTGCTGCTGCTGCTGGTACTGTGCCCCTGCTGCTGCTGCTGCTGCTGCTGCTGCTGCTGCTGCTGCTGTGGCGGCTCTATTGCTACTATTGCTGCTTTCCCCAGACCTACCACCCCTGCCCTCTGCCCCGCTGCTGCTGCCTCACAGGCCTGCCATCACATCCTCAGGCACCGAGCCATCAGGCACCACCCCTGGCTGCAACGCCCTCAACCCAGCAGTAGCCACAGAGCCCGCCACCAGCCACCTTTACTTCATGACAGTGCAGGTGACGAGCCGGCAGGGCATCACCCCTGACACTGGCATCACCCCTGACCCCTGACCCCTGACACTGGCATCACCCACAACTGCTGCTGAGTCAGACCTCAGCACCGGTCAGCAGGATGAAGATGGTTGTACACCGCGGCAGTAGTCAGGCTGCTTGGCCGCCCTCCCAATTGAAGAGGGTGGGACTGTGTGCCGAGGTCAGGGGCATCCATTTTTAAGCACCAGAATGGACTCCTGGGCATACGGCTCCCTTGAACTTGTCTTTGAGTGTTGGCAGCACTTGCGCAGTGCCGACTGACCAACCGACCCGTTAACTTACCAACTGACCGACCCACCGACCGACCACCCCTCGCCTCTGCTGCTTGACCCAGCTTCTGCCCTTCCCCTGATGGCCCGCCCCGTGCAGATCCAAGACGGTGCAAGCAAAGCTGCATGCAACAGCCGCAGCGTGGGCTCCAGCGTCTCTTACGGAGTGGGCGATGGCAGCCTAATACCTGGTTTAGAGCTGGGCTCGCTGCTGGGCCGGGGCGCCTTTGGCAGCGTATACGCAGGCACCTGGTCAGTGCAGGCAGGCAGGCAGGCAGGCAGGCAGGCAGGCAGGCACAGTCTGAGGAAAACAGGCAAGCTTCAGGCCGCCCCGCTGCTGCTACCACCCCCCTGCACCACCCCCTTCACCACCCTCGCCGCCGCCCCTACTGCCGCTGCCCCCACCGCCATCCCCACTGCCGTCCCCATACTGCGACGCCTTCCTCACTGAGGTGGAGCCAGGTGGAGCCAGTGCTGAGTCATGCCTGCATGCGACCCCATGTCACCGCCCCACACAGCCCCTCGTGACCAGTCATTGCCCACCAGTGCTGCTTTCCGTTTCCCAGGATGCACAGGGCCGCTGCTGGGCAGCAGGTGCTGGTGCACTGACGCTGAGAGCAGGCTGTCAGTGGGAAAGTCGGGCAGCCCGGGCAGGGGCAGGGGCAGGGGCAGGGGCACTGACGCTGAGAGCAGGCTAGTGAGAGAGTGGTGCAGCCCGGGCTGCACTGAGCCGACTGCTGTGTGTGTGTGTGTGCAGGTACGGGACGCCTGTTGCTGTCAAGGTGGTGGACCAGGACGTGCGCAGCCTGCAGGCCTGCGGCGCATCCATGGAGGCACTCCTGGGTGAGGGCTGTTGGCGCAGCTTGGCTGGGGGAGGTGTGGGTGAGCCATGCATGCTGGGGTCAGGCGCAAGGCAGCGGGCAGCAGTGATGCGTTCGATGCACACCACCTGCTATTCTAGTGGCCAAAAGGGTTGAAAGGGCAGCAGGGGCGTGCGGGTTAGCCTTTCAGCCTGGGACCAAGCTCTGCTGGAGCTGAAGCCGCAGTTCCAGTCAAAGGGAGTTGGCTTGCGTGTGTGGCTGCCTGCCCCTGCTGCCTGCCTGCCCCTGCTGCTGCCCCACCAGCAAGTGCCTTAGCTGCATGCCTTGATGCGCACTGCTGCCCACCGCTGCTCACCACTGCTGCCTACCGCCTCTGCGCATTGCGGGCATGCCACTGGCCCTTGGCTTCCAATAATAATGGCTGGGCTTGTGGGTGTGGCTGGGCTGTAGGTGCTGAGTTGAGGCACCCGCACATCATCGCCACCCTGAAGTACGTGGTCAGCCGCCGCCCCTCCCTCCCCCCGTCCTCACACGCGCTCAGCGGCACCTCCTCCTCCTCCCTCGCCGCCACCTCCTGCAACAGCGCAGCCGCCAGCACCAGCACCCAGACCCCGCGCTGCAGCCCACCCTCCTTCTCCAAGCCCAGCACCAGCTGTGAACCCGGGGACGTCCCCCTCACCAGCAACACAACCCCAACAGCATCGCCAGCTGTTGAACCAGACCCCTGCCTGCCGTCAGGGCAAGCGCCCTTGTTGGTGGCAGGGGAGAGCACCTGCCCTGCCCTACCCAGATCACCAGATCCAGCATCAGGCAGCCAGCCCCCGGTCTTGGCCGAGGACCAGGACTTCCTCATGACCTCACTCAGCCCAACCCACCACGCCTCCACACCCCTGACCCGCAGGGGCGATCAGAGCTTGCTGGCCCGTGGGGCCGCCCGGGGTGGTGCCCAGATGGTGCTAAGTGCCACGGCGCCCCAGCCCCTGCCCCTGCTCCAGCCCCAGCCCCAGCCCCAGCCTCCCTCAGGCCCTGCACTGCTGACCAGAAGCAGCCGCACTCTGCAGCCACCGCCTCAGAGCAGCTCGCAGCCTCACCACAGGATGGCAGCGGGGGCGTCACTGGACCTCCACAGGCTGGGCACTGCAGCTCGCCAGGATTTGAACAGCCGGTCAGGCAGAGCGTCACGCACCTTGCATCGGTTGTCAGGCACCTCATCTGGCGGGCTGGCAGCGGGGCAGGCACAGCAGGCAGGCGAGGCGGTGGCAGTGGCGGTGGCGGCGCAACAGAGGAGGGCAGCAGTAGGCACAGGATCGAGCGCTGTAGCGGAACTGCCGACAGCGGGAGATGCCACGACGCACACCGCCCCCTTGCCGGTAGCAGCAGGTGGTGTGGCACTTGGGGATGGGGTGGGGTGGGGTGGGGGTGGTGGTGGGGGTACTGCATGCGCTGCCTGCTGAGCTGACCCACGAAATGCAAATGTTTTCATCACACCCTTTGCTGTTGCCTGGAAGAACACCGCACATCATGAGTCATGTATTGGAGTGACGTGGTGTGAGAGAGGTGGCTACTGCCTGAGGCCCACATCCTCACCCTCACCCAGGAGTGTGACCACTGTGTACTGAAGGTGTGACCAGTGGAGCCTGGGACTCTGGCTGGGGCAGCTCGCCTGGCAAAGCCCTGGGCCCACCGCTGTCCCGCCTCAGCAGTGCTCGCGGAAGGCAGGGCAGCGGCAGCGGTTTGTCGGCCTGGGGAAGGGGCAGCGCAGGAGCGGGGGGTGCTGCCAAGCGTCATGGCAGCGCTCAGACATGGATTGTCATGGAGTTTGCTGATCACGGTTGCCTGCAGGTGGGTCGGGGTGGCAAAGGAGGGAGGGAGGGAGGGAGGGAGGGAGGGAGGGAGGGAGGGAGGGAGGGAGGGAGGGAGGGAGGGAGAGGGAAGGAGCAGGGGGATGGGTGAGGGGCTAGCCAGGAGCAATGGAAAGGGGGTGCAAGTCGGATGTGTGATCAGTGTGGGTGTATGATGTGTGAATGAGGGGTGTGTTGGGTCGGGTAGGGTGGGGTGGGGTGGGGCTGACGATGGCCTGGTGTCGGTGCGCAGGATGCAGTGGAGCGCGGCTGGCTGCGCACCCCGCAGGGCACCGGCCTGGGCCAGCCCCACATGCCTGCCATCCTGCAAACAGGTGGCTGCTGTGAGGAAGAGGCTCAGGCTGGCAGCCAAAGCATGGTGCTGGCAGGGCAGTTCTTGCAGCTGATGTCGCAACTGGCATGCTCCATCACTGCAACAAAACATTTGCAGCATGGAACAACATGTTTAACTGTGGGTAACCTTACTCAGCTATTCCAACACACACGCAAATCAGTGCACCAACCAGCAGGGCATGAACCTGTAGCAGCACTGTGCCTGTGGTGCTGGGCATGCATCCTGGTCCTGCTCCACATAGTGTTTGGAGCGCCTTCCATGAGTGGGCTGTATGGTGACTGTATGCTCCTCTTACTCTACAATTGGCTTGGATACAAAGACTATGCTCCTCCCACTGCCTGCTTCACACATAGTGTTTTTTTGCCTCTTTGCTGTGTTGTTGTGCTGGCTGCGATATGACAGGAGTGCACATGTGGGCCATGGCAGCTGTAGGTGTGCTGCACAGCTGCACCTTGTCACAGATTGTCAGCCACCATGACCCAATGGCCATACAGGGGCGTCACGCTGGCAGTTTCTGTACAGGGCAAAGGTAAGGGTGTTCAAGCTGGTGGGTGGTGGTGGAGCTGCAGCAGCCCTGGGCAAGGGGCCCTCATGGCATGCCTGTTGGCCTGGCGTTGGCGATCTTACTAGTAGGGTGCTGGCAGGGCTCCCCTGTGGCCATGGTGCTGTGTGGCTCCTGCTCCTAGACCTGCAGTCACTGCTGTTGCTGTGCTGCAAGGAGCACAATGCACCCTTGGCTCTGCCCACACGCCTGCTACAGCCCTGACCCCAGGCTGGTTGCCCCTGCTGCTGCAGCGTATGAGATTGCCTCTGCCCTGAGCTACCTACACGCCCATGACGTGGTGCATGGCGACCTGTCGGCCTGGAACGTGCTGCTGACATCACAAGGCACTCCCTCCGCTCACCACCGGGGCTTCACTGCCAAGGTCAGTGGCTGAGCCCCTCCCTCCTGACTGCCTGCTTGCCCCTCATCATCGTGAGCGCGTTCAAGGCCAGTGGCTGGTTTGGCCTAGCTCACGCACCTGGCCCCTGCCTGCCTGCCTGCCTGCCTGCCTGCCTGCCTGCCTGCCTGCCTGCCTGCCTGCCTGCCTGCCTGCCTGCCTGCCTGCCTGCCTGCCTGCCTGCCTGCCTGCCTGCCTGCCTGCCTGCCTGCCTGCCTGCCTGCCTGCCTGCCTGCCTGCCTGCCTGCCTGCCTGCCTGCCTGCCTGCCTGCCTGCCTGCCTGCCTGCCTGCCTGCCTGCCTGCCTGCCTGCCTGCCTGCCTGCCTGCCTGCCTGCCTGCCTGCCTGCCTGCCTGCCTGCCTGCCTGCCTGCCTGCCTGCCTGCCTGCCTGCCTGCCTGCCTGCCTGCCTGCCTGCCTGCCTGCCTGCCTGCCTGCCTGCCTGCCTGCCTGCCTGCCTGCCTGCCTGCCTGCCTGCCTGCCTGCCTGCCTGCCTGCCTGCCTGCCTGCCTGCCTGCCTGCCTGCCTGCCTGCCTGCCTGCCTGCCTGCCTGCCCTTCACTACTCCTGACTATGCCTTGCTCCTGACTTCTCCTTACGACTCCTCATTGATACTAGCACCTGGCCCCTGACTGACTCCCTGCTTGCTCCTCCATCCCACCAGCACCGTCAGGCACTGAGCAAGGCTCCACTTCCTGACCTGAGTTGAGCCATAGGCAGCCTTGTGCCTGACAGCCTGGCTAACCCAGGGCACCCAGCACTGCAGCACCAACCAAGCATCATGTCCTGAACCTGGTGTGCCTAAACTGAACACGTCTGCTTCCCTTCCCCTTATGCGGTGATGCCATGCGTGGGTTGGTTCTATGACTGCAAGGCAGTGCAAGGCAGGCAGGGTGAGGCAGGCAGGTGGTGAGCCGCAGGTGGCCTTGTGTGTGGTGTTGGCAGGTGGCGGACTTTGGGCTCTCCCGCTGCCTGGAGAAGGTCATGGCTGTCCAGACCCGCACCTGTGAGTCACTGGGTGGCAGTGAGCCTGCGATGCTGTATTAGTGGTGCGATGCTGTATTACGCAGTAGGTGGGCAGTCCTGCGCCATCCTGACACACTTCAGGTGTAAACAGGGGCTGGGCTGGGCTGGGCTGGGCTGGGCTGGGCTGGGCTGGGCTGGGCTGGGCTGGGCTGGGCTGGGCTGGGCTGGGCTGGGCTGGGCTGGGCTGGGCTGGGCTGGGCTGGGCTGGGCTGGGCTGGGCTGGGCTGGGCTGGGCTGGGCTGGGCTGGGCTGGGCTGGGCTGGGCTGGGCTGGGCTGGGCTGGGCTGGGCTGGGCTGGGCTGGGCTGGGCTGGGCTGGGCTGGGCTGGGCTGGGCTGGGCTGGGCTGGGCTGGGCTGGGCTGGGCTGGGCTGGGCTGGGCTGGGCTGGGCTGGGCTGGGCAGGGCAGGGCAGGGCAGGGCAGGGCAGGGCAGGGCAGGGCAGGGCAGGGCAGGGCAGGGCAGGGCAGGGCAGGGCAGGGCAGGGCAGGGCAGGGCAAGGCAAGGCAAGGCAAGGCAAGGCAAGGCAAGGCGCTATCAAGTCGAGCCCTCATGACTGGCTGTCCATGAGGCCACCTTGACTGCGCAGCTGCTGGCTCAACTTGCCGTGCACATGTTCGCATGTAGATGGAACCATCACTCACCAGCCGCCTGAGACGCTGTCGCGCGGGCTCGTGAGCCGTGAGACCGACACCTACAGCCTGGGCGTGCTCATGTGGCAGGTGAGGAGTGACACTGCCCCCTTCCCTATGCTTTTGTTGTGCCTGTCTGTTTCGCCCCTATCTGCCACCCTACCCGCCGTGCTCCATCCTGACACACTGGGGTGGTTGCCACATTGCAGATGTACACAGGCAGGCGTCCATGGCATGGCATGACCCATGGCCACATCGTAGCTGCAGTGGTGGCTGGCACCAAAGGCCTGGAGTTCCCTCCCGATGCCCCAAAGGCCTTCGTGGCCCTGGCCGAAGCCTGCATGGCCCATGAGGCCAGCGACCGACCTGACATGCAGACCATCTGCAAGGTGCTGCAGGCCCTACGCAACACTTATTCGCCCATGGCCAGGGGCCGGTGAACCACATCAGGCAAAGGGCGCAGGGCTGCCACACGTCACTTGGAGCTGTTGCTTACAACATGAAGAGCATGTGTTTCATGCCAACATCGATCGCCGCATCCTCCGGGGTGGGGGTAGGAAATCAGGTATTGGTACCGGCTGCAGGTCACAGACATTCAGATTGGAATACAGTTAACACACACCCTACCCATTAGTAGGGGCAACAATGTGCTGCTTGGGGCAAGCCGTGGCTGAATTGCTAAACTGTTTTGTTAGGTTTGGACCCATGTTGATGGCGCCAGCAGCTTGGGTAGTTCCGCAACCTTTGGGAGTGGGCCCCATGAGGCATGACTAACCCTTGTTGGGTCAGCAAGGGTGTGGGAGCTCAGCCTTTGACTGTTGACGCCTTGGCCCTCATGAAGGGTCCGTGACTGTACCTGGCTACCGCCACCACTGCGCACCATGGTAGCGGCAAGGACAAGGCTATAGAGTGCCCCCCTGCAACCCCTGCTGAAAGGGTATGCAGCCACGAATGGTAAGGCACATGATACACACGTGTAAGGTATGGGAAGGTTTTTCCCGCTGAGACAATACTAGATCTGTACCAGGGGCCCTGTGCGTGGGTCCAATTGGGCTTACTTTGACCGGGCACCCGTGGAAAGTGAGGTGTGGACCAGTGTTTTTTTCGTTTCGCCATGGCGCATGATCACGTGGCAAAATGACGTGGCATAGGTTCATACCCTTGAGTTTATAGCTCGATCTTACTTCAAAAGTCGCTCAGGTGAAATCAACAGCAAAAGTCACGCTGAAACACGCAATTTCGCAGGTAAAAGCCAGAATGTATAACGCCGTGAGTGGTAATGCGAAACGACGCGAAACAAAAGCACTGGTGTGCACTGTGCTCCATGCTGCACCGGTTGTGTCAACGGTTGACACAACCGGTGCAGCATGGAGCACAGTGCACACCACCGTTGAGTCAACCCCAGTGCCCTTATCGTTGCAGTCCAATTTTTGGACCCTACAGCTAGTCCAGTATACAGCAGGAAATGTAATGAAACACAGGCTGCGAGCTCATTATTGAACATGTTTCACTGTCACTATTTCATGCTGGGGTTGACTTGCTCTAGCTGGCTGTCGCAATTAGTACAAGGCCACTTGCGCAGAAGAGCCTTGTACTAATTGTCGGGCATGTACATTATGGCGCGCCTGGAAAAATCTCTAAGAGATGACCCAATATGATCAAGCCAGAGAATATGATGAATTATGATCAAGGCAAAACCGAGCAAGTCAAGTGCGCGTTAGCTGCGATGGCAAGAACTTCACCCGTGATACCTCCCTGGGCGGAACATGAAACTCAGAAACAATGTACACCCACTCCTGGCCTGGCCTGCCCGATCACCCACATGTACACCCAGTCTCGGCCTGGCCTGCTCGGCTTTGGTATGGCTGGGCGGGCGTGCAGCGGGGCAGGCGCAGCAGGCAGGCGAGGCAATGGCAGTGGCGGCGCAACAGAGGAGGGCAGCAGTAGGCACAGGATCGAGTGCTTTTGCGGAACTGCCGACAGCGGGAGATGCCACGACGCACACCGCCCCCTTGCCGGTAGCAGCAGGTGGTGTGGCACTTGGGGATGGGGTGGGGTGGGGTGGGGGTGGGGGTGGGGGTACTGCATGCGCTGCATGCTGAGCTGACCCACGAAATGCAAATGTTTTCATCACACCCTTTGCTGTTGCCTGGAAGAACACCGCACATCATGAGTCATGTATTGGAGTGACGTGGTGCGAGAGAGGTGGCTACTGCCTAAGGCCCACATCCTCACCCTCACCCAGGAGTGTGACCACTGTGTACTGAAGGTGTGACCAGTGGAGCCTGGGACTCTGGCTGGGGCAGCTCGCCTGGCAAAGCCCTGGGCCCACCGCTGTCCCGCCTCAGCAGTGCTCGCGGAAGGCAGGGCAGCGGCAGCGGTTTGTCGGCCTAGGGAAGGGGCAGCGCAGGAGCGGGGGGTGCTGCCAAGCGTCATGGCAGCGCTCAGACATGGATTGTCATGGAGTTTGCTGATCACGGTTGCCTGCAGGTGGGTCGGGGTGGCAAAGGAGGGAGGGAGGGAGGGAGGGAGGGAGGGAGGGAGGGAGGGAGGGAGGGAGGGAGGGAGGGAGGGAGAGGGAAGGAGCAGGGGGATGGGTGAGGGGCTAGCCAGGAGCAATGGAAAGGGGGTGCAAGTCGGAGAGGGTGTGAGTAGGGGTGTAGGAGGGTGCTTGGGACTAGAGCGGGAGGGAGGTGGAGGAAAGGAGGAGGGGGTTGAAGGGGGAGGGTCCTGGTGAAAGCATTTAGAAAGGGGCTGATGCAAAGCTGTCAACGCATTCAAACAAAGTGCTGCGGCCCCTCTGTTGTCAGCAAGATGTTTGATGTGTGACGTGGCTGGATTGCTGTGTCAGCAGCATGTGTGATCAGTGTGGGTGTATGATGTCTGAGTGAGGGGTGGGTTGGGTCGGGTAGGGTGGGGTGGGGTAGGGTGGGTTGGGTCGGGTAGGGTGGGGCAGCAGGCGCAGGATCGAGTGGCTGGTGGGTTAGGGTTGTTAGGCCTAACCTTGGCCCAGAACGAAGCCACCACCCGCCGACGCTGTGCAGCCACGAGTTGTCAATACCAACGCGGCACGACACAAATGTTTTAGAACATCGTCCAAGGCCTCTAGGGCGGTTCCCCCCCAGCTAATATTACATAATAGCAATAATACTATTATTAATAGCAAGCCAACCATATTAGCTCATATTTGCAGCCGATTCTTGTGGCGCCTTCGTTCGCTTCCTAGCGCGATGGCTGCGCCTGGCGGCGCTGAGACTCCTGCGCACCTGGTTGATAATGCGCGGTCGGAGGCCGCCTCCTGGACACAGAAATAAAGAAACCACTACAAGCTAATATTAGCAAGTACCACCACCAGCTAATATTAGCAACTTGGCTCGGAGCTAATACGCCGAGACACGCCCTAAAGGCCTCGTACCGGTCTCCCAGGCCTCGTACCGGCTTCTCCTCCAATCACTGCTACCTCTAAGCCCACACGCACGCACACTGCGCTATTCGCAGAAGCTATCGTCAGCCAACAGCCAATGTCGGCCAACAGGAGTCGCCTAGCGCGACAGTGCGCGACCGACCCAACGATTGGTAGTCTGTTTCTGGTGTAGACTGTGGCGAAAGGCGCTGCGCGGTGACACCCACGCCGACTCCATTCTCCCGGTACGAGTTCAAAACTCACTCATGTGAACGGCTACACAACACGATGATAAGCAACAAAATATAAGGCAGTGTGGATGGTTTAGGTACGGAAGCGCAAGAGCGTGATGCTGCAAGGAGGAGCTCCTGCGCGCGCGTCCCCCCTCAAGCCATCTACGACCACATCAGCCAGCCGGGTGCGACGCGGAGTCTGGCATAGAACATCTCGTGAGTTGGTCGCATGTCGTCCACACCCTCGCACGTTGGTGGTGTCGATACCTAGACCAGCAGCACGTCAGTGAAGCACAACCTGTGCGGCTGTCACACACTGGCGATGCAATAGCGGCAGCCCTTCACAAAGGATAGGTTTGTTTGCAAATTGGCGTGCATTAAATAGGTGTAAGCCAGCTCACCAGCAATTCACCAGCCTACTTAGAAAGGCCCATACAATGCAGCCCCCCATATCGCATCAAGTTACGCCGCAAGCAGGGTCAAAACCCATGCATTCTTAGTGGTAAAAATGTGAATTGTGGTTGGGCACAGTTTGCTATGCCCCGTGGCCTTGCCACCAGCCTTGCAGACCCTATCAGGTACTCTGACAGCAGACCACGCTGCCAGCAGCAGGAGATACAGCCAGCTATCCCCCTCACACTCTCCCCCGGTGGAAGACGCCTGCCAACCTCGACATATCAGCCTCTGCACCAGAACCATAGTAGCTCCATAGCAGGTCACAGCAACCAGGGGCAGTAGCGACGCTGCTGCTGGAGGGTCATGAGTGGCAATTGAAGAGTGAACATCATCAGTGGTGGTCAGGAGCAATGGTTACGTGAAAGGGGAGCAGCTATTTGGTGTGTTTTGCAGCACAGCCTCGGTGCCTTATGGGATTGGTAAGCACGGCTTATTGACACAGTCAGCAGAACTAAGGGCATTACCTGCAGGGCAGTCCGGACCATGTGTTTCATATGTAGCCTCAACTGGCTTGTAAGCATCAGAGGTTTCGCCCTCCCACCTTCCTCAGCTTGCTGCTGCCTGGCGGCTGTCATGTGCAGGTCAGGGAGTCATTTCAGCTGGCAACCGTGCGCGAGGGGAGAGCCTGCTGAGGGACTATGATGACGCCACCAGCTCTGGGCCTCAGTGCCGCAGTGGAGCCAACTATGTGTTCAGTGGGTGCACCCTGCCCTGCCCTGCCCTGCCCTGCCCTGCCCTGCCCTGCCCTGCCCTGCCCTGCCCTGCCCTGCCCTGCCCTGCCCTGCCCTGCCCTGCCCTGCCCTGCCCTGCCCTGCCCTGCCCTGCCCTGCCCTGCCCTGCCCTGCCCTGCCCTGCCCTGCCCTGCCCTGCCCTGCCCTGCCCTGCCCTGCCCTGCCCTGCCCTGCCCTGCCCTGCCCTGCCCTGCCCTGCCCTACCCTGCCCTGCCCTGCCCCACCACACTTCTCATGGTGGACCCCTGATGGCCTGCCTGGTGCTTGCCGGTCTGCAGACTTCCAGCGTTGGGATGTACACCGCAATTCAAGTGACCGCTACATGCGTCACATCACCGGCCTGCTCACCAGCAGCACCTGGTAGGTCTGAGGTCAGCAGCCACTGCGCCCCTGCTGCTTCAACTGAGTAGAGTTGCCCACCAGCTGTAGCACCGACCCTGGCATCAGCAACAGCTGCTGCAGCAGCAGAGCCAGGGGAAAGGAGCACACATGGCTCCCAGTGGCACGCCAAACCACCATGGTACAGCTGCCAGCAGCAATGGTGGCCAGGCCTGCAGCCCACGTGTCAGCTGGCCTGCAGTGCAGCCGCCAGAGGTGTTCAGCAGGGTGCATGGTGTGCATGGGGCGTGTGTGACCTAGGCGGAACCTGGAGCCGCCTATGTCCGCGCTGACAGCCATCGCAGTGGCCACCGCCTCGTACCAAACCTTGGTGGAGCGAGGGGCCCTGCCCACCTGGGCACCTCACCTGGCCCTGTCTGATGGTGAGGGCCAGGGCCGGGGCCACTGGTGCTGGTGAGCCCGCCGGGGTCCCTTGTCTCCCTGTGGCGGTGGCAGGGTGGTGGCCTGGCGGTGGCCACGGTGGCAGCAGCAGTCTAACTTGGACAGCGCTACTGGCTGTGACATGGCTGTTTGGATGAAAGGCGAGCACTGCCTCATGCCTGCATGCTGGCTTGGCAGTTGGAAGAGGATGTGAGGGGCGAGCGCCCAGCTGGAGCTAAGCTGGGTCAGGTGGTGAACGGGACGGGGACTGGGGTAGTCAGTCATGAGCTGTCTGGCATGACTGTTGCTCGCCACGCACCACACCACACCACACCACACCACACCACACCACACCACACCACACCACACCACACCACACCACACCACACCACACCACACCACACCACACCACACCACACCACACCACACCACACCACACCACACCACACCACACCACACCACACCACACCACACCACACCACACCACACCACACCACACCACACCACACCACACCACACCACACCACACCACACCACACCACCACCCACGACCACACCACACCACACACACCACCACACCACACCACACCACACCACACCACACCACACCACACCACACCACACCACACCACACCACACCCTACCTCACGACCCCTGCTGACCGGCCCTTGTGTCGCCCCTAGCGCAGGCCCCCTGGAGTTGACATCCTTTGCGCTGGCACTGCTGCTGGTGTTCCGCACCGACAGCAGCTACGGGCGCTGGGTGGAGAGCCTGAGCACCTGGTCTGAGGGTGAGAGCAGGGGGCGGCAGGGGCCGCGGGGCAGGGCCTCAGGGGCAAGGGCGAAGGCAGGGGCCAGGGCCGGGTGGCTGTCCACATTGGAGGGTGTGAGCGTCCTCAACCCCCGTGGTTCCTGCCTGCTGGCTTCCCCCCTGACCCTGACCCTGATGCGCCTCCCTACTACTGCCAGGCAGCTCAAACCCCTGCTGGCCTACCCATCCCTGCCTCACGCCCTCCCTCAACCTACCCAGCCCTGCCTCAAACCCAGACCTACCCAGCCCTGCCTCAAACCCTCAACGCTGCCCTGCCTGACCTTGCCCAGTCTTGCCCTGCCTTCCTCTGCCCCAGCCCCGCTCAACGCTCATCCTCACCCTCAACCGCTGCCCTGCCCTACCTGCCACCAACCCCTGCTCTGCCTGCCGCCACCCAATACCCGCCCCTGCCCCTGCCTGCCCCTCACCCATGCCTTGCCTGCCGTCACCCCCACCCCACCCTGCCCTGCCCTGCCCTGCCCTGCCCTGTCCCACCACCTGCCACCCACTCGAGGTGCCTAGTGCGCAACATCAGCAAGAACATGGTGCGGGAGGCCGTCTGCTGGATCAAGGACCCCTGCCTCATTGGTGTGCTAATCCGCTGGACGCTCACATTTTCAAAGTCACTCAAGGTGCGCTCACCTCTCCTCACTCCTCACTCCTCCTCATTACTCCTCCATCACACCCACCCTGGCCCCTGTCCACGCCCTCCTTACTCCCTCTCCTCATGCCCCCTCCCTCCCACCCTCATGCATGACGCTGCAGGTGTACTTGCGGCAAGGGGCTAGCATGGAGAAGGAGGTGGAGGCACTGCTGCTGCCGCATGAGCGTGCTAAGCTGTGCGAGCATTGTGTGGACACGACGTAAGGCCTGGCAAGGGCAGCGGTGAAGGCAGGGCCTAGGGGGACAGCCGCAGCATCAGGGTCAGGAGGCAGCCGTAGGGGCAGGGGGCTTGGGGGCTCGAGCACCAATGGCACACCAACACACCTCCCCCACCTACTCCATCACCCACCCCATCCCCCACCTACTCCAGCACCCTTGCCTGCTGTGCCCTCCCCCTGCCCCCCTCACACCTGTATTCCATCGATTTTGCAAATCTTCCGCTCATCAGGAGCACAGTCACCAGGAACTCAGCTAATCCTGTTTCCTTGCTCTTGTCTTGAGGCCTGGCCCCTGGGCAGAGCTCCCATCCCCTTGGCGTCATGGCATATGCCTGCTGCCCCTGCCTGCTGCCCCTGCCTGCTGCCCCGCCCTGTCTCCCCCTGTGGCTGCGCAGGGCAGCTTACCCTCAGTACATCCTGCACGTCCTCACCCAGGTGGTGGAGCGCGCCAACCTGACAGAGATCAGGGAGGACCGGCTGCTGGAGTCCATCAGCCGCCTCAACGCGGCCATTGGCGTGTGTGAGAAGATCCTGAGGTGCGGGCGCAGAGGCAGGGGGCTGTGTGGGCAACTGCATGGCGTAGGTCACTGCATGGGCAGGGGTGGGGGGAGGGAGGGCGGGAGGAGGGGGGTGGGGGGAGGGAGGGAGGGAGGAGGGGAATGGGAGGGGAGGGAGGGAGGAGGGGGGTGGGAGGGGTGGGTGTGGGAGGGGGTTCTTTCACCCCAGGTAGCAATGCTTGCAAAAGGGAAAGGTCGCAGACCCGGTTTGAGGCAGGCAAGGCTGTCATCCCCTGCCCTGCCTCATCCTCACCCTTCCCGCCACGCAGACCTTTACCCAGCCACCAGCCCTGCCATGCCCCCCGTTCCCTTCCCATCCCTTGACCCCTCCCACTCTGCTGCTGCTGCTGCTGCTGCTGCTGCTGCCCCCAGGTACCCCATCCCTCTGTCCTACACCCGCCACACCTCCCGCTTCATGATCATCTGGCTCACCTTCCTGCCCGTGGCTCTGTGGGACGACTGCGGCTGGCTGTGCATCCCCATCACCACCATGGTGTCCTTCCTGCTGCTGGGTGAGGGAGGGGACAGCAAGGGGCAGGGGAGAGAGGAGGGAAGGGGAAGTGGAAAGGGCACGAGATCTTACAGGATTGGAGGGCGAGGGCGAGGGCGAGGGCGAGGGCGAGGGCGAGGGCGAGGGCGAGGGCGAGGGCGAGGGCGAGGGCGAGGGCGAGGGCGAGGGCGAGGGCGAGGGCGAGGGCGAGGGGGAGGGGGAGGGGGAGGGGGAGGGGGAGGGGGAGGGGGAGGGGGAGGGGGAGGGGGAGGGGGAGGGGGAGGGGGAGGGGGAGGGGGAGGGGGAGGGGGAAGGACACGACCATCACTGCCTGCTTGTTGGCCTATTTGCTTGTCAGTCTACCTGTACCGCTTGGTGCCTGGCCGCAGGTGTGGAAGAGATTGGGGTGCAGATCGAAGAGCCCTTCACCTTGCTGCCCCTGGAGGACTTCTGTGGAGTGAGTGCTTGCCCTCTTCACAGCCTGACCACCAACCCTGCCGACCCCCACCCTCTTTCGTTTCTCAAGGCCTGATGCTTTTCAGGGCCCCTCTCTTCCCTTCCCTCTCCCCCCTCTCCCCTGCTTCTTCTCACGTCTCCACCTTTCTTGGCATCCCTGTCAGCCTTCACCTACCCCATCCCCCTTTCCACCCCATACTCTTACACCCTGTGCCCTCTGCCCTCCACACCCTACCCTGACCCTCTGTCCCCTACCCTTGCCCTTTGTCCAGCCGGTGCTGCCACAGTCCGCTGCTGCCGTGCCCCTGCACCTGCCTGCGCTGCCTGCTGCTGGCCAGGACATTGAGAAGGACCTGTGGAGCATCGCGGAGTCACGCAGCGATGTGGCGCACACGGTGGACACCTCCCTGGTGACCTCCAGCATCCTGGGGGGGCCGCAGGGCCTAAGCCGGGTCGCCACCATTGCAGCAGCCACGGGCCAGCCCATCCCTGGGGCCTCTGCGTCTGCTGTGCAGGTGGGGGGAGGCCAGTGGGGGGAGGCCTGGGGCAAGGGGGGAGGGGGAGAGGGGGGCGGGGAGGAGGGTGTAGGTTGGGGGTTGGGTAGGGGGTGGGAAGGGGTGGGGAGGCGGGTGAAGGGCGGGAGGTGGGGAGGAGGAGGTGGCGTGCTGCATGTGCCCAGCACAGCACAGCACAGCCTGGTGCGCCTGTGTGATGTGTGACCATCACCATGATAAGAATTGAGGTAATGTGTGATTTTGTGTGAGGGAAGTGTGTGTGTGTGTGTGTGAGGGGTGTGTGTGTGTGTTTGGATAGGGTGGGATAGGGTGGGATAGGTTGAGAGATAACGGTGTGTGGTCATGTACCCCATGATGCCTTTCCTGCGTGCGGGGTCTGCAGCGTGTGTGGTGTCCTGTTGCCATTGCTGCTGCACCTCAGATTGATGTGGCGGCCATGATGGCAGCCTTCACTGCCAGTGCTGCTCCGTCATCTGCCTCCACCCCCTCTTCAGCCCCCAGCCCCTCCACCTCTGCCTCTGCCTCCCACCCACTGCCTAGCCAGGCTCACAGCAGCAGCAGCAATGGCAGTGGCTATGGCAATGGCAGTGGCAATGGCAATGGCAATGGCGGCGGCCATGCTGGGAGCAGGAAGGTTGAGGGCCAAGGTGCTGGGAGCGGCAATGGTAGCATGAATGGGCAGGGCGCAACAGGAGTGGCATCACGCGCTGGGAATGATGTGGACAGCATGGGCACTGTGTCGACCACGCAGCCCATGCAGCATGTGGAACCAGGTGCTGGGGTCCCCTCCTCTCCGTCTACCAGTGCAGCACAGGCCAGGGCAGCGCAGCAGTGAACGGCCAGCAGCCCAGTGAAGAGCAGCTGGACAAACACAAACCCACCAGGCCAGCAGGCTGGGAACCCCTATCAGGGCAGGTGCATGAGGGCGCTCAGCATGAGCCAGCAGCGTGACCAGCCAGTGTGGGGCCTGATGTGGTGCCCCCAGTTGCCCTCACACTGATCCCCACAATTCCCCCGTAGCCAGGCAGCCATACAGCCAGCAGCCCTGAGCCTGGGCCCAGCACCCCACCATCAGCCAGGCGCAGCAAGCGCACCCAGGCTGGGCAGGCAGCGGCGCCCACCTGCTGAGCACCAAGGTTGAGCTACCCAGCCCACCAAAGGCACGGGTCAAGGGCTGCCGAGATTAAAGGCACGGGCAAGGGCTGCCAAGACCAAACCGTCACCACAGCCTGGCAGGTGGGTAGACCGGGACTGCAATGCAGCGCTGAACATGCAGCGCATTGGGAAGGCGGCCACCGGGATTGTGCGGGTGGCCAGACCAGCCAGCGCTGCCAGCCAAGGGCAGGGAGTACCCAGGCCTGGGCTACAAGCGGCCGCAAAACCCCTCAACTAAGGCTCAGCAGGAGCAGGGGCAGCAGTCCTAGCAGGCCCTCCTGAGCTGTGTTCAGCTTACAGTAGCCCATGTTTGTCATGCCGACTCTAGGCTTTAGTCCTGTCACAGTGGTCAGGCAATAGTGTAGGTGTAGGGCACCCTTGCCATGTGCGTGGAAGGTACTGCATACAGACAAGGCACTACCCCTACTGAGGACACCTGGGTCTGACTTTGCGCGGTGCTTGTTGGGCGGTACAACAGCTTACAGGAGCTACACCGTCAAGAAGCAAAAGCAATTCATAATCATCAGCATCAGCATCAGCATCAGCATCAGCAGCTTGGCAGCAGCAGCTGCTGTAGCAGCGGCGAAGGGAAACAGCAAGGCGAGTGGCAAAGCAGTAGCGGTGGGTGGTGGTGGGAGGAGGTGCTGACGTGGGTGTGTCGGCAGCCGCTGGCATGAGGGCAAGGTTGAGGGGCAAGGTGCTGGCATGAGGGTTGCCGGCACAAGAGCGACTGAGAGCATGCCCTAACTGTCTTGAACAAAAGGCATAGAGGGCTGCATGGCAGCCACATGGGAAGCCAAGGTGGGGTGCAGTGTTGTTGGAAAAGTTGGGAATGTTTCGCAGGAATGGACTATGCCGCTTAATGGTGGCCTTGACTTGGTATACCCATGACTGTGCCGTCCAGTGCTGCTCTGGATGCTCAAAGGGGGCGAGCTACACTAAAATGTGGCCTAATGTGATGATGCCGCCTCCTTTTTGACTTGAGCATACCAGCGTGGTAGGGGCAGAGGCAGGGGTAGGGCTGAGGCACTGGCAGGAGTCCTAAGGGGAGAGGAGCGACATTTGATTCGAGTGCTATTATGTCAACTACAATCATTCTGATGCCGTGCAAACTGTCCAGGCCCTGCATGCACGGAAGGAAATGAGTTTCGAGCTGATATTGGTCATGCAACACCTTACTTTTCCTATGCTGGTTTCATACCTGTTCGCTAGTGCATCAGGGCTGGTATTTCTTGGAGAATACATGATGTCTTGTAAACGTCACTACTGTGTTCGACTTGGGGTTGTTCAAACTGATCTCTTGAGATTCTTCTAGTTGCAAGCCTCACAAAATGCAAGCACCGTACCTGAAGCTGGCGAGCATGCAAAAAAACAAAGGAACAACCTTCCACCACACAATGGTCTGCACGTGGTGTCCTTGCTAAGGGTTGACTGAGCTAAGTGATTGTGAATGACTTTGTCAGCATCGTCTTTGCCATCCTCGTACTCGGTCGCTCGAGTGGCATGCATCATCGCGGCTGGCGCCCTGGGATGGTCAGTTGCGCGGTAGGTTTTCACGTGCTTTCTAACCCTCCGACAAACCAGTCTTGATTCGTCGTGACAACGCGTGAGCTTCAGGAGGGCGTACCGTGTCCTCCATGTCAAGCTGCACGCCAAGGGCAAACCACTCCCCATCCCAGCTGGTGGCCATTGGCTGTTGGGGTCGATTCCTTTGCTGGCAAAGCGAATGGCAGCATACCCTGAACAGCACGTCGACAGTGCCATCATGAGCTTGATGAAGGAGCAACCACAGCTGGGCAAAATGTGAGTGGTCAGCCATGCTTACAGCCCTTACTCAAAGATCTCTGGAAGTGCCCTGCAATGAAGGCTCAAGGTTGAGGGCCAAGGTGCTTACAGCCCTTACTCACATTTCCATGTCCACCCACCGCACCTCCTCCCTCACTAGGGCCTACATTAGAATCGGGCCACTAGGGACCACTGCGTAGGGTTCAATGTTTTGCTGTGTGGAGTGATGTTCCCATGCACATGGTGCGGGCGCCTTCCACCTACACTATTGCCTGACCCCTGTGACAGGGCTATAGTCTAGAGTTGGCATGACAAACATGCACTGATTGTAAGCTGATGACAGCTTAAGAGAGGGGGCACACACTACTGTGCCGCAGCGGGCTGCTGCTGCTGCTGCTGCTGCTGCTGCTGCTGGGCCTTGGGGTAGGCGGTCTTGCAGCCGCTTGTAGCCCAGGTCAGGGTAATCCTTGCCCTTGGGTGGTAGAGCTGCCTGATCTGGCCACAAGCACAGCTCCAGCGGCGCCACTTGCTCCACCCACAGCCCATGCCCACACTTACATGCCCTGCATCCTTGTGCCTGGTGGATTGACTGCAGCTGGGTGCTGAAGCTGGTGGTCCTGGACTTCGTAGTAGTCCTGGATCCCGATGCAGTCAGAGAGGTGGGTGGCTGGGCCAGTAAGGCTGGAGGTAGGCAGGACAACACCCCTCCTCAGGAAAATACCCCTCTGCCCCTCCAACATCTCCTTCAGGGCCTGGGCCTGTGGGTAGTCTTCCTCGACTGTAGTTCCACCTCATCCATGGGGCGCCCCGTTAGCCACAAACCCCATTCCTGGTGGCACATCCCCTTTCAAAACCACGGAGCTCACACCGATAGGAGCTCCCTATCAAAAGTATCAGCCTGAGGTATCAAGTCTCATGAGCAAAAGGTAGAGTGGTCGAGTTTTTACCCACGGGCAGCAGGTCTGCATGATCTTGACAGCAGTGCTGCAGGGGGCTGCAGGGCGCTGGATGGGGCTCTGCGTGGGCGGCTCTGCTGCTGCACCCTTTGCTCCTGCTGAAAAGCTCCTGCTGCTGTCTGTCAGTGTGGTTATGTCAGGCTGAGGGCCAGCCCCTGCGCGTTGTCTGATGTGTCTCACACTGTCTCACACTGTCAGGATCCACTGGCTGAGAAAGAAAGAAAGCAAAAGATCTAAATGTGCGCAAAGCATCCGCCTGTGTGACAGGGCCCCCACGAGGTCAGCCGTCCCCTACCCTTGTGGGATCCACTGTGTCCTTGACGATGTCCATGAGGCTTCGGGTGCCTACCCCCTGCACTGCTGCCTGACCCCCTAGGGTGCTGTGACACAGTGGGCTCCTGCTGCTCCTGAGCCTGGGGTGGGAGGTCTCGCAGCCCCTTGTAGCCCAGGCCTGGGTACTCCCTGCCCTTAGCAGGCAGAGCTGGTTGGTCTGGCCACCCCGCACAGTAACAGCGGGCGCCTCCATGATGCGATGCATGTTCAGCGCTGCACTCCACTTCCTGTCTGCCCACCTGCCTGGCTGTGGGGCTATGGCAGCTTTGGCAGCCTTGCCCTAGCCCTGGCCTGTGCCCTTGGTGGGCTGGGTCGTGAATGTGAGCGTGAGATAAATGAATGGGCGCACCGCAGTCAAAGACATGCAGCCCCTGGTCAGTCAATAAGGCTCACCATGTGGTTCAGTGAACTTTATCAATATCATGAACCGAAACATCGTCTGGCCATGCACCCTTTTGCGTTCCTTGCTACTGCCTCTTGCCACCCCAGACGGTGCTTTCTGCCGCCCCCTGCTCTTGCCTTGGCTGCCACCCCCACCGCTACCCCTGATGTTGACATGGTGGTGGCGCCTGAGCCCAACCGCCACAGCCAGCTGGCTGCAGGTTCTCATGGTGCACAATTTCCCAAAGAGCCCTACCTACGACGGCCTTCACCCCTTTGTTGGCCGCAAGTCCCTGGTGGTGTCAGAGGCAGGTGAGGTGCTGCCTGCGGCCAGGCTAGGCTGCTCCCGCCCTAGCCCTCTTCTGCTCCCTCCCCTGCAGCACGCTGCTCTCGACAGATGGGGCTGCAGGGGAGGCTGGTAGAGCAGTGGGCTGCAGGGAGGTATGGGCTGCAGGTACTGGGCTGCAGGTAGATACTGCAGGGAGGTACTGGGCCGCAGGTAGATACTGGGGCCGTGAGTGGACAGGGGCTGTGGGAGGAACTGGGCAGTGCCAGGTGCTGTGAAAGCTTGCAACCAGCAGGCACAGCAGCGCCCACCACCCTCCTCCTGCTGCCATGCATGTGTTGGGACTCACCTGCAGGGTGTGTGGCACGGTGAGGGTTAGGGTCATGCGCATGAGCCTGGAGGGTGGCAATGGGTCAATCCTTGCCCTCGGCCATCCCCACCCCTCCACTAGCCCCTCGCCCCTGGTTCCTAGGCTAAGGCGCTAGGCGTGTCGCCCCCTTCCCATCTCCAGCTCAACCCCAGCCCACATCTGGCCCCAGGCCGCCTCATGCTGTCTGTTATGCGCCAGCAGCCTTGTTGGCCTCTAATGTTGGCGTCAACCGCCGTGTGGTGCTTGCCCCCTGCCACTTGCAGGCGTGTGGGCCAAGCAGCGAAAAGCTTTCAACCCCGGGTTCCAATACCAGGTAAGGCTGGCTGCCTAGCCCAGCTGGCTGGCTGCTTTTGCCAACTGGTGTTGCTGCCAAGTGTGGGCTTGCCCCTTACCAGTGCTGAGCGCCCCTAGCTGCCTCCTGGGTGCAGTTTCTGAAGGACCTGGTGCCCGTGTTCACTGCCAAGACACAGCTGCTGTGCGACAGGTGAGTTTGCAGGCGAGATGGATACCAATGTGGGGAAGAAGCCAGGGGCAGGTAAAGGCAAGAAGAAGAAAAGGGAGGGAGGGTAGGGTAAGGGGAGGGGGAAGGGAGGAGGAGGGCCAGGGTGTGAAGGGTCGAGGCTGTGTGTGACAGGGAACTGCAGGTAAAGGGTATGGCCAAGGGTGTCAAGCAGGGCACTGAGTCCACCACCAGGGCCAGGGCGCCAGGGTCAGGGGTGGGCCACACTGCTCTGTCAGCCACGCTGGGCCGCGCCGGTAGGCTACACCCCTTGCACGCGTATCCTGCTGCACTGTCAGGCAGGCTGGGTCGGGTCAGTCGGGTTTGGAGTCAAGCTTTCTGTCATGTCGGTCTGTGGAGGTTTAACCTGTGGATGCCTTAAGATAGGGCCAGGACCTTCACTGCTAGGGAGCCCATCCCTGTAGGCTGCACCCACCCTGCCTCCCACAGCCGACTCTGCTGCTGCCCCTCCTCCTCTCCTTCACTGCCTGCCTTGGCCCTGACTCATACCCCTGGCTGTCAGCCTCGCTCCCAGACATCCTACCACAACCCAACCTTAGGCTTGACCCTACCTGTCGCCTTGTACCTGGCCCGTCTCCCTAGGTTTGACCAGGTGGCGGACACAGGCCAGGTGCTGCTGCTGCACACTGAGGCGGCGCGCCTCACAATGGACGTCATCTGCGATGTGGGTTATCCCACCCCATGCTACCACACCCACCTCGCCACTGCTGCTGCATCAGGGCCTGCTGACCCCACCCACTCACCAGCACTGCGCCACCACCACTCCTCACCCCATAGCCAGCTTGATGCACAGCCCTCTTGGCTGCTCTTGGGTGTGGTCCTGGAGGTTGGAGCTTAGGGTCAGGTTGGGAGTCAAGCGTTGAGCACCCCACCCCACCCCACCCGACCCCTGCTTATATTGCCCTTGTTCCTGATTTACACTTGCCTCGTGCTCCAGGTGGCCTTGTCTACTGATTTCGGTTTCCTCACCTCCCCTGAGCCGCCCCCCATCTTCAACCTGTTCATGACCCTGCTCAAGGCATCCAGCGACCTTGCTCGCCGCCCAGACATTGCCCTGTAAGTGCTTTAGCATGTCCAGCAGCAGCAGCAGCAGCAGCAGCAGTCACTATGACCCACACAACAGCCAGCAGCCCCAGCAGTTGCTCTCCCTCAATTGAGGTGCCCCCAGTGCAATCCCCTTCTACCCCTTCTTGCCTTGGTATCAATGTCGCTCTCTTGCACCCTCTTGCCCTCCCCTCCAGTCTCTGCTCCACATGGCCCAAGGCCAGCAACACCTGTGCACCTACCCCTTGCCCCTATTGCCTGCAACACTTTCCCTGACTTTCCCTGACCTGGTCAGGACACGCAACCTGCCCTGGGTGTGGGCCCACTGGCGGGGCGTGCAGTACCGCTTCGACTCCTTGTTGCTGTCTGTCATCAAGCGCCGCCTGGCGTCCAAGCAGGCCGCCCCCTCCCCACCTTCCAGCCCGCTCCCCTCTCGAGCCCCTGCCATCCCAGCCACCACGCCCGCCCCACCTTCTGACGCTGCCCCTAGCGACAACAGCCTTGGCCAGAGCCCCAGCCAGGTGGGCAAGGGAGGGTCAGCAGCAGCACGGCCCCGCCAAGACATCCTGGGACTGGCGCTGCAGACGGCAGTCGAGGAGGGCACCGGGGGGCTGGACCTGGAGGAGGTGCTGTCGCAGGTCAAGACCTTCCTGTTTGCTGGTCACGGTAGGCCAAGTGGCTGGTTACGGTAGGCCAAATGGTGGGAGCAGGCCGCGCTCCAGGCGGTAGCTCCTCCCTTAGTGCACGCCGGCCCTGCCGGAGTAGTCTTCTTCTTCTTCTAGGCCAAGTGGCTCCGGGCCTGTGGGCCTGTAGGTGGGAGAGGGCACAGGGGGCAGGCAGGGGCTGACAGCGGATGCGGGACACAGGCAGCCAGTGGAGGGTGGGGGTCCAGGAAGGGGCAGGGAGAGCAGGCAGGATGGGAAGGCAGGGCAGTTACTGGCTTAGTCTGCTCGCTGCATCTGCGGTGGGTGGAGGGGTGCGCTAGGAGATGGGATGCGGCCAGTGAAGGTCATCACGCCTGTCACTGCTATCCAAGAGGGGCAGGACCTGGACCTAAACCTGGATCTTTGCTGCGTGTGGTTACCACGCTGCCTGCCTCTGGCCCGCCACTCATGCCCCTAGCGCACAAGGACCCCGGCACCCAGACGCCCCTCCACACCTCCCCTCCCCTGATCTTCAGCCCCAGGCCCTCCCCTGGGCCCTTACCCCGCCTGCCTGCCCCCTCGGAACAGCCCCTTGGCCACTCCTTCCTCCGCAGACACCACTGCCAGCACCGTGGCCTGGGCAGTGTACGAGGTGTCCCGCAACCCCGCCATCCAGGCCAAGGTGCTGGAGGAGGTGGACAGGTGAGGCTTGCAGCCATGAGGCACAGCCGTAAGCTAGCCTTGCACTGCAGGGGCATCACAGCCGTAAGCTAGCCTTGCACTGCAGGGGCATCACAGCCGTAAGCTAGCCTTGCACTGCAGGGGCGTCACAGCCGTGGTAGAAAGTCAGGCTGATCTGCACCCAGGTCGACGCGATGGGACATGTGTGTCTCTGATGAGAGCATCTGGGTGAGGGTTGGACCAGCCAGGCTGCAGTCCCCTCACCCAGCCACGCTGTCCCCTCCCTGCTGCGTCATCTTTACCCCTCCACCCTTCCTTCCCTTCCCCACCACCTTCCCCACCCCCCCCTCCCCACCTGCTCTTTCACCTCCCGCTGCCATAACGCCCTGCCTTCTGTCCCCCAGCCCTCGCCCCGCCCGCTGTGGTGCCAGCGTGCTGCAGGGGCGGGTTCCTGGCGCCCAGGACCTGGCTGCGCTGCGCTACCTAGGCTGCGTGGTCAAGGAGGCGCTGCGCATGTGGCCGCCTGGGGGCACGGCTCGCATCGCCCCCCCAGGCACCACCCTGCAGGTGCGCCCTCCCTGCACCCCTGTGTAGGCCCTTGCAGGTGTGGCCTCACTCTACCTCATGCAGGTGTGACCTCCCGCAAAGCCCTGTGTAGGCCCATGCAGGTGTGGCAGGGCAGACTGGGCATGCGCCAAGGGATGGTGTTGCAGGAGGCAGGAAGCAGACCATGCTGTCTCAGTGCGGGGTCTCACTGGCGGGGTCATTGTGTCAGCTGAGCAGGAGGCATGAGGTGGCAGGGATTGAGGGAGAGTGCGAGGTGCAGCAGCAGCAGGCTGCCAACCTTGGCTGTGGAGATTAAAGCTGGGGCCGGGTCTAACTCCGATCCGCATCAGTCCTGGCTGCAGGAGCAATGTAGAGATGGGTTGCACTGCATTGTCACAGTTGCTGGTGCTGCTGATGTTTACACCGCTGCAGGGCTTTGATGTGGGCGGCAAGGTGCTGTACCTGCCTCATCACCCCCTGCACCATGACCTTGATCTTTGGTGGGTGCTGGGCTGGGCAGCATACCAGGAGGAGCTGGCTCTCATGGCAGTGGTTGTTGAACAGGGCTGTGAGCGTTCTGTTCGAGCAACGCTATGCCTCTACAGAGTTTGACTAGGGCTTGTAGCAGGCCAAGAGGAATAGTTGGTAGGAATCGGGGCTTGCAGGGAATAACTCTGGCCTACTAGGCAATGCTTGCACCCATCCACCCACTCTCCCTCACCTCTACCTAAGCCCCTGCCTACCCGCTTGTTCCATCACCCACCCGTCTGCCTGTCCACCAATGTCTTTTTGTGCACTATATATAGCGTTCGCTATGAAATGTCATATATGTTATGATATGGTCGCTTTGCGATCTGCACTACCATAAAAACACATTTTTGACCTGCGACTAGATTTGACAGCATCTGGGCAAAAGAAAAACAAACTGGTGTCCACCCACCTGGCTGCCTACCAGTGTCAGTAGCAGCAGCCTCCTGCCTGCCTGCCTGCCTCCCTGCCTGCCTCTCAGCCCGCCTTCCTGATAATGTGGTCCACCTGTTGACCTACCAGGCCTAATGACTCACCTGACTCAACCCCCTAACCCAGCCTGCCCTAACCTAACCTGGTCTGGCCTGCTTGTGTCAGGGGTCCTGATGTGGAGGAGTTCCGCCCTGAGCGCTGGCAGGACGAGGCATATGTGGCACGCCTCCACCCCTGTGCCTACACGCCCTTCTCCAAGGGCCCGCGGGACTGCATTGGCCAGACATTCGCAAACATGGTGAGTGCGGGGGGGCGCAGACCCATGACATGACACGCTCGTTTGTTTGACTTCATTGTCTAGGAGCTGCCATCAACCATCAAGCGATGTAGGTTGGTGCTATAGGGAAAGGTGCCTTTTCCCCCCTCTGCTGCTTCGCATGTTGCATGCTAGGTGGGACAGCGCATGTCAGAGCATGTGTTTCATGCCAACATCGATCGCCGCATCTTCCGGGGTGGGGATTGGAAATTAGGTATTGGTACCGGCTGTAGGTCACAGACACTCGGTTAGGATTACAGATAACACAGCCCCTACCCATTAGTAGGGGCAACAATGTGCTGAGCGGGACAGAGATAGGGACATAAGAAGTGGGGTAGAATATACCCAAGAAACAGCGTGTTGTATCTACCAGGGGAGACAATGCCCGAGCAAGAAATGTCAGCAACCACGCAGATGCCTAAGCTGTCAACCTGACACATTGTGCATTTGTCAACCATGCAGGAGAGCAAGGCGTTGTTGGCAATGTTGTACCAGCGCTTCACCTTTGAGTATGCTGGGGAGTGCGGCCCGGAAGAACAGGCCTACCAGATCACCTCCTTCCCGCGGTTCCGTGTGCCGGTCCGTGTGCGACGTCGCAGCACAGCCGCCTGATGTCGTGATGGCATAATGAACAGGGAAGGAAGGGGTGGCGATGGCGCGGCAAGACCCGAGTGCTGCAGCTGTCGCGAGAGTGTGACCGAGCAGAGAAAACAGCTGCGTTAGATACGACCGGAAATCCTCGCAAGAGGCAGCGAGACTGCGTGGTGGCATCGTGCGCGGATGATGACCACGGTGTCGACCCCTCTGTGCATCTCGTGCACGTTGGGTAACCCTTGAACCCATGGCCCTCTTGCTACTCAGGTTTTGTCATGCCCCACGAGACTACCCGACTGACACTGAGAACTTGAAACGACTCAATAGCACTTCGCCTCAATGTAGAGTTGAGGCGGGTCGGGTGAGCTACTTCGGGTTCACAGATTTGAGTGTGTAACGATACAGTGGAAGGTACTGTGTAAGTGTGACTGTAGCTCTGTGAATTGACTTGCTGACGCCCGATCGACTGGCCGACACCCCCACATCAACATGGAGAAACATTCTCAGAACTGAGCTGCGGCCGCTGCATGGCACACCCCGCTGCTGCGCCGCTGATCAGCAGGCCCAGGGCCAGGGTGGGGTCGACATAGCAGCCCAGCACCTCCATCAGCAGCTGCACCAGGCAGTGCGAGGGGGCATAGCAGCTGGGGCTGGAGGTGAGGACCGGGGCCAAGGCTGCAGCCTGGTGGGGGGCAGGGAGGTGAGGCGCCCGCAGCTGTGTCATGCTGCTGGGAGGCGCCTGGACCTGGCTGGCAGTGCAGGCCAGCGGCTGGCTGAACCAGGGGCTGCGCAGCTCTGCAGGCAACACGTTGTTGGCCTGCAGCGCCACGTGGCAGGGGGCGTAGGGGTGCACACTGCTGCCTGCGCCACCTGTGCCAGGGACACAGAGCAGCAGCAGGCGCACCAGGTCAACCTTGACTGCAGCCATAGCAGTCGCACCAGTACCAGGAGCGGTGGCAAGCTCTATTGACTGCCTGACCTGCTCCCTCACTGCCTCACCCTCAACAGCTGCTCATTCTCCCTCCCCCACCCATACTCCTGCTCCTCCTCTTCATCATCAACATCACCGTCATCTTCCTTGTCATCATGGACCACGCATCCTTCACTGCCTTCCCAGGGCACTCCAGCTCATACCTGGCTTGCTGCCGCATCAGCCTGTGCCCCGCGTGCACCTAGCTAGGTACAGCCCCTGAGCTTGGTGCGCTCAAGCTGTAGTGTGCGGAAGCTGCAGTGACAGGAGCCTGCTCGGACTTGTGTCAACGCGGCGAGGTAGGGCTGCCTCGCTATCGAGCCCTCAGGGTGCTGAGCTACATGCGTCTGTGTGGCTAGCACACGGTTCGATAGCTCGCAGCAAGAGTGGACATCATGGCCCTAGGTAGCCGGGTGCGAGGTACCTCAGGTATCTACCGTGCAGCTGCTGATGCCGGCTACAACCGTGTGTGAGCGAGCTTTACTGCTCCTGCTCGTTGTTTCACAGCACTAAGCAGCACGGAGAGTGTGCGACTCATAGGCAGTAAGCGTATCCTGCTGGAGCCCGCTACGAAATGTATACCAGGCTTGTGTCACATATGCTTCGGGCCATCGCGCTGCTAGCCTGCATCTTGTGCACGGCGCAAGGAGCAGAAGGCAGGCAACATCACATATCATTCCCTCAGCTGTAGTGAATGTCCGGTAGTCGATAACATGTGTATGTTGTTCCTACTGCTGCCGCATCGGCATACCTGTGTTTGCAGCTGTCCGCTTCCACCAATGGGGACGCAGGCACCTGCAGCAATTGACCGCTGCGGACTTCCCCTTCAAAAGGTGCGCGCTGTCCAGCCACTTGCAGCGGGACATAGAGAGCTACCGCGCACACCTGCACATCATAAGTGTACCGTCACGTCTGGCGAGCGCCAAGCCGCAGCAGCTCCACATCTGCGCCGCGTGCATCACCGCTGCTATCCTACTCTAGAGGCACGCGATGTGAGCACCTGCGCTGGGTGTGCATGTCCTTGCTTGCACCTGTGCGCCACTTGCACCTCGCCACCAGCACCACAGAGAGCTCTTATGCTGGATGTAGCGGGAGCTACAGCCACTGGTGCCTGCTCTGCCTCGTGTCAACGTGCCCCTGCAGCTGCACCTCCTATACCTGTGGCGACTCCCCCTACTACCTGGACCCCCCCACTGTCTCTGCCCTCACCGCCACCCAGTCACAGCTGTGCCTCAGGCTGCGCGTGCGAGTGCATAACAGCGGGGGCGAGTGCGCCGCCAGCCAGGGCACCTGCTGCGCTCAGCTGGCCTCCAACCTGCACCAGATCTCTTTCAGAGCAGGTGGGAGGAGGGAGGGGCGGTGGTCCAGCCTCAGAGGGCAGGTGCAGGACAGCCAGACTCAGCTTGCCTTCACCAGCACCAGTACTTGTAGTGGACAAGTCCAGGGTGTTGATGGGTGCTGTGCGGGGTCCATGGGGGTAGGCTGGAGCAACACCCAGCAGCCCCTGCCCCCTGGAGGCTTACCAGATAATGATGCAGCCATTGATTACGGGGGAGTGGATGGAGCCGCTCTCTTATATCTAAGAAGGTCATGTTCCAGGCGCCCACAGTAAGGGCAATGCTTCCTTTCATGAGGTGTTCCTCCTTGGAGTGGTGCCTCCTCACCTCAGCCCTCTTCTGCCCCCCAGTGCTTGTGCTGACCCACTGCTGGCACGCAAAGACTTCAGTGCATGGACCAGTGCTTCATATGCTCAAGTGGGATTTGCATGCCTGATCAGTGGCATGTGGTCGGCTTGTGGCCAGACTCAGCCACCTGACTGGTTGTGGCGAAGGGGGTGGCTCGGCAGCCTTGGCCACCAGGTGCTTGTCAGCCCAGGCCTGGGAGGGCGGGGGAGGGCATGCGGGGTCATGGCGTGCATTCACAGCAGCCTCAGGAACCCCGCACAGGTGTGCCCCTCCCACTGCCTTCATGGTGGGCAGGGGGGCTTGTAGCTGGTAGCTGGGTGGCCACACCTGCCCCCCAGTGCCCTGCCCCTCACTGCTGCTGTCCTGGACCTGATCTTTGTCAACCTGCTATGCTGCGCCACATGCGGCGTTCACACCATATGCTGCTTGCTTTGGTCAGCCAAGCTGTCGTTGATCCTGACTTCCACCATCTGCCGCACCATGAGCTTCCTGGACGTCCACCATCTGGAGTGTTTAGTTTCTGCGTAAATTCCTAAGCTGCTGATGCCAGCCATGCCTGACCCCGTGCCTGACCTGGCCCGCCTTGCTCCTGTGTGGCGCCTGCCTGCAGCTGCCCGGTGCGCAAACCAGGTCACGGCAGTGTTGCTGGACGGCAGCCGGCAGACCTTTGGGGTGGTCAACGCCACAAACGTCACTGCGGTCTCCCTGGAGGTCAGCTCACACACCTGTCACACTCCTATGTCACCTGTGTCACACCCTGCCACGCCCTGCCGCACCCTATCCCTTGTGACTGCTACCTTGTGCAAGTGCAGCGGCCATGTGTTGATGATGATGGCATACCCCCTGCCACCCCTCCCTTCACCTTGACTTGCGATGACCAGGTGACCGCCTTGCAACTCAACTTGAGCACAGCTGACAACCGCCTCCTGTGCATCAATGTGAGGAATGCGCAAACATGCAACGACACGAACACATTTTTCGCTGGGCGCGCAGCAGACAGGATCAGCTACGCTGTGTTGGAGTCGAGCAACAGCTCCTGCTGGTGAGTGGAAGCACCCGACCCGACCTGACCCGGCCCGACCCGGCCCGACCCGGCCCGACCTCCACCTGACCAGTTCGGTTGCAGTGCCATGAGTTTCCCATATGAGGCGCAAGGTTGCCCTTACTGCCGCCCCTGTGCCATGCGTTGTGCAGCCCCACATGCAACTACATCGGGCCGGCCCCCTCACCGCCACCCATCCTACCGCCCAGCCCCCCCAAGCCTCCCAGGTCGCCCCGACCACCTAGCCCAGACCCACCTTCACTGTCTCCTACCCCATCGCCCCCTACCCCCAACCCTGGTGATGCATACCCTCCACCATCTCCAGCTCCACCTACGCCTCCTCCTTCACCTCCCCCTCCCACTCCGCCTCCTCAACCTCCCCCTCCCTCACCTCCTCCTTCACCACCCCCTCCCTCGCCTCCTCCTTCACCTCCCCCTCCCTCGCCTTCTCCTTCACCACCCCCTCACTCACCCCCTCCTTCACCATTCCCTCCCTCACCTCCTTCACCTCCCCCTCCCTCGCCCCCTCCTTCACCACCCCCTCCCTCACCCTCTCCTTCACCTCCACCTCCCTCGCCCCCTCCTTCACCACCCCCTCCCTCACCTGCTTCACCTCCCCCTCCCTCGCCCCCTCCTTCACCTCCCCCTCCCTCGCCCCCTCCTTCACCACCCCCTCCCTCGCCCCCTCCTTCACCTCCCCCTCCCTCACCCCCTCCTTCACCACCCCCTCCCTCACCTCCTCCTTCACCTCCCCCTCCCTCACCCCCTCCTACACCACCCCCTCCCTCGCCCCCTCCTTCACCTCCCCCTCCCTCACCTCCTTCACCTTCCCCTCCCTCGCCCCCTCCTTCACCTCCCCCTCCCTCGCCCCCTCCTTCACCTCCCCCTCCCTCGCCCCCTCATTCCCCTCCCCCTCCCTCACCCCCTCCTTCACCATTCCCTCCCTCACCTCCTTCACCTCCCCCTCCCGCGCCTCCTCCTTCACCTCCCCCTCCCTCACCTCCTTCACCTCCCCCTCCCTCGCCCCCTCCTTCACCTCCCCCTCCCTCACCTCCTTCACCTCCCCCTCCCTCACCCCCTCCTTCACCACCCCCTCCCTCGCCCTCTCCTTCACCTCCCCCTCCCTCACCTCCTTCACCTCCCCCTCCCTCACCTCCTTCACCTCCCCCTCCCGCACCCCCTCCTTCACCACCCCCTCCCTCACCCTCTCCTTCACCTCCCCCTCCCTCACCCCCTCCTGCACCTCCCCCTCCCTCACCCCCTCCTTCACCACCCCCTCCCTCACCCCCTCCTTCACCACCCCCTCCCTCACCCCCTCCTTCACCACCACCTCCCTCGCCCCCTCCTTCACCTCCCCCTCCCTCACCCCCTCCTTCACCTCCCCCTCCCTCACCCCCTCCTTCACCTCCCCCTCCCTCACCTCCTTCACCTCCCCCTCCCTCACCTCCTTCACCTCCCCCTCCCGCACCCCCTCCTTCACCACCCCCTCCCTCACCCTCTCCTTCACCTACCCCTCCCTCACCCCCTCCTGCACCTCCCCCTCCCTCACCTCCTTCACCACCCCCTCCCTCACCCCCTCCTTCACCTCCACCTCCCTCACCCCCTCCTACACCACCCCCTCCCTCGCCCCCTCCTTCACCTCCCCCTCCCTCACCCCCTCCTTCACCTGCTCCCCCTTTACCTCCCTCCCCTCTTCCCCCTCCGCCTCCCTCGCCTCCACCTCCTCGACCAACCCCACCATCACCTTCCAACACTCCTTCACCTCCACCATCGCCTTCCCCACCCGCACCCTCTCCCTTCTCACCACCACCTCCTCCACCCCCAGTGAGTGCTGCCTCCTGCTGCTACCCTCTTCTAAGCATGTCTCACCGCTACCTTGTTTTCATCCATATGCCTTGATATGCCTAATGCTCTAGGTGGTGAGTAAGGCGGTGGTATGCATGACATTATTGCTACCCCCTTCATGTTTGCCATCTACTCCCCACCCCTCCTTTCATGGCCAGCCTCGCCTTTGTGATAGTCACCAGCCCCAGCCTATACTGGGTCATGCTTGGCAAGCTGGGTGTGGCAATGCCACCACGCTGACCCCCCTGCCCCTAGCCCTGTACTGCCCTGCCCTGCCCTCACTGCTCCACATACCCCCTCTGAATCCTGCCCTGCCCTCCTGGCCCTGCAGCCCCCTCCTCCGCCCTCATCTCCTCCCCCTGCCCTGCTGGACCCTGACACCGCAGCAGCGCTGCAGCCCTCCGCCTTTCCGTTTGGTGAGGCAAGGGCAAGCAGTGAAGCCTCCGCACCAGGGCCTGGGTCTGGGGTCAGCCTCAGGCATGGTCCTGGACCACAGGCCACGAGGCCTGTCAATAATGCCCTTGGCCTCCCGCCTCCATAAAGAGCAGATGGTTGTGCTTGCACCTTACATGATGATGCGCCTGCCAGCAAGTGCTGGACTGAAGTGCTGAGCATCACAGTGCAGCAGAGCAGGCACGCAGGCAAGCAGGGCCTGCATTCTAATGGGCGGCCAATCATGTAGCAGCTTTCACATGTGCCTGTTTATCTGGCTTGCTTGGGCTGCACAGCACCTTGAGCGCCTAGGACCTCAGCACGGCGGCTTGGGCTACAGGTTGTTGCACCCAGCCCACTGCTGGTTGAGCGCTGCGTTTGGTGTCCTGGTCAGCCATATGCCCAGCTGGCATCACATTGCCCCTGTCACACACCTGCATCGCATTACTCGACCTTTGTACCGGCCCTCAATGCACTTTTGCCGGTACATACCCCCGCGCGACCAATAAACCAATTAGGTTGGGCAGCGGGGCACTGTGGTGCGAAAGACGAAGTATGTTGTCGACTTGGACCATTGGAATCAATTGGTCAACCTTGACCCCGTCGCAAATGTTTGTTCCACACTGCTCCGATCACACTGCCCCTGACACTGATAAAGATGATGAGCATGAGCGGCCACACCACTGTGCCTGAGGCTCTGTCCTGCCTGCCTGCCTGCCTGTGCAGCGGCGTGTCAAGCGCGCGAGGTCAGGACAGCGCCCTGGCAGCTGTTGCTGACAGCCTCGGCCCCAGTCTCAGCCTGGGGACCCACCTACTGCTTCCAAGTGAGCCTGAGGGCAGCAGCCACAACCCACACCGCCCCTACGGCTGGTCATATCCCTATCAACCTCAACCAGGCTGTTGTGCCACCATTAGAGCATTCGTGCAGCACGCACTGGGCCCTGCCCCGCATTGCCCCTGTTCAGGCCCCTAGTGCTGACTTGCCAGCATCAGGTCATGTGCAGGCAGACACAGCTGCTTACCTGCCCAGCTGCTGCTGCTGCTTTCGCTGCAGGTCAGGAGCACCCGCTGCCCTGCTGCCTCTCGCTGCTGCACCATGGACCTGGCCAACGTGCGTCCCAGACCCTAGCCCGTGGTGCCCCTTGCCGCCCTACCACCCCTCCAGCCATGCTGGCCATCACTGCCCCTGACCCACCCCTGACCCCTGACCCACCCCCTTGGGCTCAGCACATGGGACTCAGCAGCGCCCCTCAGGAACGTGCCCGCGCGCCAGCCTCCTCCTCCACCTCATCATCACTAGGCGTCAGCCAGCCAGCAGTGCTCGAGCAGCCCTTCAGCCCTGGCCCTGGCTGTGCCCTGCGAGTGCAGGTGGAGCTGCTGGTGGGCCAGGGCTGTTGGGGCGCAGTGCAGAGCATGACAGTGGACGGCCTGCCCCTGGCGCCCTCCTACTCATGGGCGCTGCACAACGGCACCAGGTGAGTCAGGACCCTGAGCTGTGGCACTCCATCACCAGCCCCAGCCCCAGTCTCTATTGTTCTGTATGCCCAGGATCAGCAAAGCTCCAATGTCCAGGAGAGCTGCTCACCCATCTCATCAACCCCGCTATGGGCCTGTCCAGGCAGCCCTGGGCGACATGCTCCTGATGGGTCTCCCTTGCATGACATCATGACTCCTGCTCGGTCAGCCAGCTCACCCACCCACCCACCCACCCACCCACCCACCCACCCACCCACCCACCCACCCACCCACTTACAAACCAGCCCTCCCACAGGCTTGCCCGCCTGCCTGCCTGCCCACCTGCCCTCTTGCTCGCTCCACCACCCCTATCTCCTGCTCGCTAGTCCTGCCTGTAGTCCTGCCTGCCCGCCCCTCCACACCCTGGTGCGCTGCCCCTGTCAGGCAACTGGTGTTCAAGGCCACCCGCACGTCAGGCCTGTGGCCACACAGCGCTGCGCAAGGCGGCCGGCTGTGCCTGACACTCAACGCAGCGTCTGCCTGCTCTAGCCTGTCTGCCTTCTGTGCCGGATACGCCTCAACAGGCAGCTGCAGGTGAGGCAGGGACGGGAGGAGGGGCAGGCAGGGCCAGGGGCAGGCGCGCCTGCATCACAGCCACTGCCTCGAGCGATCGTAATGGGGTGTGCAGCTGTTGCAGCAAGTGTACCAGTATCAGCGTTCTGGCTCAGGGGCAGGGGCAGGGTCAGCCGTGCGGTGCTGTGTGTGTGTGTGTGTGTGTGCAGGTACTCGCTGTTCAACCAGGCGCGGACCTGCTGCCCCACCTCCAACGTCGGCTGACCAGACCACCAAGCAGGCCATCAAGGTCACGGTCACACGGCCACCACCGCCATGGTCAGGCGTCACACATTGAGCTCCACAGCCAAGGCGCTGGGACTAGTGCACTGCCACTTGCAGCTGCCCCACACATCGGGCACCGTGCGCCTTGTCAGCCTGCCCTAGAGTGCAAGCGCCTGCAGGTAGAGGTTGCTGCAGGGTGGAGGGAGCAGGGTGCTGTTAGGGTGGCGGCCCCAGGGTTGGGTAAGGTCAGGGAGCTGGGTCCAGCTGCTGGTGTGTGCTGGGTGAGAGGCACACATTGGGATGGCTCAGTAGATGCGTCACATGCACATGCACACACATAAGTCACGCCAGGCAACATTACCTAAATGCATCGAAGAAGGTTAGGCAGGTTTAGTATGTAGGTGAGGCATGTTCTTGCATTAATGATCAGTTGCTTCTTATCTGTCTAGTTCAGACCTTCGTGTGCTTTGCTTCTGCATTGATTATGATTAAACATCATTCTTCACAGTTCATATGATTTGTTACTGAATTTTGACACCCGGTGCAAGCCCAAGGGTATCACACGACTCATTCCGTCGATGTCAGCCACCCACTAATAACGCACACAGAACAAAGCAAGGGTGCCACTGAGCCTCAGCAGGCAAGCGCTTTGAGGTCAACCCCAGTCAGCTGGAAGACATGGGTGATATGAATGGTGACGCAGTGATGGCCCACCAGCCATGTCCCTGGACTGTACCTAACAAAACCAGGATCAGGCCCCCAACCTGCTGATGTCCTTCCTGGCCACTTGATTCCACACCGTGCGGCATACTGGGCGCACCACTGCTGCCGGCACTCAGCCACGGGCAGTCACCACAGACCCCACACAGCCAGGCAGACAGACAGGCGGATCGCCACACACACCCTCGCAGCCCCCTTGTCACTCACTAGGGCCTCCATTTGAGCCGGACCAGTAGTGGCCACTAGCAGCCACTAGCGGGAATGTACTAGTGGGCAATAGTGGCCCGACTCGAATGGTGTTGATGGGCTGTGTGGAGTAAACCCAGTGCACATGGCACATGAGCCGCCTACCACCTACACTATTGCCTGACCACGAGGGCTATCGTGTAGAGTTGGCATGACAAAACATGCACTGAGTGTGAGCTGATGACAGCTCAACAAAGGGGGCTCACACTACTGTGCCTCAGCAGGCTGCTGCTGCTGCTCCTGGGCCTTGGGGGGCTTGTCTTGCAGCCGCTTGTAGCCCAGGCACCACCCTCGCAGCCTAAGCACAGCACCCCACCGCCCTCAGGTTGACAAAGCCGACAAGGGCAAAGGCCAGGTAAGAGTGCCCCCTGCACCTGGTTGGTAGGCCACTACTGTTGTGTTAATGCACGACACATATCATGGTAGCGGTTGCATGACGCAGCGCACCTTCCTCCGCACCTCTTGCAGGCAGGGGTGGGCCGGCACGATGGCAATAGCTATGTGATAATGAAGCAATGCTAGGTCAGCCCCATGTCAATTGCAGCCAATGGATCGCTGATTACGGCAGCAAGTGAGGACTGCAGGCTGCAATCAGGTTGTCAGGGGCCTAATAGAGCTGCCGCCCCACAAACCTGCACCAACCCTCCATCTAAAAACAAGGGAAGTGAAACCATGTACTGTTTGCAATGCGTGGTCGAGGCATTGCCATGAGAGGTGTCTGGCTTCCATGCAGGACCTTAGCGGTGCAGTCACTCTACATACACTGCTGGCCAGCATCGCAAGAGTCAGACTGGCAAGCAATGTACGAGCTGAGGAAGTGCATCCTCTCCATCTCCATTTTTGGTGCAAGCAACCCCGTTTTGGAGACCCCCCCCCGTGGGGAAAGCAGATTCTGAGGTGAAGTGGCACATGCATGCACTCTGCGGGCCTGTGTTTGCACTATGGTCGAGCGTACTCACGCAGCCGTTTGTGATGAAATAGATAGAAAGCAAGGGCCCGGAGGTTGACGCATCAAGGTTCTCCAAAACATGACCCCTAGCGGACCCCTAGCGGACCCCTAGCGGACTCCTAACAGACCTCTAGAGGACCCCTATGGCTGAACAGGCACGGGCTATAGTTCAAGGGCTCTTAGGCCTTGTGCCTAAGTGCCCATTCTGATGTCTCGCACTGCCTGCGTGCATTGACATCCCTGCAGCCTTATAGCAATGCGATCGCTTATGGCTCTTCGGCCCCCAATCCTCTGCTGCGGGAGTTTTGGTCGGATCAGATGCGCGAAGTGGAGCAGGTGCCAAGCGACCCAGCGGAGTTCAAGAACCATCAGCTGCCGCTTGCCAGGATAAAAAAGGCACGTGGGTGGCGCCCATCGCTCTTGCAGTAGACCCGCCATCAGACCTGGGATTTCTCCCTGTGATGAGGTGCAGATCATGAAATCAGACGAAGACGTACGCATGATAAGTGCAGAAGCCCCAGTGCTGTTTGCAAAAGTAGGTGTTCCTTGCTGCCTCACAAGGCAACACTGGCTAACTGGCCCTCGGAAGTATCATAGTGCTGCACCAAGCTGTGCCCAGTGCACATGGCATCCTCCCATTTCCAGACGCTCGATTTAACGGGCGCAGTAGAACGGGCATGCCTCCAGAGCATGGCAGTCTCCCTGAGCAGCTGCAGCCCACTATTCGCAGTCAGAGCACCATGCATACACAGAACTGCCATGCTGAAGTGCAATGCATGCAATCTCTCAGCATTGCCTATGGGTCAAGCATGAGGCGCGATCAATGCAGAGAGTGAGGGTACATGCAGCCACTTGCACAAGGCAGTAACAGTACTGGTAGGGCAGCAAGAGGGGGAGTCAGCAGGGTCCACTGTGCAGCATGTCAAAATGATGACAAGGGCTGCTCAGCTTCAGCCAGGATGTCCGGGCAGCTGAGGACACCTGTAACCAGTGTCGTGTAATGTTCCCGCAAGGAGTAGAACCACGACCTCATCCTTGCTCATCTGCCAGGTACCTGCTGATGTTACATTGCCAGGTACCTTTCCTCCTACTCCCTCCTACTTCTGGCTGATAAGTTTGACCGCACAAGCTCAACGGCGGCAGCAGCAGGCGGTGAGAGGTTGCTGGCTGCAGCAGCACCCCTTCTGTTGGCAAGCGGCTGCAGGCCTGTGAGATGTTCATCCTGGAGCTGACACTGCGCGCCTGGCAGCATGCGGAGGAGAACAAGCGGCGCACGCTGCAGCGCAATGATGTGGCAGCTGCTATCACACGGACCGACATCTTTGACTTCCTGGTCAGACCTGTGCAGGCAGCAAGCAGGCCTATTGTGTAGCCAAGTGTGTGTCAGTAGTATGGCAGTGGCTGTGGCTGTGGCAGTTGGGTCGCGGCAAGCAGGCCAGTTGACTGGCCACTCAATTCAAGCAGGTCCTCTCAGCCCCCACCCCAGGCTCCTTCAGCCCACTTCAGCTTCGGGTTGTGCTGGCCCCTGACTTCACCTGCCCACACCCAACACTGCTCAAGCTGTTCTAAGCCTTGCGAAGCTTTGCAGCACCTCTCCTCACCTGGCTTGACCTCCTCTGGCCTGACCTGGCCTGACCTGGCCCAGTTGACCCCTTCCAGCCTGTCGTCATGCAGTTTGATGTCCCTTATTGACACCTGCTCTTTATTGACCCCTTCCTGCCTGTCCTCATGCAGTTGGATGTCCCTTGTTGACACCTGCTCGTAATCGACCCCTTCCTGCCTGGCCCCATGCAGTTGGATGTGGTACCGCGGGAGGACCTCAAGCTGGAGGACGGAGCCAGCAATGCCCTGGCCAACACCCCCGCCTCTGCCGCGGTCCCTGCCACCCAAGGCTTGGCGCCCAGTCCAACACAAGCCAGCATGCCAGCCCCACCCACGCCCCCAGCCCCCCACATGGCGTCAGCGGCCAGCATGTCCATGCAGCAGCCACCCTTGGGTGGGTGGTGCCCTACCTCACTGGCACACGGATGTCTGCGTGTGGCCTGATCAGGCCGCGTGTAGTTCAATGCCCAGCTAATGTGGTGCCTCCACACCATCATCTCCAGGCACTGCCTGCTTTGCTTCGCCTTGAGCAACTCACACTACGCTTGTGTGAGGAATAAAACATCTGCACTCCCCCGACAGGGCGTAGCATGTCTCATAAAACAGAGCAGAGCAGTATTGGCCCCAATCAAGTTCCAGGCCTCTGCTGTCTAGGAGGGTAGGGCTTGGCTGCTAGCATGCTGTTCCAGCCTGCTGCTTCCACACAGCGGTGGAGCACAACAGGCTGAACCGCAGTGCCTGGTCACGGTGGTGGCTGTCGCTGGGGCATGCAGGCATGTCCATGTACCCTGCTTTTCCCATGTACCCCGGAGCCCCTGGGGGGATGGGCCAGGGCATGGACCCCTCCCACATGATGATGGGCATGGGCCCGCCCTTCATGGGGATGCCAGGTGGGTCATGGAGACTGCAGCCCCTGGCTCTGCCTGGGCCCACACCCCTGCCCCTGACCCTGGCCCTCACCCCTGACCCTGGCCCTCACCCCTGACCGCTGCACCTGGCCTTGACCACACTAAGTCAGGCCAGCCTTTCCCGATGTGCCCGGAATAGTGGCACAAATCTAGGCTATGCATGGCTTCTTTGGACCCTTGGTAGCATTCTGGTTCTCCAGCTGTGTGATGTGATGTGTGATGTGTACAGCTCCTTAGCCCCTGAACAGCTACCATCATACACATGCACTGGCCTGGCTGGGCGCCCCCTCGCATGAGTTGACTTGCTGTGAATGGCTGTGACAGTGTGGCATTTTGGCCACCTAAGCTGTTGGTAGGCCGCAGGGCATCTCTGCTAGCCCCTGTTGCAGTCAGCCAAGGGCCAGATGACTGCTTTTGTCACCGTGACCTTTGGCTTGTGTTGCTGCAGGGCAACCGTGGCCCGGGGCCATGCCAGGCGTCATGCATGGGATGCCTGGCATGCCTGGCATGCCTGGCGGTATGCCTGGCATGCCTGGCGGTATGCCTGGCATGCCACCAGGCATGCATGGCATGCACCTCATGCAGGGGCACATGGGGGGCATGCACCCTGGCATGCATCCCGGACAAGGGATGCAGCCAGGGCCGCATGGTGGCATGCAGCCTGGAGCTCAGGGCATGAGTGGGCAACACAACGCTGCAAAGACGTCCAATCCGTTGAGTGAAGGGAAGTCGTCATGATGGCAGGGATAGGGGGCACAGGGGATGCCTGAGCCGCATATCAGCTGTGGACATACAGCGCAGCTGAGTCCAGTCATGGGTGATGCATGGCCATGCTTGACATGCGTGACATGGACAGGTTGTTGCAGGACACAGTTGGGCCTACGCTTTGGAAGCTGGGTCATAGTTTGGGGTGCAAGCTGTTGGCTAAGTCTGAGTCTGGGATGACCCACAGGCCATACCCTGCAGGGGAGGTGGTGCATGAGGAGGAGAGTGGGTGCTGCCAGCTGCATGCCGTCATTTGACCTAAACCCTAATGCATCTTGAAGGCTCACTTGCAGGCTCAGCGGCTCCCTCCCTCCTCTTGCAAGACAGCAGCCATCAGGCATCTCATCAAGCATAGCAGCCTCCCTCACCCGCTCCTCAACCACCCTGGGCTGGTCCAGACCTGCGTGTTGATGCGTGCCGACCAACCAATAGTGGCGGTTGTAGGGGGATGAAGAGTCAGCTCAACTGAGCGGGCCTCCTGCTCCAATTTGGTTGTACATCATCCTGCACCAATCACTTGTTTGTGTTTGGCGGGTAGCCACCTGGTGCCGCATTGAGGGCCCCTCAGGCATGCATTGAGGGCCCCTGAGGGTCAGGCTGCTGCCACGGGGTGCGTGCTAGGAACGAGCAGAAGTTTTAGCTGAGCCAGGCTCGTATTCCCTGGAGCTAACCACCCACGGTTAATTGGCGCAATGACAGGTTATGCTCTTGCATGGCGTTGTGTACAGGCACAATGTAAACGCATGCATGCAGCGTTTTCAAAGATGGTCACGGAGTGGGGCATGCGCGTCAGCGATGCTCTTGCGCATGGACGACGACACTCCTGCTCCCTATGACTGTCTACCCTCATGTTATTACCTAGCTCTGACATGACAGTAAGGCCCCTATTCCAATGTCGAGGCGAGGCGAGGCGAGGTGCATGGGGCGCTTTTTCGAGGCGAGGCGGCGAGGCGAGGCGGCGAGGTCTCCATGTGCCTCTAACCGCCCGCAACCGCCCTACCTCGCCCCTCGCGATTACAATGGCGAGGCGAGGTCGAGATGCCCATGACACCAGATTTGCGTGCATGGGGCCTCGCCGCCTCGCCAAGCCAGCCTCGCCCCCAGGCCCAGCGAGGCGAGCAGATAAGTCACCCGGTAAGATTTCCCACAATGCTGCGAAAAATAATCTAACATACGTCGGTATTTTGCCCAGCCTCCGAACCAGGCCCCCCGCTTCAGGACCTCACCCAATACGACTAGATGGTCCGCGGGCGCAGCGCTGCGCCTTATCAGCCCGAGCCGTGACCCTGTGACCTCTCACACACAACGCAGCACCTGAACGCCGTGGGCAGACTGTGTGCCTCATGGTGTAGTGCCTTGCAGGTGAGGCGCCAGCCAGCAGCCACACAGCATTCGCGACCAGCCATAGCATACATGCGCCCCGGTCGAGCGAAAGGAGCAAGAGGAAAGGTGCGCTGTTGACGAGCTATCGAAACAGCGAACACTCGATTGGTAAGTCTGTGGCATGGGTTGCTTGCAGGTGGACTTCCAATGGCTAGGAGGCTACGCAGCTAAAAGGTGCAGCTAGTGAGCGCAGCCACAAACAGCAAGGAGCTTAGAGCGGCAGAGCGGAGGAGTATTGGAGGAGCCTGGAGCGCAGGAGCAGTTGTGAGCCAGGAGCCAAGAAGTGCAGCCAAGGAAAGCAGCTTGGCAGAGCAGCCAGGGACAGCCAGGAGCAGTCAGGAGCAGCCATGAATAGTTCATAGCGGCAGCAATAAGCGGCACCCATGAGCAGCGCCCTCCCCTCCTTGCCATCCCCCCCTTCACCCCACACCCAACCCCATCCCCCCCCTCACACACTCCAATCAGCAAGTGGTGAGTGGCTATCCCTTGCAACTATGCAGCTCTATGTACCTAGTCTGACCGCTGGCATGCCCTTGTTTGCTGCAGGTTCAGATGGTCACACCCATTCCCTTTTCCCACTACCACCACCAGCACCTCCCCTCCCCTTTCCTTTTCTGACACGCCCACCCCCTCCCAATCCATCGACAAACCCCTCACGCCCAGCCCAGCCCCAATTCAATGGTACCCTCCCCCTCCCCTCCCCTCCCCTCCCCTCCCCTCCCCTCCCCTGCAGTTGTGGAAGGGCGCGAACAGCCTGTAGTCAGCTGATCTCTCTACTCAGTGTTACCAAATTCGGTCAAAATGCGGTCGTATTCCTCGTGTTCTCGGATCTTGAATTTTTGGCTTAAAATGAGCGAGCAATGCGGCAATACGACACGACCGGTCCGGGCCTAGTCAGCTAGCTGCGCGCTGCGTGATGCGACGCATCAGCTCCTTTTACGCTGCAGTATGGGATACGGTGCATAGGGAGGAATCACCCAGCAAGTCGGCATGGCATGTCACCTGCAAGCGCTGCCCCTGGACAGCCAGCATCAATAGCGTGACGCGCGTCGCACAGCACATCAGCGGCTCTACAACTGATGTCAAGAAATGTACAGCCCCCGACCCAGAGATGGTCCAGCTAGATGGTTGTCAGCATCATGGAGCCCATCCGCGTGGTGTTGCGCATGATGGACAGCAGCCAGCCCGTCATCAGCAAGGTGTGGTTTGCGCTCAAGCGCATGGAGTAGGCCATCCGAGCAGCCATCGTGGAGCACAACATCCCCAACGCAGAGCAAATCCTGCTCGCTACAGAGCGCCGCACCAGCATGTTGTTGCGCCCTCTGCACGGGGCAGCCGCCTTGCTGGACCCAGAGTATCGACAACATTTCAACATGCGCGGGGAGTCATCGGCAGGACAATTGGATTTCCAAGCTGTGCTGCCTGACTTCATGAAGGTGGCAGAGAAGCTCAGTCCAACCTCAGCAGCGGAGTGTGTCGTGCAGCTGCCCAAGTACTTGCATGCCACAACCGCCATGGCCGCTGCGACAGCCAAGAGTATGCCACCCCATGAGTGGCATAGGATCCACACCGGCGGAGCCCTGGGGGCACTGGCCATGAAGGTCACCTCGCAAGTGGCATCAGCCACCTCTTGCGAGCGTGCTTGGAGCAGCTATGGGTTTGTCCACAACCCCCGCCGCAACCGTTTGACAGCCAGCAATGCGGAGATGCTCACACAGCTCTACTTCAATTCCCGCTTGTTGAAGCGGGCTGGCAAGGGTGTAGCGAGCAAGGCGTGGGAGTGGCAGTGTGAGCAAGGGGACGGGGAGGGGGAGGGGGAGGGAGAGGGGGAGGGGGAGGAAGAGGGGGAGGGGGAGGGGGAGGAGCTACTACAGCGGCTGCAGGCAATCAATGAAGATGCCCTTGAGGCCGCAGTGGAAGCTGATTTGGCTAAGGAGACTGCCCGTGTGGCAGCCCTGGAGGCTGAGGCTCTGGCCTTGGCCTTGAGCACATGAAGCATCTTACCCACCACTTGTTTGCCACCTAACCCACCAATTGATTATCCCTGTGATCCTTTGGCATCTTAGCATTAGGCCTTCCTTGTGTGTGATGCCTTAAGCTAAGGAGCATGTGCCCGTTTGCGTTTAAGTTTGGATAGCTAACTTTGCTAACAACAGCCTTGGCGGCGTCGGAGGGAAAAAAAATAGTTAGCGGGGGTTTGAACCGGTTACCTCTCGCAACACGCTCGTGCTAGAATCCAACCGTGTTGGGAACACGGTAATACGCCACTTAATTGGACACGGGCTGTCGTACTTGGTAACACTGCTCTCTACCCTACCTTGGAGCCAAGAGCACCAACCAAGTGCAGCCAGGAGTAGCCAGGAGCAGCCAGCCGCTAGGAGCAGCAGCCAAGAGCAGCCAGAAGAACCGGCCAAGAGCAGCCAGGAGCAGCAGCCAGAAGGAGCATCCCATGACAGGTCCATGAGATGTTGATTGCCCAGGTCAATGACATGTTAACTGCGTGCGAATGCTGCATGGCGTGAGTCGAGGCAGCAGGTGTGTGGCGCTAGCATAGGCTGCTGCAGCCATGCCTCCATGCTTGCCAGCAGTGTGGCAACAGCCTCGAGCATGAGCATGACATGTGTAGCATGCTTGGTGATTGCAGGTGGTAGGCGGCAGTGGTGTAGAGCAGCAGCCAACATTGTTGATGTGTTGTTATGTACTGTCACCTTGTTGTGGTAGGTGAAGCGCCCAGTTCCACTTCCGCCCTTGCCTCGTCCCCAGCACAGTACAGCACAGCCCAGCCAGGAGCGGCAGCCAGGCATTGCTGGGGTGTTTGACTAGCCTGCCCACCTCTAGTCATACATGTCGTTGTTTGTTGATCACCAACACTTCCAAGTCTCCTACGCCCCCAACCCCCCCTTCCCCTCACCTCCCCCCTGACATCATAGTCCCCTCCCTACCCTTCCCAGCAACCAGGAGCAAACCCCCTCAGCAGCAGCAGGCTGTAGGTGTTTGGCAATGCAGGCTGCAGGTAGCAACAGGCTGCAGGTGTACTGCAGTGCATGAGCAGCAGCAGCAGGTGGCAGTGCATGTACTGCAGTGGATAAGCAGTAGCAGCAGGCTGTAGTGCATGAACAACAGGTTGCAGGTGTGTGGCAATGCAACCTTGTATCAGCAGCATGGCTGTCCTGAGCTTCCGTTCAGTTCCATGCCACACACCGTGATTTTGAGGAGTGAATGATCAAGATGTAATGATGAAGACAGTGGTGGTCATCCGCAGTATATCGCGCACAAATGATACGTACGCCCCTTTGCATGTATGCATCACGGCCAACCCCCTTTGCATGTGTTGAACTAGCTGTGTATTGCAAGGAACTGTGTATTGTAAGGAACTAGCTGTGTATTGTAAGGAACTAGCTGTGTATTGTAAAGCTGTGTATTGTAAGGAACTAGCTGTGTGTTGTTGTCCAAACAAGGGACATAAGGCGCAACACACCCTAGCATACGGCTGGATCAGGTGAGCCTCCACTATAGGTGCATCCGTAGTCCAGCTGGCTGTGACGCATTGGGCGTGGCTCACTGCCAGGCCTGCACTTGCTAGGCATGACCACGATGCATACATGCAAAGGGGGTATGTATTAGCGGGGCGTCACTTGAGAAGAGGATCCACGGCTAATGACCACCACCGTTTTCTTCATTACATCTTGACCATAAACAGCTTACAAATCACGTTGTGTGGCATGGAACTGAACGGACGCTCAGGACAGCCTTTGGAAGCTTTTGTACCATGCAACATTCTTCTCAGATGGGCTCTGACTGCACTAATGGGCACTGACTGGGCACTGCTGCTACCTGCAGCCTGCATTGCCACACACCTACAGCCTGCTGCTGCTGTCCATGCACTGCTCATGCACTACAGCCTGCTGCTCTTGCTGCTGCTCATGCACCGCAACACACCTACAACCTGCTGCTGCTCATGCACTGCAGCACATGCACTGCAGCCTGCTGATCATGCACTGAAGCACACCTGCAGCCTGTTGCTACCTGCACTGCCACACACCTACAGCTTGCTGCTGCTGCAGCCCATGCACTGCTGCTCATGCACTACAGCCTGCTGCTACATGCTGCCTGCTCCTACCTGCTGCTGCTCATGCACTGCAGCACACCGACAGCCTGCTGCTACATGCAGCCTGCACTGCCACACACCTACAGGCAGCGCAGGGCAGGGCAAGGCAGGGCTGGGCAGGACTGGGCAGGGATGGGGCAGGGCAGGGCTGGGTAGGGCAGGGATGGGGCAGGGCAGGGCAGGGCAGGGCAAGGCAGGGCTGGGCAGGGCAGGGCTGGGCAGGGCAGGGCAGGGATGGGGCAGGGCAGGGCTGGGCAGGGATGGGGCAGGGCAGGGCAGGGCAGAGATGGGGCAGGGCAGGGCAGGGATAGGGCAGGGCAGGGCAGGGCAGGGCAGGGCTGGGCAAGGCAGGGATGGGGCAGGGCAGGGCTGGGTAGGGCAGGGATGGGGCAGGGCAGGGCAGGGCAGGGCAGGGCAGGGCTGGGCAGGGCAGGGCTGGGCAGGGCAGGGCAGGGATGGGGCAGGGCAGGGCTGGGCAGGGATGGGGCAGGGCAGGGCAGGGATGGGGCAGGGCAGAGCAGGGATAGGGCAGGGCAGGGCAGGGCAGGGCAGGGCAGGGCAGGGCAGGGCAGGGCTGGGCAGGGCAAGGCAGGGCTGGGCTGGGCAGGGATGGGATGGGGCAGGGCAGGGCAGGGCAGGGCAGGGCAGGGCAGGGTAGGGCCGGGCCGGGCAGGGCAGGGCAACGCAAGGCTGGGAGGGGGTAAGGCAGGGCTGGGATGGGGTGGGGCAGGGCTGGGATAGGGTGGGGCAGGGCTGGGATAGGGTGGGGCAGGGCTGGGAGGGGGTGGGGCAGGGCTGGGCAGGGAGGGGAGGGGCAACGCAAGGTCGGGAGGGGGTTGGGCACGGATGGGATGGGGTGGGGCAGGGCTGGGAGGGGATCAGCTGACTCTAGGCTGTTCGCACCCTTCCACAACTGCAGGGGAGGGGAGGGGAGGGGAGATGGGGAGGGAGGGTAACATTGAATTGGGGCTGGGCTGGGCGTGAGGGGTTTGTCGATGGATTGGGAGGGGGTGGGCGTGTCGGAAAAGGAAAGGGGAGGGGAGGTGCTGGTGGTGGTAGTGGGAAGGGGAAATGGGTGTGACCATCTGAACCTGCAGCAAACAAGGGCATGCCAGCGGTCAGACTAGGTACATAGAGCTGCATAGTTGCAAGGGATAGCCACTCACCACTTGCTGATTGGAGTGTGTGAGGGGGGGGATGGGGTTGGGTGTGGGGTGAAGGGGGGGATGGCAAGGAGGGGAGGGCGCTGCTCATGGGTGCCGCTTATTGCTGCCGCTATGAACTATTCATGGCTGCTCCTGACTGCTCCTGGCTGTCCCTGGCTGCTCTGCCAAGCTGCTTTCCTTGGCTGCACTTCTTGGCTCCTGGCTCACAACTGCTCCTGCGCTCCAGGCTCCTCCAATACTCCTCCGCTCTGCCGCTCTAAGCTCCTTGCTGTTTGTGGCTGCGCTCACTAGCTGCACCTTTTAGCTGCGTAGCCTCCTAGCCATTGGAAGTCCACCTGCAAGCAACCCATGCCACAGACTTTACCAATCGAGTGTTCGCTGTTTCGATAGCTCGTCAACAGCGCACCTTTCCTCTTGCTCCTTTCGCTCGACCGGGGCGCATGTATGCTATGGCTGGTCGCGAATGCTGTGTGGCTGCTGGCTGGCGCCTCACCTGCAAGGCACTACACCATGAGGCACACAGTCTGCCCACGGCGTTCAGGTGCTGCGTTGTGTGTGAGAGGTCACAGGGTCACGGCTCGGGCTGATAAGGCGCAGCGCTGCGCCCGCGGACCATCTAGTCGTATTGGGTGAGGTCCTGAAGCGGGGGGCCTGGTTCGGAGGCTGGGCAAAATACCGACGTATGTTAGATTATTTTTCGCAGCATTGTGGGAAATCTTACCGGGTGACTTATCTGGAGGCGAGGCGAGGTCACAGGCGAGGTGTGACTGTTTTCCAGAACTGAACAAAAAACTATAAAAGTGCTCAAGCCATATAAAACTATAAATATAATTATAGTCGGGCCGGTCGCTCCCTAAACACGAGTCGTATAATTTTGTTGTGTTGTGTGGTGTTGCCACCTTCTTGCATCATTGCATGTTAGCATCAGCGATACATGTCTTCTGTAGTGGTGTTGCAAGGCAGTTGAGCATCAAGACATGTATTGCTTCTGCTGTTTTGCTGTGGTGTACCACTAAGCACAAAGTAATGATTGTAAGACATGACATGGCAAGTTTGTATCAGATCAGAATCAACATTGTGGAGAGAATGTAAAATGACCCTCCATGACGACCCTCCACAGGGTCGGTAGGACCCTGCCCGGAGTCGGCAAGACCATTTTCAGACATAATTCCCCCCCCCCTTCCCCTAGCCCACCCCAACCCACACCCGTATCAACATCTTCGCATAAGCCTACCTCACATTGACTGTCACATTTGCTGTTCATCACCGCCTCGCAACGGCGCACCGTAAACATTTCATCAACTCACTTGTCTTGTGTATGAGCTTGCTATGAACATGCGGGTCGATGGGCTGCTCACGGCTTGTTTGAGCTGACTTGACGTGAAAAGTACGCTCTTGCGTGGGGTCGAACCCGTAACCTCTCGCACTAGGACGTCAAGCTACTGAGCCAGGCTATAATTATAGTCCTATAGCCTATAATTATAGCTTTCTATAGGAATCCGAGCCAACTATAATTATATGGGCGTACCCTACTCGTGTTATACGAGTCGTATTGCAACCTTGTAAAAATGCAGCCAACCCTATACAGCCTGCTCCTAGCAGAGTCCCAACATAGCCTGCCCAACGCAGTTATCAACACACGTCCAACACCTTGCTAAAGCACATTCACTTAAGCCTAGCAGAAGTGCACAAACACAACCAGCCTCACAAACTCAAGAGCTGCTCAATTTCATATTGCCAGCGACGGCAGGATGAGGAATGTATTGCAATGGGCGCACGCAGAGAAATGAGCATAAAGGTTGGTCAAAATTTGAACACCTCGCCTCGCCTCGCCTGTCTCGCCTCATTGGAATCGCAGAATTCAAAAACGCCACATGGAGCCACATGGAGCCTCGCCTCGCCTCGCCTCGCCCCATTGGAATAGGGCTGTAAGGCGCGCCTGAAAAAATCTTTAAGATATGACTCCATATGATCAAGCATGATGGAATATGATGAAACATAATTAAGCCAAAACTCGCAAAACCCCGTAACCTCATTGCCGTGGTCTCAATCTGGTTTCAACCATGGTCTCAATCGTGATCTAATTTGACGGAGAGTCGAGGAGTGTTACTAACTACAACTGAGAGTGGTACTGGTTTGGAGGACGTCAAACCCTCTTAACACTCGGGGTTCCCAGGTGGGTTAGTGCGGTACTCTGCCACACTATCCTCTAGACTACAGACCCGGTCATATCCCATCTTTAAGCCATCATATTCAGTCATATGACCAATTCCTCAGCAAGTCATATGATCGGTCGCGCCCTACATGACAGACAGACTAACCCTACATGTTAGCAAGGCACAGCATCTGCCGCACTCGCGCGCAAGCTCCTCCCCAGGCCCTGCTTAAGCCTGGTGCACATGGGGCTGTATGATAGAGTAATACGGCAACAGTTGTGTCTTGCCTGCGCTAGTCGCCCCAGGCATCTCGATTGCCCGGAAGATGGGCGACTCAGCTGGGGTTATGAGTGCCGAGGCTCTGGCGGAGTTGCAATCCTGGCTGGGCATGCCCGCCCCAAGCAATCAGCTGCAGGCGCGCTTGGTTGTCCCTATCGACTGGTTGGAGCTCGCGGGGCGCTCACCTAGAGCCGGCATGATGCTTGCATTGCACACAGGTACGGGGCAAGCTAAGCAGCTTTTCAAACTCTAGTTGCTAGCCCACTGGCTTGGCTTGACTACAGGCATCTGTCAGGCTGAGATATTTGAACAATGGCGCTTGAATGCGTGCATCCAGCCATCCACACGGTTGTGGCTGCGGCTCTCCACAGCTCCTGTGACACACATGCGGCTTGCCAGTGCCATCTCCATGGCCGCCAGCTGTGGCCCACATCTGTGCTGCTTGGGGCCTGTCATCATCACAGCCATTGGCGCACGCACCAGCGCTGTGTACAGCATGCGTTGCAGGTGAATGTGCGGTGGTCGCGCGCACCAGTGTCTCTGGCAGCCTGCTTCGGCTGCTTGGCCTTGCCCTTATGCAGGCATGGGTGTAGAGTGTGGGCCAACTTGGGTGTGTTTGTGAGAGGCGACCTTGTGGTGGCTTTTCAGCACTTATGGGTGGCTCGATGCGTGTCAGCCAGTCCTGCATGTAGCTTTGTAGCCAGTCATAAGAAGTACAGTGTTTTGCCTATAGGGCCTGCAAGCAGCACGCGGCAAGACCCCACATGCATGGGGTGCATGGGGTGCATGGGGTGAGCTCCCCAGATGGTGCATGGGACTTCTTCACCTGCACCTCAGTGGTGCAGTGCAGCCTGGCCTAGCCATTGGCCTGGTAGCGGGGTGTGGGGTTCTTGACTGGCAAAGGAGTGCTGGACCAAGGCTTTGAGGTCACTGCCTATGTGCCTGCCTGGTTGCGACAGCCTGCCTGGCTGCGGGTGCCTGCGGGGCTGGCGTGGGTTCTCCTGGGGGCACTATGTTAGGCCCTGGACCCTGCCAGTCAGTATGCCAGCTCCAGGCTGGGCCACGCTGCACCAGGCACGACTTCACCATCTGACCCCGGTCGCCAGGGTTGTGTGAGAAGGGGTGGAGAAGAGGGACGAGGTAGTGACCCATGCGGCCATGCGGCAGAGCTGGTGATAGCCCCGAGCTTGTTGAGGGTCAGCTCACCACTCACTTGCATAGCTCCCTCAAACACTTGCAGGAGGTCCTCACCATAGAGGTCCTCACCATCACAGGTGGCTCAGCAGGTGCAGGGCGGCGCTGGGTGGGGGCTGCAGTGCCCGTGTGGCAAGGCCTGGCTGTGCCTGTGACTATGACTGAGTCTGAGTGGCAGTCTGTGGGCTGGCAGTCTGGTTCTGACTTGGACAGTTGCTTTGGAATGGAGTGTGTTTCACAGCCGCAATCCAGAGTCAGGGTCTGTGCCTGCTGCCCGAGGGCTGAGGGCATGTGGGGGTGAGGGGGAGAGAGGCTGCACTTGTGTAAGGGCAGCAAACATGGGGAGGAATTGCTGGTTTCTGTGTGCTTTCTGACTATCCCTTCATACAATTAATTGATTGGTTGGTTGATTGGTTGGTTGGTTGGTTGATTGGTTGGTCGATTGGTTGATTGATGAATGATTGATTGATTGATTGATTGACTGATTGATTGATTGATTGATTGATTGATTGATTGATTGATTGATTGATTGATTGATTGATTGATTAATTGATTGATCGATCAATCAATTGAAGCCTAGACAGGGAGGTAGGGGGCAAGCATGCAGCACAGCTGCCATACTTTAGCATGGCTGGTGCCCTGCTTGCATGCTTGATTGCAGCTGCACCGCTTGCAACTTCGAAACTCAGGTCATGTACGGTTTCCCACTGCCCCCGTGCCCGAGCTGTGCTTGCCAGGACTGGCAGGAGGTCATCACTGGCCGGTGAGTGGCCTGCATGATGGTCCCAAGTGTGACACTGGCAGCATGGTGGACGGAAAGTGAACAAGATAGTCAGCATCAGTGGCTGCACTGGGGCTTGCATCTGAGAGCAGCTCCGTTGGCACCTCGTCATGCAAGCATGCATCATTGGGGGCAAGTGTGAGTGCGTGTACGTTTGTCAAGCCATGCCTTGTAAGATTTAAATCAAGCGTATGTAAGGATAAGCCTGCTTGTGTAGTAGACTGCCTGGCAGTCGCAGTCACGTTGTTAGTGCAGCTCTGCCTGCCTCTCACGCTGACAAGGGCTGCGGTGCAGGATGCACCCCTGATGCGCTGCTCAGCTCCTGCTGCTGCTAGACCCAGTCAGGCAGGCTAACCCTCACTCCAACTGCTCCTTCATCCCACACTGGGTCAGTACTGACTCCAGTGCCCCCTGCATTTGCATCTGGGCTGGTGATCAGCTCTTAAGCCACTGCCCCTGGCCACTGCCCTGGGAACACTGCTGCTGCTGCTGCTGCTGCTGCTGCTGCGTTAATGCCCTGAGTCATGATGCCCACCCCTGCGCCCCCCTCCCTGCCCACCTTGCCTTGCCTGCAGGGTCATGATGCCCAGCCGCACCATCTGGGTCAGTGACCTCAGCAGCGCAGCCCCCGGCTACACCAGCCCTGGTCAGCCGCACCCCAGCTGTCCCCCCTCCACCTCCTCCACCCCCTCTTGCTGCCCCTGCTACACAGCCACCACCGCCAGCCTCAGCGTCACGCTGCCAGACGACCTGGCCCTGCATAGCTGCGTGCAGCTGGGGGCTGCGCTGTGCATCGTGGGGCATCTCAAGGCAGGGCTGAGGCCCGCGGCAGCAGGTAAGCTGGGGCAGGGCCGCAGAGGGGGAGCAGCCTCAGAGGCAGGGGCAGGGGCAGGGGAAGGTCATCTAGGGGCAGAGGCAGGGGCAGGGGCAGGGATGTCAGGGAGGAGGGTGTAGAGGCATTGAGGTGCGGGGTGGGGAGCCCGATCAGTGAGCTGCTGCAGGAGGCGTGTGGAGCAGTATTGCTTTCTCGCGCTGTACATAGCGTTCGCTATGAAATGACTTTCCCAACAGGTCATCTTGCGCTGTCAAATAATCGCTTTTTGAGCTGCACTACTGCGCATCACGCTTAAATCACCCTTAAACCAACTGTGCTTTTTCACCTGTGCGCTGTTCTTAGGTAAGGTCGAGCTATAAAATCAAGGGTATGAATCTATGCCATGTCACTCTGAGCTGTAAATCATGCATCAGGGCGAAACGAAAAAACAACACTGGTGCAGAGGGTAGAGGCCTGCAGTGGAAGTCACGGTGGGGGTGGAGGGCTCCAGGGTGGGCAGGGATGAGGCAGACAGGTAGCGATATTGCATATTTTAGTGTGAGGGACTCCAGGGGTGGAGGGCTCCAGGCAGGGATGAGGCAGACAGCCAGGAGGGAGCACTGGGTCTAGATGATGGTAGGTCCATGATGAGAGGCAAGATGGCAGTGATGACAACAGTGCGGCAGCAAGCATGGTGCAAGCTGAAGTGCCTCGGGAAATCAGCGAAGGAGAATGATGGTGATGATGACGATGATGATGATGATGAAGATGTATAGGAGGAGCAGGAGCATGGGGTGGGGGTGGGGGAGGGAGAATGAGCAGCTGTTGAGGGTGAGTCAGGCAGTCAACAGAGCTTGCCACTGCTCCAGGTACTGGTGCGACTGCTATGGCTGCAGTCAAGGTTGACCTGGTGCGCCTGCTGCTGCTCTGTGTCTCTGGCACAGGTGGCGCAGGCAGCAGTGTGCACCCCTACGCCCCCTGCCACGTGGCGCTGCAGGCCAACAACGTGTTGCCTGCAGAGCTGCGCAGCCCCTGGTTCAGCCAGCCGCTGGCCTGCACTGCCAGCCAGGTCCAGGCGCCTCCCAGCAGCATGACACAGCTGCGGGCGCCTCACCTCCCTGCCCCCCACCAGGCTGCAGCCTTGGCCCCGGTCCTCACCTCCAGCCCCAGCTGCGATGCCCCCTTGCACTGCCTGGTGCAGCTGCTGATGGAGGTGCTGGGCTGCTTTGTCGACCCCACCCTGGCCCTGGGCCTGCTGATCAGCGGCGCAGCAGCGGGGTGTGCCATGCAGCAGCTGCAGGCAGGGGCCGGCCCCTGGGGCGCCGCAGGGCGCTGCAGCGAAGAAGAGGAGGCGGAGGGCACCAGAGGGGGAGCTGCTGCTGCTGCCGCTGGACCAGCCAGCAGCGGTGTGAGCAGCCCAGGTGGAGGTGTCAGTGCGCTGCACCAGCCCCAGCAGCAGCAACAGCAGATGGGTGGTGTGGGGGGCGGGGGCGGGGGCGGCCTGCCCTCCACCCTGTCCCAGCCGCTGCACATCATGGCGTGCCACGCCCCCTGGGAGCCGCAGGTGGTGCGTCTGCTGCGCTGTGCCGCTGCGCTGCTGTGCCCGCACTCAGTCTTTGTGGGCGGCCAGGCAGCGCTGCAGCCGCAGTCATCCCTGGTGCTGCCCGCTGTGGTGAAGGGCACTGAACGCTTGGCGCAGCTGGATGAGTCACGGGCCGAGGGGTCGCTGGTGGTCACGGCTGCCCCGGTCACCACGGCCAATGCGGGGGTGGCGGTGCTGGACGCAGGCGTGCTTATGGGGCAGGGCGCAGCGGCAGCCAAGAAGCTCACAGAACACCTGCATAAGTGAGTCCCTCACCCCAGGGAGGGCATGGCCGTGCAGACCTGCTCACCCAGATCAGTCCTCCATTTCTCGCCCACCCTAAGTTGCGGGCTTGGTGCACACGCTGGGTGTGATGTGGTGGGTGTGACTGAGGTGCACACTGGCGGAAGCTTGTGTAGTTGATAGATTAGAGCATCCTGGCTTGGGGCTGTTGGCACCTCCTGAGATTCCCAAGTGCTGGCTGTACGCTGAATGGTGATGCTGGCATGTGACTCAGGTTGCTAGGACACAGCAGCGTCCTGCTGGCGTCCGCCCAGCAGTCCAGCCTCGCAGCCGGCCGCAGCGCTGAAACGATTCAAGACATTAGCGTGCCAGCAACAGCCACAGTATGGGCCGCCGCGCCCTTCACCATGCTCCCTGGCGCAAAGGGCGCATCTGCGGCGGAGCAGTCGTGGCCGACCTCGCGATTCAGCCTATGTTTACAGCAGCGGAGCTTGGACGATCACACCTCCGCCTTCGGCGTGTTCGAGGTTGGAAAGGATACGGCGGAGCGCGAGTCAGCGATGGCCATCAGCGCACAGGCCGAGCAGCTTCGGCACCACATGGCGCTGGTTGGCCGGCTAGGGCCGCGCATCACGCCACGCCTCACTCGCAAAGCCCAGGTGTGATGGCGGGCACTTGTCTAGACGGCAGCAAAGACTGATACAGAAAAGACTGATACGCAGGCGCCTTCACCATGCTGTTGCACCGCTGGGCAGGGCTTGATGCAGCGCCGCGTGGTGCAGGTCACAGTGAAGAGGGGATAGGCTGCCATTGCCTGTTGCGCAGGACCTGCTCGACTGCTACTACATGTCGGTGCGACACAGCGATGGTGCGGCGGGCATAGCGATGTCCGTGCTGGAGCACGCGGTGGCCCTCGCCAGTGCCAGCGCGCGGCTGATGCTGCGGACCCAAGTCGAGGTCTTCCCGGAGTGCACAGTGAGCAGCGCTGCCTTGCTGGTGGTCGCTGGTGATCGCGGGTGGTTGCGGGTGGTTGCAGGTGGTTGTGGGGTGGTGGGCCAGCCTGGCTGCACTGCATGTACCAGCACACCTGGCACCTTGTTCTAATCCTGCTCAGCGCATCTCCTCTTCTCTGAGGCTGCCTGGCCCCACCCTGCGGCAAGCACGGCACCGGTTGCGGTGGTGGAGCTGCAGGTGCTGTGTCAGGGGTTGCCAGGGGTGGGCAGGGGCAGGGTAGAGTGCAGATGCTGGGTTGGCCATGTTTAGGCTGACTACACAGCCAATGCAGGCACCGAGTGTAGCATGAAGCAGTCACAGATGTGCAGCCTGAGCTTGTTGCATGCAGTAACCTAGACCTGCCTGCCTGTAGGGCGAGGTGGGGCTTGCTGTGGTCTCAGACTCGGCTGGCTGGCTGGGTGTCTGCCTGCTTGCCTGCAGCTCGCCATCCTTCTGTCAGAGGAGTCCCTCCGCCTCAAGCTAGGTGCCGCCAACTACAGCAACCTGGACCTGGGCCCGGTGCTGCAGTACGGGGTGGGCAGCAGCACGCTGGACCAGCAGCTGTCCGGGGTGCATGCTCGCCTCACTCGCCAGCTGGCCGGCTTCCACCAGGCAGGCGGCGGGGGCAGTGATGACGAGGATGGGGTGGATGGTCCAGTGGGCATTTGCTAGCAGGGTAACCTGGTCATTCAGCCAGGGAGACAGAAAAGGAGAAAAAACAGAAGAGGAAGAGGAGAAAAAAAGAAGAAGAAAAAAGAGAAGAAAACTACTTCAGGAGTACCGGTGAGCATCACGAGACGAGCCTATGCCTGGGGTTGGGCCTGTTCCCTCCACCTTCCCTAATGGCATGGATGTGTCATGGTGTGGATAAGCCAGTGGGAGCCTGCTAGGTGGGCTGAGGGGGGGCCATGCCAGCCTTTTCTGTACATATACGTCAGCAGCTCGTCCTTGCTGCTGAAGCTGGGCCAAGTGAGCATGGCTGCCCGCTAGGGGATGAGCCCAAGGGCCTGACGTGGCCAAGCCCATGTGGACAGCATGTCGGAATGCGTGCAGCCAGACTCGGACTTTCTCAAGCAGCGAGCCTGATTGAATGGCTGATGTCTACACATCCACAGGCACACACACCGCCCATTTCGTACAGCTCACTACTTGCTAGTGCGGTATGTCGCACTTCATGCCACACAATGTTTGCCTACTACTTGAATTACATGTACAGCACGTGGTTTGTGTCTTGTCGTGATCATCGTGTTTCCTGTACATCGTGGGCCAGTCGATAGGGGCTTACCAGCTCTTAGGCATGAGGGCTCTTAGGCATGGGGCTTGGCATGGAGCGTGCCAAAAAGCTTGTTATTATTAACGCAAACTGCTATAGGTGCAACGGTGGCGCAGACGCGGAGCTGCTTGCCCTGATGGGCGAGTAAGGTGGCCACCATCTCTAAGGCCACGAAGCCCCTATCTCATATGTCCATGTCAAGATGTCAATGCCCGTGTCTATGACTCTATGTGCATGTGAATGTTAACTGCAACAATGATGACAATGAGTTCTCCCGTTGAAACTGCTGATAGCTCTGCGATCGCCGAGGGCAAGGATTCTTTTATTTTGCATGGAGCGACTAGACTATCTCTATTCTAGTCAAAAATAGTACTATTTCGACTAGTACTATATCTAGTCTATTTATAGCCTATTTTGCGAACCTTAAACATAAGCCAGCCCTTTGACTGCATAGACTTTGCAGCACCCTTGCTTGTATCTCGTGCGCGTCGTCAGAATTTCACTAGTATAACCTCGTTGCTCCGGAGCTGCTTTCTATTGACACACTGCAGCATGCTTAGGGACAAACGTCGTGAGTTGCACGTGGCTAGAGGTGTAAGATTACGACATGAAACCTGTTAGCTGTGACTCACAGTGTGAGCATGCCTGAGCTACCAGCTGGATCTGCCTAACCTACTACAGTGCATGGGAATAATGTTGCTGGCATGACCGATGAATATGCATGCGAATGTGACGCATGTGCATGTGCAAAGAAGCAGGCATCCACGTGCCAGTGGCCAGCCCATACTGCCACATGGACCATCACGGTTCCATGCGGAGCTAGTCACACAACCCATCTCGCCTAAGGCATCCCAGGTGGCCACACACCAGCAGTTGGACCCAGCTCCCTGACCTTACCCAACCCTGGGGCCGCCACCCTAACAGCACCCTGCTCCCTCCACCCTGCAGCAACCTCTACCTGCAGGCGCTTGCTCTCTAGGGCAGGCTGACAAGGCGCACGGTGCCCGAGGTGTGGGGCAGCTGCAAGTGGCAGTGCACTGGTCCCAGCGCCTTGGCTGTGGAGCTCAATGTGTGACGCCTGACCATGGCGGTGGTGGCCGTGTGACCGTGACCTTGCTGGCCTGCTTGGTGGTCTGGTCAGCCGACATTGGAGGTGGGGCAGCAGGTCCGCGCCTGGTTGAACAGCGAGTACCTGCACACACACACACACAGCACCACACGGCTGACCCTGCGCCCCTGCCCCTGAGCCAGAGCACTGATACTGGTACACTTGCTGCAACAGCTGCATCACCCATTAGGATCGCTCAAGGCAGTGGCTGTGATGCAGGCGCGCCTGCCCCTGGCCCTGCCTGCCCCTCCTCCCGTCCCTGCCTCACCTGCAGCTGCCTGTTGATGCGTATCCAGCGCAGAAGGCAGACAGGCTAGGGCAGGCAGACGCTGTATTGAGGGTCAGGCACAGCCGGCCGCCTTGCGCAGCGCTGTGTGGCCACAGGCCTGACGTGCGGGTGGCCTTGAACACCAGTTGCCTGACAGGGGCAGCGCACCAGGGTGTGGAGGGGCGGGCAGGCAGGACTACAGGCAGGACTACAAGGCGAGCAGGATACAGGGGTGGTGGAGCGAGCAAGAGGGCAGGTGGGCAGGCAGGCAGGCGGGCAAGCCTATGGGAGGGCTGGTTGGTGAGTGGGCGGGTGGGTGAGCGTGCTGACCGAGCTGGAGTCATGATGTCATGCAAGGGAGAGTCATCAGGAGCATGTCGCCCAGGGCTGTCTGGACAGGCCCATAGCGGGGTTGATGAGATGGGTGAGCAGCTCTCCTGGTCATTGGAGCTTTGCTGATCCTGGGCATACATAACAATAGAGGCTGGGGCTGGGGCTGGTGATGAAGTGCCACAGCTCAGGTTCCTGACTCACCTGGTGCCGTTGTGCAGCGCCCATGAGTAGGAGGGCGCCAGGGGCAGGCCGTCCACTGTCATGCTCTGCACTGCGCCCCAACAGCCCTGGCCCACCAGCAGCTCCACCTGCACTCGCAGGGCACAGCCAGGGCCAGGGCTGCAGGGCTGCTCGAGCACTGCTGGCTGGCTGACGCCCAGTGATGAGAAGGTGGAGGAGGAGGCTGGCGCGCGGGCACGTTCCTGAGGGGCGCTGCTGAGTCCCATGTGCTGAGCCAAAGGGGGTGGGTCAGGGGTCAGGGGTGGGTCAGGGGCAGTGATGGCCAGCATGGCTGGAGGGGTGGTAGGGCGGCAAGGGGCACCACGGGCTAGGGTCTGGGACGTACCTTGGCCAGGTCCATGGTGCAGCAGCGAGAGGCAGCAGGGCAGCGGGTGCTCCTGACCTGCAGCGAAAGCAGCAGCAGCAGCTGGGCAGGTAGGCAGCTGTGTCTGCCTGCACATGACCTGATGCTGGCAAGTCAGCACTAGGGGCCTGAACAGGGGCAATGCGGGGCAGGGCCCAGTGCGTGCTGCACGAATGCCGTAATGGTGGCACAACAGCAGGGGGCTGGTTGTTGCGTTGAGGTGAGCAGCCGTAGGGGCAGTGTGGGTTGTGGCTGCTGCCCTCAGGCTCACTTGGAAGCAGTAGGTAGGTCCCCAGGCTGAGACTGGGGCCGAGGCTGTCAGCAACAGCTGCCAGGGCGCTGTCCTGACCTCGCGCGCTTGACACGCCGCTGCACAGGCAGGCAGGCAGGCAGGACAGAGCCTCAGGCACAGTGGTGTGGCCGTTCATGCTCATCATCTTCATCAGTATCAGGGGCAGTGTGATTGGAGCAGTGTGGAGTGATTGCGACGGGGTCAAGGTTGACCAATTGATTCCAATGGTCTAAGTCGACAACATACTTCGTCTTTCGCACCACAGTGCCCCGCTGCCCAATCCGATTACTCGATTGGTCGCGCGGGTATATGTACCGCCAAAAGTGCATTGAGGGCCGGTATAAAGGTCGAGTAATGCGATGCAGGTGTGTGACAGGGGCTATGTGATGCCAGCTGGGCAGATGGCTGACCGGGACACCAAACGCAGCGCTCGACCAGCAATAGGCTGGGTACAGCAACCTGTAGCCCCTGCAGCTGTGCTGAGGTCCCGGGCGCTCAAGGTGCTGTGCAGCCCAAGCAAGCCAGATGACAGGAACATGAGAAAGCTGCTACTTGATTGGCCGCCCAAGCCCAGGCACCTGCCGCCCACTGCCATTGGCCTGCCCTGCTGCACTGTGATGTTCAGCACTACAGTCCAGCACATGCTGGCAGGCGCATCATCATGTAAGGTGAAAGCACAACCATCTGCTCTTTATGGAGGCTGGAGGCCAAGGGCATTATTGACAGGTCTCGTGGCCTGTGGTCCAGGACCATGCCTGAGGCTGACCCCAGACCCAGGCCCTGGTGTGGAGGCTTCACTGCTTGCCCTTGCCTCACCAAATGGAAAGGCGGAGGGCTGCAGCGCTGCTGCGGTGTCAGGGTCCAGCAGGGCAGGGGGAGGAGATGAGGGCGGAGGAGGGGGCTGCAGGGCGAGGAGGGCAGGGCAGGGCAGGGCAGGAGTCAGAGGAGGGTATGGGGGCAGTGAGGGCATCACAGTACAGGGCTAAGGGCAGGGGGTCCAGCGTGGTGGCATTGCCACACCCAGCTTGCCAAGCATGACCCAGTATAGGCTGGGGCTGGTGACTATCACAAAGGCGAGGCTGGCCATGAAAGGAGGGGTGGGGAGTGGATGGCAAACATGAAGGGGGTAGCAATAATGTCATGCATACCAACGCCTTACTCAGCACCTGGAGCATTAGGCACATCAAGGCATATGGATGAAAACAAGGTAGCGGTGAGACATGCTTAGAAGAGGGTAGCAGCAGGAGGCAGCACTCACTGGGGGTGGAGGAGGTGGTGGTGAGAAGGGAGAGGGTGCGGGTGGGGAAGGCGATGGTGGAGGTGAAGGAGTGTTGGAAGGTGATGGTAGGGGTGGTCGAGGAGGGGGAGGCGAGGGAGGCGGAGGGGGAAGAGGGGAGGGGGGTAAAGGGGGAGCAGGTGAAGGAGGGGGCGAGGGAGGTGGTGGTGAAGGAGGGGGCGAGGGAGGGGGAGGTGAAGGAGGGGGCGAGGGAGGGGGAGGTGAAGGAGGGGGCGAGGGAGGGGGTGGTGAAGGAGGGGGCGAGGGAGGGGGAGGTGAAGGAGGGGGCGAGGGAGGGGATGGTGAAGGAGGGGGCGAGGGAGGGGGTGGTGAAAAAGGAGGCGAGGGAGGGGGTGGTGAAGGAGGGGGCGAGGGAGGGGGTGGTGAAAAAGGAGGCGAGGGAGGGGGTGGTGAAGGAGGGGGCGAGGGAGGGGGAGGTGAAGGAGGAGGTGAGGGAGGGGGAGGTGAAGGAGGAGGTGAGGGAGGGGGAGGTGAAGGAGGAGGCGTAGGTGGAGCTGGAGATGGTGGAGGGTATGCATCACCAGGGTTGGGGGTAGGGGGCGATGGGGTAGGAGACAGTGAAGGTGGGTCTGGGCTAGGTGGTCGGGGCGACCTGGGAGGCTTGGGGGGGCTGGGCGGTAGGCTGGGTGGCGGTGAGGGGGCCGGCCCGATGTAGTTGCATGTGGGGCTGCACAACGCATGGCACAGGGCCGGCAGTAAGGGCAACATTGCGCCTCGTATGGGAAACTCATGGCACTGCAACCGAACTGGTCAGGTGGAAGTCGGGTCGGGTCGGGTCGGGTCGGGTCGGGTCGGGTCGGGTCGGGTCGGGTCGGGTCGGGTCGGGTCGGGTCGGGTCGGGTCGGGTCGGGTCGGGTCGGGTCGGGTCGGGTCGGGTGCCTCCACTCACCAGCAGGAGCTGTTGCTCGACTCCAACACAGCGTAGCTGATCCTGTCTGCTGCGCGCCCAGCGAAGAAGGTGCTCGTGTCGTTGCAGGTTTGCGCATTCCTCACATTGATGCACAGGAGGCGGTTGTCAGCTGTGCTCAAGTTGAGTTGCAAGGCGGTCACCTGGTCATGGTGGGTCAAGGTGAAGGGAGGGGTGGCAGGGGGTATGCCATCATCATCAACACATGGCCGCTGCACTTGCACAAGGTAGCAGTCACAAGGGATAGGGTGCGGCAGGGTGTGGCAGGGTGTGACACAGGTGACATAGGAGTGTGACAGGTGTGTGAGCTGACCTCCAGGGAGACCGCAGTGACGTTTGTGGCGTTGACCACCCCAAAGGTCTGCCGGCTGCCGTCCAGCAACACTGCCGTGACCTGGTTTGTGCACCGGGCAGCTGCAGGCAGGCGCCACACAGGAGCAAGGCAGGCCAGGTCAGGCACGGGGTCAGGCATGGCTGGCATCAGCAATCCTGGAATATACGCAGAAACTAACACTCCAGATGGTGGACGTCCAGGAAGCTCATGGTGCGGCAGATGGTGGAAGTCAGGATCAACGACAGCTTGGCTGACCAAAGCAAGCAGCATATGGCGTGAATGCCACATGTGGCGCAGCATAGCAGGTTGACAAAGATCAGGTCCAGGACAGCAGCAGTGAGGGGCAGGGCACTGGGGGGCAGGTGTGGCCACCCAGCTACCAGCTACAAGCTACCCTGCCCACCATGAAGGCAGTGGGAGGGGCACACCTGTGCGGGGCTCCTGAGGCTGCTGTGAATGCACGCCATGACCCCGCATGCCCACCCCTGCCCTCCCAGGCCTGGGCTGACAAGTACCTCGTGGCCAAGGCTGCCGAGCCACCCCCTTCGCCACAACCAGTCAGGTGGCTGAGTCTGGCCACAAGCCGACCACATGCCACTGATCAGGCACGCAAATCCCACTTCAGCATATGAAGCACTGGTCCATGCACTGAAGTCTTTGCGTGCCAGCAGTGGGTCAGCACAAGCACTGGGGGGCAGAAGAGGGCTGAGGTGAGGAGGCACCACTCCAAGGAGGAACACCTCATGAAAGGAAGCATTGCCCTTACTGTGGGCGCCTGGAACATGACCTTCTTAGATATAAGAGAGCGGCTCCATCCACTCCCCCGTAATCAATGGCTGCATGATTATCTGGTAAGCTTCCAGGGGGCAGGGGCTGCTGGGTGTTGCTCCAGCCTACCCCCATGGACCCCGCACAGCACCCATCAACACCCTGGCCTTGTCCACTACAAGTACTGGTGCTGGTGAAGGCAAGCTGAGTCTGGCTGACCTGCACCTGCCCTCTGAGGCGGGACCACCGCCCCTCCCTCCTCCCACCTGCTCTGAAAGAGATCTGGTGCAGGTTGGAGGCCAGCTGAGCGCAGCAGGTGCCCTGGCTGGCGGCGCACTCGCCCCCGCTGTTATGCGCTCGCACGCGCAGCCTGAGGCACAGCTGTGACTGGGTGGCGGTGAGGGCAGAGACAGTGGGGGGGTCCAGGTAGTAGGGGGAGTCGCCACAGGTATAGGAGGTGCAGCTGCGGGGGCACGTTGACACGAGGCAGAGCAGGCACCATGGCTGTAGCTCCCGCTACATCCAGCATAAGAGCTCTCTGTGGTGCTGGTGGCGAGGTGCAAGTGGCGCACAGGTGCAAGCGAGGACATGCACGCCCAGCGCAGGTGCTGACATCGCGTGCCTCTAGAGTAGGATAGCAGCGGTGATGCACGCGGCGCAGATGTGGAGCTGCTGCGGCTTGGCGCTCGCCAGACGTGACGGTACACTTATGATGTGCAGGTGTGAGCGGTAGCTCTCTATGTCCCGCTGCAAGTGGCTGGACAGCGCGCACCTTTTGAAGGGGAAGTCCGCAGCGGTCAATTGCTGAAGGTGCCTGCGTCCCCATTGGTGGAAGCGGACAGCTGCAAACACAGGTATGCCGATGCATCAGCAGTAGGAACAACATACACATGTTATCGACTACCGGACATTCACTACAGCTGAGGGAATGATATGTGATGTTGCCTGCCTTTTGCTCCTTGCGCCGTGCACAAGATGCAGGCTAGCAGCGCGATGGCCCGAAGCATATGTGACACAAGCCTGGTATACATTTCGTAGCGGGCACAGCAGGATACGCTTACTGCCTATGAGTCGCACACTCTCCGTGCTGCTTAGTGCTGTGAAACAACGAGCAGGAGCAGTAAAGCTCGCTCACACACGGTTGTAGCCGGCATCAGCAGCTGCACGGTAGATACCTGAGGTACCTCGCACCCGGCTACCTAGGGGGCATGATGTCCACTCTTGCTGCGAGCTATCGAACCGTGTGCTAGCCACACAGACGCATGTAGCCCAGCATCCTGAGGGATCGATTGCGAGGCATCCCTACCTCGCCGCGTTGACACAAGTCCGAGCAGGCTCATGTCACTGCAGCTTCCGCACACTACAGCTTGAGCACATCAAGCTCGAGGGGTATGAGTGGCTAGGTGCATGTGAGGCGCAGATGTACTTGGCAGCAGGTGTAAGCTGGATTGCCCTCTGACGGGAGGGTAGCAAGGGCACGCCCCGAGGCTACTCGAGCGCACCAAGCTCAGGGGCTGTACCTAGCTAGGTGCACGCGGGGCACAGGCTGATGCGGCAGCAAGCAAGGTATGAGCTGGAGTGCCCTGGGAAGGCAGTGAAGGATGGGTAGTTCATGATGACAAGGAAGATGACGGTGATGTTGATGATGAAGAGGAGGAGCAGGAGTATGGGGTGAAGGAGGGAGAGAGGGTGGGCAGCAGCTTGCACCCCTACGCCGTCAGCCACAAGTCCCTAGTCACGGGACTCCTGGTGGTTACAAACCTGGGATTGGCAGTGTAAGTGAGTGTTGTCAGCCGGTGTACCCAAGAACCTGTCTCCCTCACCACCGCCTATGGTCTACCGGAATGGTGCTTGGCAGGTGCTTTTGTAGGCGGCGCTGGACTAAGGCCCATTGTGGAGAGAGCGAGCAGCGCCCCTTGGACTTATGTCAGTAGCTTGGCCATAGAGCTATGCCGCCCAGGCACCAAGGTGTATTATTTACATAGCGCCCAAGCCTAAGGCAGAGGTGTCAACATGCACACTGCAAAATGCCCGCTGCTGCACATGTATGCTGCTTGACTGGGATCTCCAGCTACTCAGTGTGTGATCACCATGTGCAATGCCAACGCACACGCCAGCGCGCGGCCTTCGCCAGCCTTACTTCAGGCCTAAACACCAGCCCCACCTACCTGCCCAGCATGAATGAAGATACAAACCTCAATCCTCAACCCTGCACTGAGTGTGGTCTCAATCACATCACACTACCGAGTTGACTCAATCGCAGTATACGTGTCGGCCTTCAATACCCATTGTGAAGTAATACACGACCTCAGTACGCGACACTACAGAATGCTGGCATGCAAATACATGGATGTGAATGCGATACATCACAAACGTAGCCTTTTGTAGGTTCGATGATCACAGCTAGTGAAAGCGGTGTTTTATCTTGTGGCATGACATTGCGCAGACATGCCTAAACCAGAGAGTGCAGTTTAGCGCAACCACCGTTGGCTGCGTGCCATCATACTGCTCTGAAGTGCGAATCGTGTTTGATTTAATACGTAACATTTGGACACGCGGACATGCTGTTCTTGAATTGATGGCTCGACAGCCAGACATCGCTGACTTAGTGGAGCCAGTTCCTGCTGGTATCCTCCCTGTGGTAAAAAAACTCAGACCCAGGCATAGCTCAGACCCGGGTAGGCCACTTCAGACCTGGCCTGTCCATGTTTGCAGGGCCTGCGCAAGAATGCAGGCGCTGTTGAGCTGTTCAAGCAAGAATTCCGAGCAGCACAGCGTTTGCGCAGCACAGAGGGCATTTTCATCCCTGAGGTGAGGACAGTATGCCCCAAGCGTGAGTATGCCTGAGCCAAGGCTTGCAACAACACTAGCTCCATAAGCCCAGTGGCAGCAGGAGGCGCGGCAGTCACAACAGCAGCGGCAACGACTGCGGTAGCAACAGGAGCAGCAGCAACATCAGCAACAGCAGCAGCTGCACTTCAAGCCAAAGTGCTAAGCAGCAGCAGACGCTAAGCTACTGACTAACTTCAAGCCAAGTCAGACAAACAGGGTAGCATGCAGTGCTCTTGACGCTGTGTACATGACACGGGGTTGTGCAGCATGGTTATGACCTCATACCTGGTGGGCATCAGTTGTTTGGTTGGGAGGGTGGGCCGCATGTGTCAGGCGTGGTCATCCCTCACCCAGCAGATCACATAGTGGACCAGCTCAGTGAGCAACACTCGCTGCTGGTGGCTCGTGCCACCAAGGGCAAGCGGCTGTGAGCTGGTGCTGGCGCTGCTGCTGCTGCACCCCAGGTGGTGCGCACCACCCACCCCCCAGAGCAGGGGCCCCACGGCGTGGCCTCCCACCCTGCTCCTTCCTATGTACTGCCGCCTGGCATTCAGCGGCCCGCAGCTCGTAACCACCTCACAGCCTTTGTGGGCCAGGGCGGCCCGTCCTCCGCCCTCAGGGACAAGTCCCCAGCCCGCGGTGGGTGCCTGTTTAGGCCAGGCCCAGGTAGGGGAGAGGGTGCGAGGCATGGGCTCCCAGTCAAGGGGCAAGCCGGAGGTCAGGTTTGGGCAAAGGTGGCATCAGTGGGGTTGCAAGCAAGTGGCAACGTGTGTGGGGGATGTGAGCAGCCCCATCAAGGTCCACGCCCACTTCAAAGAATACGCATTAAGGGTGAAAATTCAAGTTGATGGAAGGTCAGAGAATGGCAGACCCAGTGGGTCAGTGCCTGCCTGCAGTGATAAGCCAGGGTGGACAAAGCAATCGGATGGGAGACTCTTGTGGGTCAGTGCCAGCCTTGAGAGATGAACCAGAGGGGACAAATTAGCCACATGGAGGAGTCTGCGGGGTCCGCACCTGCATCAGAAGGCAGGCTCCAGGGTGACAAGTCAATCGGCAGGGAGTAGCAGGCGGCAGGGGCAGGCCCCTCACAATTGCTGGCACAAGGGATAGAGCCTGGTACCTTCGGTGCTTTAGTCTGGGCGCTTGGGCTGCCAAGGGTGCAGGGGGCATGCTACATGCTACGCGCAAGCATGAGATGGGCATGGGCATGCGACCTAGTTCACGGGAGCCTGGACGTGCGCTGAAGAGCAGCAAGCGCGGTCCAGCAGAGCAGCACACACTGCTTACAGTGGGCTGGACACAGCCAGGAGGCAAAGGGCCGTGGGTGAGGGTGACAGGAAGGGAGGGTGGCCAAGGTAGCCACCTGGCAGAGCATAGGGTAGGGCAGAGGCGCCGCGAGGGGGCCCCACCCCAGCCGAGCAGGTCTAGGAGCCAAGCTTGGCACAGCCTAGCAATGGGAGGTGTCCTCCAATGCTCTAGCAGCAGCACCCTAACCCTGATCCCAACCTAACCCTACACACCCCCTTGCTGTGACCCTCACCTGACCTGACAAGACATGCAACGTTTCCCGCTGCCGCCGCACGACCACCAGCAGCATATTGCATGCAGCATAGTTGTGAGTAAGTGGCTGCCAGCGGCATACCTAGTGCTGGCAGCAGCGGGTGTGTGCACATGTGTGTGTTCTGTCAGCATGCCCCGCAGCTCCTCCCCTGGCCCTGTCACTCTGACCCTGCTGCAGGCCGCAAAGGCGAGTGGGCAGAGCAGGCCCTGAACACCCCCAATCAGGACTACCTGCTCGCCCGCCAGCTACGGCCCGACAGCCAGATGGCCCGCCCCTCCCCTCCCCCTCCCGCACCAGCTGTCCCCAGCCCCGGCTCCCCAGGTATCCGCCCCACCTCCGCCCTCATCGCCAGCATGCAAGCTCGCATGGCTGCCAGCAGCCGGCCCATGACAGCAAATGCGCTGAGCCCACCCATGGCCGGGGCGGTAGGCCTGGCAATGGGAGCTAAGGAGCGAGCTGCGGTGGCAGTTGCAGCGGGGGCAAACACCAGTGCGGCTGTGGAGCTGGTGACGCAGAGAATGGCTGGGGCCTGGTCACGCTCCGGGAATGGAAAAGGTGCGCCCGTATAGTGGCGCAGGCCTCAGTGGGTGCCCTCATGTTGCCTGGCCTGGCTTGGTTTTCATACTTAAGCAGTCGTTCAGTAAGCAAGCACTGACTGTGAAGATGTTTGCTCGCAAAGTTCATGCACAAGCTGTCCAGCACCTCCTCCCTCACTAGGTACTACTACGAGGGACCACCAAGGACCACCAGGGACCACTTCGTAGGGGTCGGTGTTGTGCTGTGTTGAGTTATGTTCCCATGCACATGGCATGGGCGTCTACCACCTTCACCATTGCCTGACCCCTGTGACAGTGCCTGTAGTCTAGAGTTGGCATGACAAACATGGTAGCATGTAAGCTGATGACAGCTCAATGGGGCACTCACAAGCTGTCCAGCACGGAGCCATCTTCTGCATGCTCCCTTTCTGAATGAATGAGGTTTGAGGTCAGTTGTGTGACTAAGAGTAAGTGTGAGTCAGCATTTTGTTCTTGCTCTTCAGAAAGGCCATCACTGCGATGGTCTGATGAAGGGCTCTCCCTCCATAACAAATTCTGTGCTGTCTACACCTCCCTGCAACCTCCACCAGTATGCTGCCATAGACTACCACCATAGGCCACCACGTCGCGTGGGCGCAGCGAGCTGGTCCCACTCAAGCACCAGCACCGCAACCCACCACCCAGCCACCCCCAGACTGCCAGCTGTGGTGCTCAGTTTCTCCCTGGCAGCCACCTTCATGATGCCTTTCCTATGACCTGCCTGACCTTGGCTCACTGCTCCTGACCTTGCCTCTGTTGTTGCTGTTCGCTGTGCATCACCACACGCCACTTTACAAGATGCCGTTACGATCAGGTCCTCAAAGCAATGCATCCAGCTGCCTTAACCTTCACCATTGCTTTGCGCAGGCTGGGTCCAGCCGATAGTTCAGCCGCATTGTGAAGTGCAGCATGCATCATGCCACATTGGTCAGTGCTAGTGGGTGTAGGTAAAAGCTTGATTCAATGATTGCAGGTGCCACTGATCCAGGGACCTCTTCTCGGACAAACACGCCCAATGCATTCAACGACGAGGGTACAGATGCATTCATACGTGATGTCAGGGACGAGGATGGCCTAGAAGGCGAGCCAGGCAGCAGGCCTGCCAGTGCCATGCTACACCATTCCTCAGGTAAGTAAGTTGGTGACCAGGGCAAGCAGGCAGGCGCAAAGATGGTCAAGTCAGGCTCTTAAGTGTGTGGCTCATGGGAGCATGGAGCCAGGTGCACTTTGCAAGCAGGCAGGCAGTGCAGGTCAGGCAAGGGGCCACATGGCATGGCATCATGGCCTGCTGGTGAGCTGATAAGCTGCTGCCACATTTGACTACGCTTGTCCTGATGGCCATACTGCTGCCTGCCCTGTGTTGCCCCACCTGCCCCAGCCACGTCTCTCCCACCTTGACCTTGCTGCCTTGACCTCCCCTTTATCCCCTTCTTCCATCCACTAGCTGTTAAACGCGGTTCAAACTTGCTTGCCACTGGGTTTGTCATCAGCTTATGCGTTGACCCTCCTTTCATTAAACTGCTCATGCTGGTGGCCTCAGGAGCTTCACACCGCCCAAACCATCAGCTCCGCAACGCTGCTCTGCACAGCCCCTCCGGCAGCCAGAAGCAGGCTGGGCGGCCAGGCCGGCTACAGAACGCGGGACCACCACCGGCGTTGGTTCCGCGACACCCGTTTGGCAGTGCGCTCCGCGAAGGCTTCGTGGACACGGTGCCCACAGCGGCACTCCAAGGCGTGGTGGGCCATATGCGCGCGACCAGCGCCAGCCTGCGCAGGTGTGATGTGTGTGAGAGGGCGGGAAGGGATGTGGCAGTGGTTTACTTGGGGCAACCTCATCTCATCACCTGCTGCTATTCTCTAGCTGCCCCCTCCTCCTCCTCCTCCTCCTCCTCCTCCTCTTCCTCCTCCTCCTCCTCCTCCTCCTCCTCTTCTTCTTCTTCTTCTTCTTCAGCACTGGCAGCATGCCTTGCTGCTCCTGCTGCCACCAATGCTTCTGCTTCTAACCTACAGATACAACATGCCTGGCGCTCCCTCTGCCATGTCACCCGCGTCCACCACCTTTGCCCGCAAACCCAAGGCTGCACACAAGCAGGCGAGCCCCGGCTATGTGGCAGCGGCTATTGCACCACACTGCATGACAGAGCAGGCATAGAGCAGGCCGTTGTGATGTGCGGCAGCAGCAGCAGTGGCGGTGACAGCTGCAGCTGTGTAGACACAGTCATGTTGCGGGTCTCTAGACTGACACGACCGACCCATGATGCAGGCCTCCACCACTCCCTGTGCAGGATCCTGGGCAGCCCACCCCCTCGGAGCGCATCGCTAACAACTATTCACCATGGGCCCGCGGCCTGAGCCCCCGCACTCTGGAGGCCTTCTTCCCTGGCGGCATCAAGCCAGGCGCGCTGGGACCCTTGCCTGTGAGCAGCCCTGGCCTGTGGCTGACAAGCAGCATGGATGGGGGGGCCGGGGGGTGGGTAGTTAGGGCTGGGGTGTGGAGGGTGGGGCTGGGTGGTAAGGGGCAATGTGTTGAGATGACAGCAGCGTGCCATGAGGTCGTCATGCCGTGGTCAAGCAGATCAGCAAAGGCCATGCTGCTGCTGCTGCTGCCGCTGCTGCTGCCGCTGCTGCTGGCTCTCCAAGCCATGGCTTGCTTGCCTGTTGCTGTCACCACAACACATGAAGCCAGGTCCTCAGATGCCCCATGTAAAAGTCAGGCTGGACATCACCATAATTTATGCAGGCAAGACTACAGTAGCAGGGTGGGGCCCTCCCCCTAAGCTGTGCACTGACAATGAGTGCACGGTGCTAATGATCGCATTCCTTGAGTGTGCGGGGCGTGTGTTGTGGTGTTGTGGTGGTGTGTCGCGCCCATGCTCCTGCTCTAAGCTGTGCACCGACATCTTAGGATTGCTGATGATGAGGCAGGGCCAGGTTGCTCTGCCCATACCTTGCGGAGCTTGGCGGTGCAGGTTGCCGAGTGGGACCAGGTGGATGACTCCGTGCTGGAGCAAGGTGTGCCAGAGGCCGACGGCGTCATCACTGCGGCGCGCAGGCGCATCGCGTTCATGCCCCTAGAGCTGTTTGACAACACGGAGTATGAGATGCATTCACCCGAGGAGTGGGTCCAGCTGGCACAGCAGCAGGGGGTGCGTGCGTGGGTATGGCTGTCACAGCAGCAGGGAGGGTGGGTGGGCATGGCTGTCAAAGCAGCAGGAGAGGATGGGTGGGCATGGCTGTCACAGCAGCAGGGGGTGGCAGTGCACCCCCCTCTGCATGCTGCATTGGCATGCTGGCACCATAGCCAGGGTATTTGTTCACATAACACTGGTTTTTGGAATTCTGGGATGCATTCAGCAGAGCTAGCTGTGAGACTGACGTTGGCAGGCAGGCAGCCTCCATGGTGCTCATTTGCTTGGGCGAGCACAGCAATGTCACACTAACACCAGTGCTACATCTCATCCACACTGCCTTTACTCTCTTGTCATTGCCGACTGTAACTTGACCAGTCCTTTCATTTGACCAGGCCTTGTGCTGCTCTGCACCTGCACCTGCACCTGCAACGCAGTGTGAAGCATGCCCCTCCATACAATTACCCTCAGCCTCAGACACGCACTTGCTGTGCAGGGCACCGGCAGCTGTATCAGCAAGTATCAGCAGCGCGTGTGGCTGCAAGCCCTGCCTACAGGCCACCGACATTACGCCACATGACCGCAGGGCTACTCTGCGGAAATGCTGATGTACCAGTCGGGCTCGGACGTCTACGTGTGGGTCCCGTGTCGCGTCACCTCCTGGGACCCCGTGGCTCGAGCTTTCGAGGTGCAGTTCCAAACGCACGGCCCCGCGGCAGGAGTTCAAACCGCGCCAAACGGTCACACCGGCCTCGCCAACGGCAGCGGAAAGGGCGGCGCGCAGCAGGACGCTCCGGGTGGGAGGGACCTTGCGGGTGGACTCACCAAGAAGCTGGTGAAACGGTTGAACCTCAGGTTCAAGGTAAGCCACTGGGTGGATGCCGTGACCGTGAGGATGGACAGCACCCAGGGCACTCCTCATCCTCATCCTCATGGCATGGTAGTGGCTGGTATCAGATTCACCTGGATTTCGCCAGCGTTGCTGCAGCGCAAGCTGAGGACTCTACCAGGGGCACTGTCAGCTCTCAGCTATGCGCCATGCCTTATCAAAACGCTGGGCATGCCATGTGGTCCATCAATGGCTGTGGAGGGTTGACACCCAGCAAGATGCGGTCGACACTGGCCTGTGTGTGTGTCTGTATGTGTGTGTGTGTGCGAATGTGTGTGCGAGAATGTGTGAGTGTGTAGTTGTGTGTATGTGTCAACTTCTCACGGCACTTGTGTTGCCTGATCAGGCGGAGAACCCCGCGGTCTTCAACGCCCGGGTGGGCAGTGCGAAGGCGGCGCGCGAGGTGGCGGAGTCGGAGCTGCGGCTGCTGTTCTACCTGGACGCGCTGGAGCCTGGCGTGGAGGAGGTGCTGACCACCTACGACTTTCACACCGCGCTCACTCGTGCAGCCAGACAGGCGAGTGGCTGGGCGGGGTGGCGAGGCGCCAAGGCGCAAGGCAGAGTGTGTCCTAGCCAGTCTGTGTGGCGGCCAACTATCTGGCAAGGCTTCCTGTGCAGCGCTGAGCTGTGCTTCCAGCCAGGCTGTGTGGTTAGGCTGGTCAGGTATTCCAATCCAGGCTGTGTGACTGCATGCTGTTGTGGTGGCAGGGGTGACCTTGGTCAGGGTACAAACAGGGTGAGGCTGGGTGAGGGGTGCGGTGCGCAGTTTAGTAATGCAACCGATGACAGTTACATCATGCAAAGGTAGGAGAGGGGGCCAGCACCTTGGCCCACAACCTAGAGCCTCCATCGCAGTGGAAAACTCAGTGTGGACTTCTACAAAACGGTGTTTTTGTCTGTGTGGAATTCCCATGCACATGGCATGGCACAGCACAGCTGCACCACACCACGACTACGACGAACCTTGTTTTCGCGGGCTTTGAGTCAGACGCGGCTCTTGCTCCGCGGTACTCTCCCGCTTCTTCAGAGGCATCGCGCCACTAGGCTTATACCATCTTATACCTTGTCATACCTGCTTATACCCGTGTGTCACTCACTCTTGCACCTTTTAAGGGCACCTCCAAAGGGCAACTCCTAAGGTTCAAAGGGCACCTTCAATGGGCAGATTCTGAAGAACTGTGCTTGTTGAAAAGCTCCCACTCCTGACTGACGTTGCTACGGACTGGACCAGCAAGGAGAGGGGGCCAGCGCTGAGGTCAGCTGTGTGGGTGGGGGCTAGCTCAGGCAGAGCGGGCCCATGGAGCCTGCCAGTGAGGCGGGTGGACCTGTGGCTGTAGTCAGTAGTCGGTGGCAGGAGTGGTGGGCGCAGGGTGGCCCCAGCTCCTAGAACAGAGTGGCCAGAGAGCTTGCGGCCTGGCCCTTAGTGCCTCACCCTCAGGCCCTGGTTTGCAAGCCGGTGCCTGACAAGGTGCTGTGCCTTCTCGCCCTCGTGTTCACGCAATGAGCAGCGCTGCCCCTCCTGCCCCAGGTGCCGGGGCTGCGGCCTGAGGTGTTGGACCCAGTGGGCCGCGTGCTGCTGGAGGACGCTGCAGACTACTACGAGCGCGCGGTCAAGGCGGCCATCCTCAACTATCGGAGGTGCCCGCCTCCCTGCCCGCCTGCACCCGACTGTGCCCCTGGTGGTGCCCCCTGCCCGCCTCCCTGCCCGCCTCCCTGCCCGCCTCCCTGCCCGCCTCCCTGCCCGCCTCCCTGCCTGCCTGCCTGCCTGCCTGCCTCCCTGCCTGCCTCCCCTCAGCCCGCAGCAGAGCATGCAGCCGGCTCCACGATGCGGCCGTGCCAGCAGTGCTGTGCCCAATGCAGTGCTGTGTGGCCAGTGATACAGCAACAGCCCAGCGCAGATGCTGTTGGCCATGCTGATGCTACTCCTATGAACAAGCCTCCTTGCAAGCACCTCCCTCCACTGCTTGAGCAGCAGGCGGGCTGCCACACGGCCTCCCACACGGCCTTCCCCGGTGCCCCTGGTGCCTGATGGGACCCATCCTTCAGGTTGGACCCCTTAGAGGAGGGGCGGGTGAAAGTGCTGCGACTGCCCCCACGCCCTCAACCCCTGCCCGCCCCAGCCTGCGCCCTGCTCCCCGTCACAGACAGTAGACCCCACTGCGCGGCTGGCCCCCAGGTGTGACACCCTCCCTCGCACCATGCTGCTGCTGCTGCTGCTGCTGCTGCTGCATGGTCTGCCACCGCCCATCTGACCAGCCACACCTCACTTCTTTGAAGCCATCTTTGCAGCTGTCAAACACACACACTAGCCTTACGCCGATCACATGCAGCATCTGGAAACTAGCTAGCCTGCATCAATTGCGCTCGCTGACCACATGAACTGGCCCGCAGCCTGCAGCTGCTGGCTGTCTGCTTTGGCTCCTCAATGTTGTACTAGCTGCAACATCCTTCCTGTCTGTCCGACCCCCTATGAGCCAGTGTGCCACTGCTGCCCCTGCTGCTGCTGCTGCTGCTGCTGCTGCTGCTGTCGCCCTAACAGCCCAGGCTCCATGACTTCGTGGACCTGAAGCGCTGGAGCGGGACACACCTGTTCATCGCGCAGCCACTGCTGCTGGGCGCGCTGCTGCAGCTGGAGCAGATCGCTGCTACTGTGGCTGGACAACCGCTGTGGTGCCTGTCAGAAGCGTTGGAAGAGTTTAGGGTGGGTGGGGCAAAGCTGTGTGCTATGACTGGGGCAAGGGTGGGTGTGGCGTGGTGGGGCGGGGAGGGGTGACAACTTCTTAGTGACACTTATGCAAGCATGCATGCACGCATGCAAACTGCTTTGTAATGGATGGGTGGGAAGTGGGTGGAGGAAGGGAGCCATGACCATGAGCCCGGTTGTCAAACTGCCCACCAGCTATCTTACCAGCCCGCCTGACAACCTGGTCAGTGGTTCTCACAGGGATTCCACGCACTCATCTGCCTCCTTGCCTGCCTGCCAACCTACTGACATGCCGACCCACTCACCTGCCTGACCCCCTGACTGCAGCTGTCTATTGACGCCAGTGACTTCATGGCCAGTGAAGCAGGCCCACCTCCCTACCCCTTGGAGCGCTTTGAGGCGTTGCAGCACAGCCACTTGCGCCAGGTCAGCACCTTGGCTCTCAACCTAGAGCCTTCATTGCAGTGGAACACTCAAAGTGGACCCCTACAAAACGGTGTTTTTGTCCTGTGTGGAATTCCCATGCACGTGGCATACACATGGCATGTACATGGCATACACATGGGCATGGTCGCCTACAATATTGCATGGTCCCGGGGGGCTATGATGTAGAGTTGACATGCACTAATTGAAAGCTAATGATAGCTTAAATGGGGTGGCACACATCACTGTGCCACAACAGGCTGCTGCTGCTGCTGCTGCTGCTGCTGCTGCTGCTGCTGCTGCTGCTGCTGCTGCTGCTGCTGCTGCTGCTGCTGCTGCTGCTGCTGCTGCTGCTGCTGCTGCTGCTGCTGCTGCTGCTGCTGCTGCTGCTGCTGCTGCTGCTGCTGCTGCTGCTGCTGCTGCTGCTGCTGCTGCTGCTGCTGCTGCTGCTGCTGCTGCTGCTGCTGCTGCTGCTGCTGCTGCTGCTGCTGCTGCTGCTGCTGCTGCTGCTGCTGCTGCTGCTGCTGCTGCTGCTGCTGCTGCTGCTGCTGCTGCTGCTGCTGCTGCTGCTGCTGCTGCTGCTGCTGCTGCTGCTGCTGCTGCTGCTGCTGCTGCTGCTGCTGCTGCTGCTGCTGCTGCTGCTGCTGCTGCTGCTGCTGCTGCTGCTGCTGCTGCTGCTGCTGCTGCTGCTGCTGCTGCTGCTGCTGCTGCTGCTGCTGCTGCTGCTGCTGCTGCTGCTGCTGCTGCTGCTGCTGCTGCTGCTGCTGCTGCTGCTGCTGCTGCTGCTGCTGCTGCTGCTGCTGCTGCTGCTGCTGCTGCTGCTGCTGCTGCTGCTGCTGCTGCTGCTGCTGCTGCTGCTGCTGCTGCTGCTGCTGCTGCTGCTGCTGCTGCTGCTGCTGCTGCTGCTGCTGCTGCTGCTGCTGCTGCTGCTGCTGCTGCTGCTGCTGCTGCTGCTGCTGCTGCTGCTGCTGCTGCTGCTGCTGCTGCTGCTGCTGCTGCTGCTGCTGCTGCTGCTGCTGCTGCTGCTGCTGCTGCTGCTGCTGCTGCTGCTGCTGCTGCTGCTGCTGCTGCTGCTGCTGCTGCTGCTGCTGCTGCTGCTGCTGCTGCTGCTGCTGCTGCTGCTGCTGCTGCTGCTGCTGCTGCTGCTGCTGCTGCTGCTGCTGCTGCTGCTGCTGCTGCTGCTGCTGCTGCTGCTGCTGCTGCTGCTGCTGCTGCTGCTGCTGCTGCTGCTGCTGCTGCTGCTGCTGCTGCTGCTGCTGCTGCTGCTGCTGCTGCTGCTGCTGCTGCTGCTGCTGCTGCTGCTGCTGCTGCTGCTGCTGCTGCTGCTGCTGCTGCTGCTGCTGCTGCTGCTGCTGCTGCTGCTGCTGCTGCTGCTGCTGCTGCTGCTGCTGCTGCTGCTGCTGCTGCTGCTGCTGCTGCTGCTGCTGCTGCTGCTGCTGCTGCTGCTGCTGCTGCTGCTGCTGCTGCTGCTGCTGCTGCTGCTGCTGCTGCTGCTGCTGCTGCTGCTGCTGCTGCTGCTGCTGCTGCTGCTGCTGCTGCTGCTGCTGCTGCTGCTGCTGCTGCTGCTGCTGCTGCTGCTGCTGCTGCTGCTGCTGCTGCTGCTGCTGCTGCTGCTGCTGCTGCTGCTGCTGCTGCTGCTGCTGCTGCTGCTGCTGCTGCTGCTGCTGCTGCTGCTGCTGCTGCTGCTGCTGCTGCTGCTGCTGCTGCTGCTGCTGCTGCTGCTGCTGCTGCTGCTGCTGCTGCTGCTGCTGCTGCTGCTGCTGCTGCTGCTGCTGCTGCTGCTGCTGCTGCTGCTGCTGCTGCTGCTGCTGCTGCTGCTGCTGCTGCTGCTGCTGCTGCTGCTGCTGCTGCTGCTGCTGCTGCTGCTGCTGCTGCTGCTGCTGCTGCTGCTGCTGCTGCTGCTGCTGCTGCTGCTGCTGCTGCTGCTGCTGCTGCTGCTGCTGCTGCTGCTGCTGCTGCTGCTGCTGCTGCTGCTGCTGCTGCTGCTGCTGCTGCTGCTGCTGCTGCTGCTGCTGCTGCTGCTGCTGCTGCTGCTGCTGCTGCTGCTGCTGCTGCTGCTGCTGCTGCTGCTGCTGCTGCTGCTGCTGCTGCTGCTGCTGCTGCTGCTGCTGCTGCTGCTGCTGCTGCTGCTGCTGCTGCTGCTGCTGCTGCTGCTGCTGCTGCTGCTGCTGCTGCTGCTGCTGCTGCTGCTGCTGCTGCTGCTGCTGCTGCTGCTGCTGCTGCTGCTGCTGCTGCTGCTGCTGCTGCTGCTGCTGCTGCTGCTGCTGCTGCTGCTGCTGCTGCTGCTGCTGCTGCTGCTGCTGCTGCTGCTGCTGCTGCTGCTGCTGCTGCTGCTGCTGCTGCTGCTGCTGCTGCTGCTGCTGCTGCTGCTGCTGCTGCTGCTGCTGCTGCTGCTGCTGCTGCTGCTGCTGCTGCTGCTGCTGCTGCTGCTGCTGCTGCTGCTGCTGCTGCTGCTGCTGCTGCTGCTGCTGCTGCTGCTGCTGCTGCTGCTGCTGCTGCTGCTGCTGCTGCTGCTGCTGCTGCTGCTGCTGCTGCTGCTGCTGCTGCTGCTGCTGCTGCTGCTGCTGCTGCTGCTGCTGCTGCTGCTGCTGCTGCTGCTGCTGCTGCTGCTGCTGCTGCTGCTGCTGCTGCTGCTGCTGCTGCTGCTGCTGCTGCTGCTGCTGCTGCTGCTGCTGCTGCTGCTGCTGCTGCTGCTGCTGCTGCTGCTGCTGCTGCTGCTGCTGCTGCTGCTGCTGCTGCTGCTGCTGCTGCTGCTGCTGCTGCTGCTGCTGCTGCTGCTGCTGCTGCTGCTGCTGCTGCTGCTGCTGCTGCTGCTGCTGCTGCTGCTGCTGCTGCTGCTGCTGCTGCTGCTGCTGCTGCTGCTGCTGCTGCTGCTGCTGCTGCTGCTGCTGCTGCTGCTGCTGCTGCTGCTGCTGCTGCTGCTGCTGCTGCTGCTGCTGCTGCTGCTGCTGCTGCTGCTGCTGCTGCTGCTGCTGCTGCTGCTGCTGCTGCTGCTGCTGCTGCTGCTGCTGCTGCTGCTGCTGCTGCTGCTGCTGCTGCTGCTGCTGCTGCTGCTGCTGCTGCTGCTGCTGCTGCTGCTGCTGCTGCTGCTGCTGCTGCTGCTGCTGCTGCTGCTGCTGCTGCTGCTGCTGCTGCTGCTGCTGCTGCTGCTGCTGCTGCTGCTGCTGCTGCTGCTGCTGCTGCTGCTGCTGCTGCTGCTGCTGCTGCTGCTGCTGCTGCTGCTGCTGCTGCTGCTGCTGCTGCTGCTGCTGCTGCTGCTGCTGCTGCTGCTGCTGCTGCTGCTGCTGCTGCTGCTGCTGCTGCTGCTGCTGCTGCTGCTGCTGCTGCTGCTGCTGCTGCTGCTGCTGCTGCTGCTGCTGCTGCTGCTGCTGCTGCTGCTGCTGCTGCTGCTGCTGCTGCTGCTGCTGCTGCTGCTGCTGCTGCTGCTGCTGCTGCTGCTGCTGCTGCTGCTGCTGCTGCTGCTGCTGCTGCTGCTGCTGCTGCTGCTGCTGCTGCTGCTGCTGCTGCTGCTGCTGCTGCTGCTGCTGCTGCTGCTGCTGCTGCTGCTGCTGCTGCTGCTGCTGCTGCTGCTGCTGCTGCTGCTGCTGCTGCTGCTGCTGCTGCTGCTGCTGCTGCTGCTGCTGCTGCTGCTGCTGCTGCTGCTGCTGCTGCTGCTGCTGCTGCTGCTGCTGCTGCTGCTGCTGCTGCTGCTGCTGCTGCTGCTGCTGCTGCTGCTGCTGCTGCTGCTGCTGCTGCTGCTGCTGCTGCTGCTGCTGCTGCTGCTGCTGCTGCTGCTGCTGCTGCTGCTGCTGCTGCTGCTGCTGCTGCTGCTGCTGCTGCTGCTGCTGCTGCTGCTGCTGCTGCTGCTGCTGCTGCTGCTGCTGCTGCTGCTGCTGCTGCTGCTGCTGCTGCTGCTGCTGCTGCTGCTGCTGCTGCTGCTGCTGCTGCTGCTGCTGCTGCTGCTGCTGGGTCTTGGGTGGCTTGTCTCGCAGCTGCTTGTACCCCAGGCCTGGGTACTCCTTGCCCTTGGCTGGCAGAGCTCCCTGGTCTGCAGTCTCTGTTCAGCCACATGCCTGGCTGTGGTGCTGGCTTAACTTTGGCAGGCTTGCCCTTGCCTCCGCCTTTGCCCTTGGTGAACTGGGTGGGCTCAGCTGCCTGCTCAGCCTCAGTGCGCTTGCTGCGCTTGGCTGGCAGAGGAGTGCTTGGCCCTGGCCCCGAGGCTGCTGGCAGTGTGGCTGCCTGGCTGCTGCGTGGGGCCTGTGGGGGCTTGCGGGGGGCCACTACCGGGCACCACATCATGCCCCGCACTGGCTGGTCACGCTGCTGGTTCTATGCTGGGCGCAGCAAGCGCTGTTCCACCTGCCCTGCTGGGGGCTTCCAGCCAGCAGGCCTGGCGGCCCTGCATTTGTTCAGCTGCTTCTCACAGGTCTGCTGGCCAATCACTGCTGAGCTGACCCGGCTGGTGCGGTGCTCATCTACTAGCACCACCCTGCCGTGATATACCCTGCCCCCTTATACCCGTGTGTCACTCACTCACCTCCAAAGGGCACCTCCAAAGGGCACCTCCAAAGGGCAGGTTGTGAAGAACGGTGCTTGTTGAAAAGCTCCCATTCCTCACTGACGTTGCTACGGACTGGACCAGCATGGTTCACGAAATTGCACATCTAGTGACCATGGCCAAAAGATGGCGCCTAGCGCCTTGACTGACCCGGGCCTTGACTGAGGTTACGTCAGGTCAGCCTGGCCTGGACACCCAAGTGCCTGCAATCCCTGGTCGCCAGGTCAGCACTGCCTTGACATGTCCCACTGCACCCCACTCCCTGCTGCATCCAAATGCAAACCATAGCAAAGCAGCTCGTGGATTGGGACAAGCAATAGCAACCCGTGACAAATGCTGCGTCACCCGCATCTTTGGCCCAGTGCCACGTGTTGCCACGTGTTGCCACGTGAGGCAAGGCTTGGCGGCAGTGGCTGCAGCACCGGCCTCTGCACCAGACTGTGCCCCTGGTGGTGCCCCCAGCCCCGCACCTGTCCTGCTTTTGCTGCCAGTTGCATGCTGAAGGGGTCTGCCTGCGCCCTCAGCCTTTTGCGCTGTGCCTCACCCTCAGGTCACTCACTTCATCAAGCTCAAGCTCAAGCAAGCAGTGCAAGTAACGCAAGCCCCGGCACTGCAGCAGCTGCTGTACGGGGGTCAGGTGAGGCCACCTCACCCACATCCGTGTCTGATCACTCTGCATGTCTCCTCCATGGCGGGTGCCATGCACAATGGTTGCATGTATAGGCACACCTCTTTGTTCTCACCGCTCCCTCAACCCTTGTAGATGGTGTGCCATCTGTCCACCAGCTTGCTAGCTTACTAGCTACCCAATTTTCCAGCTTTCCAGTACACCAGATCCCAGTGCTTACCCCTTGCAGTGGGTGTGGGTGTGGCGACCCAGTGCGGGTGTCCCAGTGCGTGGGTGCCTGCTGCTGACCCCATACGCTCCCTGTTGAGCATCCGGGCAGTACAGGGGAGGCAGGCCAGGCGAGGGATGCATCCAGGGTGGCAGCCAGCTACAGGTGCAGGGGCGGTATGGGTGAGGGAGGCACACCAGGGTGGTCTTGCTTTCAGTTGCTGTGTGGCGGTCCACCAGACGTAGGTGTGGGTCAACGAGAGTGGCAGGCTGCCAGGGCCTCCACTCCTTACCCTGCTGCTGATGACAATTTCTACTCCCTGACCCTGCTGCGTGCCTGGCCCTCATGCAGGCCCCTGCACCTGGCCAGGGACTCAGTGAGACACACATCCTGCTGCTGCGCATGGTGCGCATGCGCATGGCAAACGCGGTGCATGAGGTGCTGCTCAAGTCCGCGGAAGCGTACGCCACCTGCCTTGAAAGCTTCCAGGTCAGATACAGGTGCTCGTCTCGTGATTATCCTGTTCATCATCACCATGCTGCTCATCATGGTGCCACACAGCTGTCAATACCCTTGGCTTAGCTCAGCCTTACCCCAGAGGCTACATGCTGGGGAGAGGAGCAGTGGCAGTGTCTGACCAAGCCTGCCTTGGGCAGTACACAAGCCAGCTTGCATGTTACAAAGGCCTTCCCAACAGTGCAACATAAGTTTCTGGTAGTGTGCTGCAAACTGCACCGGTGCTGACTTGTCAGGCACATGCCTGCCGCCATGTTGTGGGGGCATGCAAGCCTGGTGGGGGTTACTGCATTAATGCACGATGCGCGCTGCAAACTGTACCGCAGCGTCATGAGGCCACAGCATCCGCCGTCGGAACGCTTTATGGCGGTGTTCGCGAAATCTTTGCAACCGGTGCCTTCCTACGGGTACGGCTGGAAGAGCGAGCTTTGGCAGAGCAGCAGCGAGTTGAAGCAGCTGCTCGACGTGCAGCCGCAAGGGCGCGCATCAGCGCACTCATAGCAGCGGACGAAGCCGCGGAGGCGGGTACCTCCTCGCCTTTCGCGACGCACGCTGCCAGCGAAGGGCTTGCACCCGTAGTAGGCGTCAACGAACCACATGCTGCGCTCACCGAAGATAAGGAACACGAGGGGCCTAAACCTCCCCAGCCCGTTCGCACTAGTGGCCTTGTAGCCATGATCCCCTACCCTGTGGAGCTCAGCGAAGTTGTAGCTGGACTGTTTGCGGAGATGCTGGAGGCTGGAGAAGATATTCCTGTGAGAAGAACGCCTACGGTGCTGTGGCCACCTGCCCTGCTCATTGCCACCCCAAGGCACCTGCTGTCACATGCAGCTGCGATTCTTAAGCATGCAATTGCAGCATGCCCATGAACAACATGGACAATATGGACACATGAACAACATGAACACACTTGCACTATGTAGAGAGGTCCCTCATCTTTGCCGGGCCTACTCAGCTTTGTGAAGGCTGTGACAGAGGTTTTTACCTGCAGACCTGCTACCTGCCAGCAATAGCTGGCACTTACTGCCCTCATGCTCCCCTAGCTGCAACAATGCTGGCGTGCTGGCTGTGCTGCTGCTGCTAGGATGCCTTCGACTGGCAGCGGCCAGATGATCCACAGCCCCTTGTGGACTCCCAGGCATGGCAAGGCGATGCAATGCTGCTGCGCGCCAGGTCAGTGTTGGAAACTACCACGAGCAGCAGTTGCCAAGGGCTTGCCAGGCTCGTCCCACTTGTCAGTCATGAGATACCATGGATTTGCACTGCAATTGAACAAAGCAACAACAGTATGGTAGCTGACATCACATGTGTCATACTACCAGTGCCAGCTGCTGCTGCTGCTGCTGCTGCTGCTTGTCATGGTACTTGTCACGATGCTTGTCCTGCTGCTGCTGGTGGTGGTGGTGGTGCAGGAAGCGTGTCGCGTCCGTAGTAGCCATGGGCATCGACAGGGCTCTTGAAGTGGCCTCCATGTTTGATGACGCTGCACAGGCACTGGATGTTGACATGGCAGGTGGGGCGCTGCAACCAGGCGCTGACTTGTCACCCTGGCACAACACACCCAGCTGCTAAGCTGCGTAGCCCAACCTGCTGCCTCCCACCCCACCTGCCACCGACCCTACCTTGCTGCCTCTGTTCCTCCCCACCTCCTCTCTTATCTACCACCCTGCCCTCCCAACCTCCTACCAACATCAGCTGGCACCCTCCCGGCAGCTGAGGACCTTTGCATGCACTCAGCCACCTGACCTGCCTACACTGACCGTCAGCTTGCATCGCCTTGTGCAGTGTCTGCCACCAGCTGCTCTCCCTCTCCCTCTCCTGGTGCCTGGTGCATGCTGGTCACCAACAGCCTGCACCCTGTTCCACCACCCAGGCCTGCTGGCTGAGTTGCAGCCCATGAGCACCCCCCTGGACCAATACGCTGCCCTGATTGCAAAGATCAGAGCAGCCCAGCAGGCCGTGCGCTACGCAGCGCCCACTGAGGTGAGGTGTGGGGCCATGGGGTCAAGGGGTTGAGGGCTAGGATGGGATGTAAGCGGTGAACTCAGAGGATGCGGCAGGCAGCTCAAGACAACATGGCCGGGGCCAGGCCAGGGCCCACCCTCCCCCGCTGGCTGCTCTCCAGGCCCGGAGCCCTGCACCTGGCCCTGCACCTGCACCTGAGCCACCGCCTGCTGACCAGACTGCTGGAGGTCCAGGCCCCCAGATCTAACCCAACCTAACCCTAACCCTAACCCTAACCCTAACCCTAACCCTAACCCTAACCCTAACCCTAACCCTAGAGGAGGAGAGGCTGGCTTCAGGGGCTGCCCAGGCCCAGGGAAGGGACTGTCTAGGCAAATCCAGGCTTTAGGCATTCCCACCAAAGTCACAACGATCCTGCCTTGTCAGTTAACATGACGCTCGACACTCCCTGCGTGTTTGCAGCGTGTTTGCTGCGTGTCTGCGTGTTGCTGCTGCTGCTGCCGCGATACAACGGTGCCCCCACCCTTGGCATGTCATGTCAGGTGTGGACTGGGCTGCTGCTGGTGGACACATCACCTCTGAAGACCAGCCTGGGCGCTCGTGCCGACCAGATGGTGGAGGCCCTGCTAGGCCAACTCCTCTCGAAGAGTGTGGAGGTGTGATGTGCTAGTGTACACAGCGTGTATTGTGATGTGGATGGGTGGCAATGTTTCACAATCGCCACACTGTGTGAGACATGAAGCAGGTGTGGCAAGTAGCTGCATAGAGGGTGCTGGGCACACTCCAGCAGTGTGGCCTTCCTGCTGCTAACCTACAGCCGGCAAGGAGGCATACAGCAAGCATGTACCAACACAGTTGACCACACACCTACCTGGTAACCTACATTGGCCATCCCAAGGACCAGAAGGCAATGAGCAGCACTCTCCTTGTTCAGCTCAGCCGCTAGCTGCCTGTCCCCAGGGATTGGCTGCAACATTTATCTGTACCTAGCAAGCATGCAATCACAGCCTGCCAAGCAACTGAGACCCATTGCCACCTGCCAGCACCTCCCTCCTCACCTCCGCAGTCAACCAGCACCTCCTCCCTCATTAGGGACCACCAGGGACCACCAGGGACCACTAGGGTCCACTACGTAAGGGGCGGTGTTTGGCTGTGTGGAGTTATGCTCCCATGCACATGGCATGGGCGCCTTCCACCTACACCGTTGCCTGACCCCTGTGACAGGCCTACCAGCACATCTGCGCCCGGTGTGAGGCCATCAGCAATGAGGTCATGGCTGTAGCCCAGGACACGCCAGGCGTCCTCGGCATCAAGGTGGGTACAACCTGTCCAGGCAGGCGCGTGCCATCTGTAGCAAACACCTGTGGTAGACACCATATGCCTTCCTCCCTCCCTCCCCTCATGCCTCCCACCTCCCTCTCCTCTGATGCATGCCTGGCGATGAGGGTGTAGTCTTTCTTGCCTTCCAGACACACACCCCATTTCGAGGTTGAGGTCCCTTTCATAAGCAAAGGGGCAGGGCATATGAGAGGCGGGGGATGGGGTGCAGTGTGACCTTATGCGCAACGCAGCTGCCCTTGTTCATGGCTCATACTGGCAGGTGGCCCGTGGTGTTGATGAGGATAAGCAGTATGGCAGCACCACATGCTAGACCAGCACAATACACGCATGTGCACATCCAGCGCCTTGGCTGACCCCCACATCAAGCCCTGTTGAAGCTGTGACTGTGATCTGCAACCTTGTGAGTCCCGTCTAGATACTCTCAACCTTGCAGCTACAGAACAGCTGATTTTCCCGTAATGTAGAAGTATAGCCCTGCCACCTATCTCACTGCTTGCATAGCAGTCTGGTGTCCTGGCTCGGCAGGAAAAACTGGGATCTGGGGAGGCCGAGGTGGAGCAGCTGAAGGGCATGGCCAACGCCGCGAAGGACCGCGACATGTTCCGACTGGCCTACCGCCATGCGGAGTCCCTGGATCAGAGTTTTGCGCAGCTGGCGTTTGACGCGCAAAACTGGCCGCGGGACATGCTACTCGTCTTTTCCACGTGAGTGCACCGTGCGCTGCTGCCGCAAAGGGACCGAACTGACACTGCCATGCCGAGCCAGACCCCTGGCCCTCACACCTCACCCTACATCCGTGTAGGGTCACACTGTGCTGACGGGTCCCTTGCGGGGTAATGATGATGTTGGCATTGCACATACCGGTGCTGTGCATGACATGCATTGAAGGTTTGAGGGGAGTGTACGACGAAGTGCCTTTGGGTGCCTTTCAGTGCCTTTGCTTGGCCTTTGCTTGCCTTTAGTTGCCTTTAGTTGCCTTTAGTTGCCTTTGATTACCTTTGGTTGCCTTCGGGGGCCTTTGGATGCTCGAGCTGTTGTCTGTGATAATCTCTTGTCATGCTGCTGCAGGGCCTGGGAGAAGGTGGAAGCTGAGTACACGCACTTCCAAGGTGCTCTGAAGCGAAAGAGGGAGACGCTGCGGAAGGAGCTGAAAGAGGTGAAGGGGGAGGAGTGGGAATGGGGTCCACCATAACTGCATGGCATTCGCAACTGTGCACTTGGGGCAAGATGTGTGTGGGGTGGGGATGTTGCCTGTTAAGTTGCCTAGCAGGCCATGGGGGGCATGAGGGCCAGGGGCACAGTCAGGTCAGTGATGACGCAATGGTTGGCATGTCAAGTCACGCATGTCAAGTCATGCATGCAGAGGAGGCAACTCAGACGGTGTCCAGGTCAGCACCTTGGCCCACAACCTAGAGCCTTCATTGCAGTGGAACACTCAGTGTGGACCCCTACAAAACGGTGTTTTTGTCTGTGTGGAGTTCCCATGCACATGGCATACGCATGGCATATACATGGCATACACATGGGCATGGTCGCTGTTGAGGCATTAGCTCGTTCACACCTTAGGCCGCCCTGCCCACATGGAAGCAGCAGTACCCTGCTTTTGCCCGTCATGTTGCATGGTGGGGCAGGTAGCGGCGCTGGTGGAGGCCTACAAGGACGTGGTGGATGCTTCTGAGCTGGTGCGCCCTCCGCACTGCCTGCCTCTCATCACCACCCCCTCCAAACCGTGCCTATCCACCCCCCCTTGCTGCCACCCCCTCTCCACCTTGCTGTCACCCCCTCTCCTCATCTCCTAAACTAGGTCCTGGAGGGCATGTCCCTCAGAGTGCATCCCTGTCTGCCACAGCCTCCAACGCAACGCACATCTCACCCCGGCCATTGCTCAGCAGTTGGGCCCTGCACGGCAATGCTCTGGGCCCTGCACGGCAATGCTCTGGGCCCTGCACGGCAATGCTCTGGGCCCTGCACGGCAATGCCAGCCTACCCTGCTTGATCCCAGCCCTGCTCTCATCACCAGGCTGCGCTGCACATGGTCAGCAGAGCCAGCACCTCGCTCGGCACTACACACTAAACAGGGCACAACCCCAACCACTACTGTCAACCCCAGTGCTGCCATCACTGACACCAACCACTACCATGGCTGTCTGAGCACTGTCCTGCCAGTCATGGATCTGCTGGGTGGCAGCCACTTGCCCACAGCACACTTGCCCTCAGCTGTACGTGGCTTCTGCTGTGGCCAGGCTGAAAACGCCCACACTGGGCAGCAGCTGCAGCAGCGCCTGGAGCAGCTGCAGGACACGGCCAATGCTATCAACACGGAGGAAGGGTTGTTTGGCTGGGACACCAGCGACTGGCCCCAGGTAAGCTGAACTGGCGCCAGCATGGCCATAGCCAGGAGGTGTTACAGGGGCCGAGGTCGGTGCCTTCCCATTCCTTCTGGGCTTGTCATGCTGTCATGTTCGTTGCAAGCTGGAAGAAATGGGCTGGTTACCCTGAGTGTGTCAAGTCATTGTATGCCGCTTTTGCAGGGTCACGCTGTCCATGTTGCCATGTCACTCTTTTCATGTTACCCCTCTGCTTGCATGGCATGCAGGTAGGGGAGCTTGCAAAGGAGCTGGAGCCGTACGCCAGCTTGTGGCAGGTAGTGAGTGAGTATGCACTGCGGTCTGAGGACTGGCTGTACGGCAACATGCAAGGCCTGAACCCTGAGGAGGTGGAGGAGCTGGTGAGGGGCAGCAGACGGGCACAAGGCTCCCTTGAGCCAGTAGAATAGCCGGCAGCAGGGTAAGCAGCAGGGTTGTGTTGGGCACAAGGAGCCAGGGGAGCTGGCAGCAGGGTAGGCACATGCAGGTCGTCACCAATGGCAACACGCAGCAAATGGTGGTTAACAAAGAAAGGTGGTAAACAAGCTAGCGTTGCCAGCTAGCGTTGAGCAGAGAAGCAGGCAGCAGGGTCACCACATGCGGGTCGTCACCAATGGCGACACGTAGCGACTGAGCGCGACCTGGTGCTGGGCCTGTTGGCTGTGGGGCAGAGCCATCTGTTCAGCAGGGCTGTGGGCTGTGCACTCAGCCATACGGCAGTGAGGATGAGGTTGACGACGAGGGCTGGTAAAGGAGTACAGGGCTTTGTGGTGCCTTAGCTGCAGAGTTCCTGGGTCGCGTGAGGCAGGGTGAGGGCCATGAGCAGACCAGGAGTGCCGGGCTTGCAGTTGGCTGTCCCTTGGGCTAGGCTGGCGTGCAGGGTGGGGTGCTAACAGGCTAGCTGCTAGGGTTGTGTGCTAGCAGGCAGGCTAGCAGTCAGGCTAGCAGTCAGGCCAGCAGGCAGGCTAGCAGTCAGGCCAGCAGGCAGGCTAGCAGTCAGGCCAGCAGGCAGGCTAGCAGTCAGGCTAGCAGTCAGGCCAGCAGGCAGGCTAGCAGTCAGGCCAGCAGGCAGGCCAGCAGTCAGGCTAGCAGCCAGGCTAGCAGGCAGGCAGGGTTGGCCTCCAGCCATAGATCCTGAGGCCAGGCAGGCATGCAGGGTGGCCCCATGGATGACTGGAGCCTGGACGGCTAGGCTCCAGCCAGAGGGTGGTGAGCCTCAGGGGCTGCTGGTGGTGCCGAGTCTTGGTTGCAGACTGGCGAGTGGTACAAGCGCATGCAGCGCCTGGCCAAGAGCATGCAGCTGGCAGAGCACCGGCGGCTGGCTGAGGAATCTCGGGTCAAGCTGGAGGGCTTCAAGGCCCTGCTGCCCATCATCAGCGCAGTGTGCAATCCGGGGATGCGAGGGCGGCACTGGGACGCTCTGTCAAAGGTGCGAAGCACTATTTCTTCCTTGCCTCCAATCTACCCTTGGCTCAAGATCTGGAAAACAGGAGCAAAACCCTTGGACACACCCTTACCTCCTGCACCTTAACATGTCAGCTCGAGTCTCAAATGCCTCAACTGACGCAACTACCATGCACCATGCAACCTTCGCTGCCAAACCCTCACACATAAACATCACTCTCACGCCTACACTACTAACATCCACGCCTCCCACCTCGAGCCCCACTGCCCTGCCCTGCAACAACCCATGAGGTGTGCTCATCATTGTAATCATCACATGGCTTTTGCCCATTGCCGTTTGCTGGTGTAAGCATGAATACTCAACACCCGTTGTGCGGTGTGGTGCAGGCTGTGGGTGCGCCTGTGTGGCCCGGTGAGGAGCTGCAGCTAAGCCGCCTGGTCAAGCTGGGCATTTCCAACCACCTGGAGGCCCTGCAGGTAGGGAGCCAACGCAAGGCTCATACCCCCTCCCGTCTCCTGGGCTGCTGTATGCCCTTACCCACCCTCACCTGCCTTCACCTGCCCTCACCTGTATGCTCTCGGCTGCCCTCAACTGTCCATGTTGCATGCTGCATGCCCTTGAGGCCTGAGCTGGCCAGCCCGCCGCCTGACGGCTGCCCCCCTGCCCCTGCCCTTGGCGGCCTACGCACCTCGGCCTGGTTCTCCTTGCTGCTGATCATAATGGTTGGCCTTGTCGCGAAACTAGGGTATGGAGTGCTGGAGGCAGTGTGGGTGGGTGGTGTCTTTCACGCAGGACATCAGTGATGCAGCGAGTCGGGAGCATGCTTTGGAGCGGCAGCTGGACAAAATGCAGGTGAGCCTGGATGAAGGAGTGTGAGGCTGCGCTGTGAGGATGCTGCTGCTGCCGCTGCCACTGCAGCTACTGCTGCTGCTGCCACTGCTGCTGCTGCTGCTACTGCTGTTCAAACCACCTGGCCCACCGCCTATGTCCACCCTTTGCTACTGCTATTACCGCATTATTGGGCAATACCGGCTCATCACTTTGGCCCACAACCTAGAGCCTTCAATGCAGTGGAACACTCAGTGTGGACTTCTACAAAACAATGCCGGCTGAGCGCAGCAGCAGCTGCAGCAGCAGCAGCGGCGCACATGTAATGCCATGTTTGTGAGCCAACAACAGCACCAAGTCCCATGCTGGCCTGCACAGCGTGTCTGACGGGTAGCCAGCATGGTGTGCATGTCAGCATGCCACGCCAGGAATACTTCCCTGCTGTGGCGGACTTGAAAGATGGCAAGAGGGCAATGGTCAATAGTAGTGACGGTTGCACTAACCTGCCGCCCAGCAGTTGTGCATTTGCATAAAGGGTAGGTGGGTCATGGCATGGTCACTCTTCAAGAAGGTGTGGACCAGTGCTGGGCGATTCGCCAAAGACATATTACTCAGTGTAATAAAAAACATCAAAACAAGAGTTCTTTATTACTTTTAATGTATATTATTTAATTATTTAGTTGTTAGTTAAAATTTAGACCAAAAGAAATCGAAAAAATCGCCAATAAATTCTATACAATTACAGCATACTATCTTGTAGTACCTGGATGCAATACATCCCACATAGCCCCACACCCCAGCCCTTGTGGGTCAGCATGCAACAGGCTAGGCTGTAGCCTCATACCCTAGCCCTAGTGGGTCAGCATGCAACAGGGCTGGGCTGTAGCCCCACACCCTAGCCCTAGTGGGTCAGCATGCAACAGGGCTGGGCTGTAGCCCTAGACCCTGTGCCCTAGGTAACGGCCCCTGGCAGATGCCCCACCCATTTAGTAATCAATGGCCTCTTTGTAGGGTTACAGAGCGTTGGGACGCTATGTGGTTGTTCTGCGATGGATGTTCGGCTGTGGTGGGCAACCGATGTAATAAACCGATGTAATAACCGATGGGCAACCGATGTAATAAAGTTCACTCATTTTGAGGACGATTTTTTCGACTTATTACCGTTTTTTGCGCTGGGTTATTACCGACTTATTACATTATTACCCAATTGCCCAGCACTGGTGTGGACTGATAGCATGAGGTAGGTGAGCTCTCAAAAGGGCTGTGTAAAGAAAGCTTTCAAGCTGGTCCTGACTGGTGTTACAGGTAGAGTGGTCAGGCGTGGTGTTTGCTCAGGCCCCGTGGAAGAACACAGGCGGCTTCATCCTCAAGGTGAGCAGGTGCTGGGAGGTACCTTGCTGCCTGACCCTGCAATCCACCCTGACCCTGACCCTGACCCTGACCCTGACCCTGACCCTGACCCTGACCCTGACCCTGACCCTGACCCTGACCCTGACCCTGACCCTGACCCTGACCCTGACCCTGACCCTGACCCTGACCCTGACCCTGACCCTGACCCTGACCCTGACCCTGACCCTGACCCTGACCCTGACCCTGACGCTGACCCTTGCTACACAGGCAGCTGCTATTAAGCATCCTCACAGCATGCTGCCCTGCCTTGGTTGCCTTGGTGCAGGGGTCAGCAGTGGAGGAGGCGCAACTGCTGCTAGACGACCACACCATTAAGAGCCAAGCCATGCAGTCCTCACCTGCCGCCGCACCCTTCTTGGAGCGCATCGAGGCATGGGTCAAGAAGCTGGCGAGCATGCAGGACATCTTTGATGCGTGGCTCACAGCCCAGGTGAGCTGACCCAGTTAGCCAGGCCCAAGCTGCCCTACATCCCGTGGCCTACACCTACACCTACACCATGTCTTCACAGACTGACCCACCGGGCCAATGGCGTGAGCTGCCTTCCTGCTATCCACGTCCCCTTGCTTGCTCCACCACCCATTCCCTGCCCACCCAGCTCGAGCCACCTGCCTGCCTCCCCCCTCCAGAGCAAGTGGATGTACCTTGGCCCAGTGTACGGCAGCGAGGAGATTGCAAAGCAGATGCCAAAGGAGAGAAATGAGTTCATGGCAGCTGACGCAAAGTGGCGGCGCATCATGGTCAACGTGCAGCAGCAGCCTGAGATCTTGCAGGTCAGGGCAAAGCATGCACGTGCAGCAGGGCTCACCACACCTCTACCCTGCACTGGGCAGGTCAAGGCCCAGGAGGGACTAGCAGGCAGACCCTCACCCAGGTCAGCAGGCAGGCAGGCAGGTGGGCAGGCAGGTGGGCAGGCAGGCAGGCAGGCAGGTGGGCAGGTAGGCAGGCAGGCAGGTGGGCAGGCAGGCAGGCAGGCAGGCAGGCAGGCAGGCAGGCAGGCAGGCAGGCAGGCAGGCAGGCAGGCAGGCAGGCAGGCAGGCAGGCAGGCAGGCAGGCAGGCAGGCAGGCAGGCAGGCAGGCAGGCAGGTGGGTGGGCAGGTGGGAGGGCAGGAGGGCGAGCGATGGCAAGCGATGGCTGTGTGTGCCCCCTCCCAGCCTAGTTTGCACCAAGGTGTTCCAGAGTGTGACCCTGACCCCATGGGTGTGACGCTGGCTGCTGCTGCCGGACTTGCACTCCTGCAGGCCACTGACACAGAGCACCTCCTGGACGACCTCCAGGCCTGCAACACCTCCTTTAACGTCATTGAGCGCTCCCTCAACGCCTACCTGGACTCCAAGAAGCTGCTATTCCCTAGGTCAGTCGCGCTCAGCACAGACAAGGGCCATGTAACTGTAAAAAAAAAATTCCCCTGCTAATGGGTAGGGGCTGTGTTATCTTTAATCCAAACTGAGTGGCTGTGACCTACAGCCGGTACCAATACCTAATTCCTATCACCACCCCCTTGCAAAGGTCGGGCGGGTTCTTCCCCTACCAAGGCGGAGAGGCTGTGGTATCTGTTATACGAACTGTTTGCATGCAGCAAGCATCCGGCACCAATACCTGATTTCCTACCCCTCCCCTCTTGCGAGAGTCAGGCGACCGATGTTGGCATGAAACACATGCTCTGATGTGAGCAACAGCTTAAGCACTGCCTGGTGCACACATATACTACTGTGCTACAGGCTGCTAGGCTAGGGCCTCGGGGGCTCGGTCTCGCAGCTTCTTGAAACCCAGTGCTGGGTACTCCTTGCCTTGGGCAGGAGCCGCTCCTCGGTGTTGCCACCTGCACAGCTCCAGTGGGCGCCACTTGCTCTCCCCTGCCCGCTGGAGGTTTAGGGCTGCGTTGCAGTCCCTGTCCACCCATTTGCCAATGTCACCAGGGGTGGCCTGGTGCTACTGTGGGCACCACATGAGCCCCCGCACTGGCGCCTCAAACCGCTTGCTCCAGGCTGACCGCAACAAGCGGTGCTGCACCTGACCTGGCTGGGGCTTCCAGCCTTCAGGTCTGGTGGGCTTGCTGCTGTCCAGCTCCTCCTCACAGGGCTGGGGGCTGTTCATAGCTGAGCTGACCCTGCTGGTGCGGAACTCATCCACTGTCACCACCTTGCGCCAAGCCTTTTCACCCTGTCGGTTTGCTTGCCGCTGTTGGCCCTCTCCACCACCTTGCGCCAAGCCTGCAGCACAGCCTCGTCCCCCCACCCACCCCGGGTGCCAATGCCTGCGTTGCCCAAGAACACCACCAGCTGCTTGCGGGTCCCCGACCGCTTCTGGGACTCAATGGCTGCCTCCTCCTCCAACTGCATGGCACACAAGGCACACAATGCGCATGACATCCTTGATAGGATTGGGGACATGGGCACCTAGCAGGTCACATGTCGGGCAGTCATCAGCCCAAGGCCCTGCCCCTTCCCCCTACCATTAGCACTCCCACCTTCTTGAAGTCCAGCTCTGCACACGGCAGCAGGGCAGCAGGGCAGCAGGGCAGCACAGCTGGGTGTCACAGCAGCAGGCTGTGCCAGCAGCAGGGGCACGACATCAGCAGCCTGGCCATGAGGCGCCTAGGGCACCAAGAGGGGCAGCTGGCGGTGACTCACACCATGTTTTGGCAAACACGTTGTAGAGGTGAAGCGGGGCTGCGCTGGCAGCTCTCAATAGCAGGCCATGGCAGCAATGCAACACAGCAGGGCACCACATTGGGATGCAGTCTAAGCCAAGCGCTGCAGTGCACAAGCAGCATATGCAGCAGGGTGTCTCATGCTCGATGCTACATATTAGAAATGGCAAATATCTGCTGCTGCGTCATATGCCGGTCAGGGTCAGGGTCAGGGTCAGGGTCAGAGTCAGGGACTGTGTTATCCACTTTGGTGCAGCAGCTGGCAAACTGTGCGGTGTGGCGCTAGCTAGTCTATCAACTCCACAAGAAAGGCGTTGGGAAGACGAATGACCATGAGGGCATGCGCTTGTTGTGGCCCAGTTCAGTTCAGCGCTGTTTGCTGAGCATTCAACATCGCACCAGCCTCCCCTGCTTGGGTGTCCTGGTGATGGTCGCTGCTGGCCGCAGGTTCTTCTTCCTGTCTAACGACGAGCTGATTGAGATCTTGAGCGAGGCTAAGGACCCACTGAACGTGCAGCCTTTCGTGAAGAAGATCTTTGAAGCTGTCAACGCGTTCAGCTTTAATGCCGACACGGTAGGCCAGGAATGCAGGTGGTGTGGGGCATACAGAGGACCATAAATCCCTCTGGGTGGGGAACCTGGGTGGATAATCCAGACTGCACTGGGTGGGGGAGCTGTTTGGCAATGCTGGCTGGGGCAGGGCTGAGGCCGGGTTGAGGGTGGGCTGAGGCTTGCCTGGCTAAGGGTCACAGGACTCATAGCCTGCATGCTTCAAGATGATGGAGAGCTCCAGCACCGTCTCTGGGGACGCTCCGCTGTCACTCATAGGGGGACCCTGGCACATGACGATCCATGACGGGGCAGCAGCTGACTTACCTGACTCTCACCTACACACCTGGCATGCTGCTGTGTGAAGCGCACCTCACCTGCTCACTGCTCATGGCTTTCACTCCCCTCCCTGCCTTATCGTCTACCTTTGCCAACCCTTGGCCCGTGCCTCAATCCTCCTGCCATGCCATGCCTCACCTTGCGCCATGACCTGGTCAACACACAACTGCGCTCCCGGCCTACTCATCTTGTAGCCTTCCACTGTGCCTCTTCACCTTCCCTCAATCCTCGACCCCGTCGATGCAGTCATAGCCCTGCTCGCCCGCTGGGTCTGTTTGCAGGAGATCACGTCCATGATCAGCATTGAGGGCGAGGTCATCCCCTTTGACAAGCCTGTGCCCACCCAGGGCGATTCCAACGGGGTGGAGCGCTGGCTGCTGCAAGCTGAGGCGCAGATGCGGGCTAGCCTGGCCACCATCACAGCCAATGCAATGAAGGTGTGGGCAGCAGGGTAGGCGCGCATCTGGGCCAACCAATTCTACTTGGCTGACGAAGCGCCAAACTTGCACTGTTCATAGCGTTAAGCCTGTGAGCTGCAACCAAAATCCATTTAGAGAGTCCCTGCATCACTGGGTGCTTGAAGCAGGTTTGCGTAGGACTGCTGGCATCAGTATTGATTCCTTGTCCCTGTTGCCAAGGCTCTACCAAGCCTTAACGATTGCTGTCATATTGCTGAAGAGGCGTTGTGTGACCCACTGCAGGCCTATGCAACAACACCACGTGAGAAGTGGCTACTGGAGTGGCCTGGCCAGGTACTAGTAGCCCCCTCCCCCTCACCCTCCCCCTCCCTCTCACCCTCACCCTCACCCTCACCCTCACCCTCACCCTCACCCTCACCCTCACCCTCACCCTCACCCTCACCCTCACCCTCACCCTCACCCTCACCCTCACCCTCACCCTCACCCTCACCCTCACCCTCACCCTCACCCTCACCCTCACCCTCACCCTCACCCTCACCCTCACCCTCACCCTCACCCTCACCCTCACCCTCACCCTCACCCTCACCCTCACCCTCACCCTCACCCTCACCCTCACCCTCACCCTCACCCTCACCCTCACCCTCACCCTCACCCTCACCCTCACCCTCACCCTCACCCTCACCCTCACCCTCACCCTCACCCTCACCCTCACCCTCACCCTCACCCTCACCCTCACCCTCACCCTCACCCTCACCCTTCACCCTCACCCTCCTCAATGCCAATGTGTGCAGCTATACGTATTGCTTGGCACCGTGTGCTGTGCTGTGCTGGCAGGTGGTGTTGGCTGTTGGCCAGACCTACTGGACGCAGTCAGTGCTGCAGGCTATCCGTGATGGAGCAACATACGGGCTGCAGCAGCTAGAAGTTGCCAATACCAGGGAGCTGCTCGAGGAGGTGAGGGGCAGTGAAGGGGCTAGAGGCGGCTGGTTGCACAAGAGGTGGGGAGTCAAAGGAGCTACACCTGATGCGTTAGATGGGCTGTTGTACATGGACTGATGCTGGAGATGGAGATGATGTCATGAGAGATGGTGGGGATAGTGGGGAGGTGCAGACGGTGTTGGAGATGGTGGGGATAGTGAGGAGGTGCAGGGGAGCCAGTCAAGAGATCTGGAGATTGCAATGAAGACCCAAGGCATGCCTTGGTGTCATGTCCAAGGCAGAACGCCTTGCTGTGCGGCTGCCATGAACCCTGCCAGGAGTAGCGCTGTCATCAGGTCATGGAGGGCAAGCAGCGGCACCCCTGGCGCATGCATGCACCCCCATGTGTGGCTCAAATATGTTCATGCATGCTGCCTCGCATGGAGCAGGTGAAGCTGGTCCGTGGCGAGCTGACCTTGCTGGAGCGAGCCACCATAGGGTCCCTGGTGGTGGTGGACGTGCATGCGCGGGATGTGGTGGCGGAGATGGTTGCGGACAAGGTGCGCAGCCGTGCGGGCCTGATGGCTGCAGGCCTGATGGACAGGTGGTGACAGTGTGGTGGGGGACAGGGTGGCCAACACTCAACACAGGGCTGGTCTGCAAGCTCCTGTGTTGGGAGGGGCAGCTGAGAGAGCGGTGCGCCACGGGTGCGGCCCGCTGTGGGTCAAGGACAGTGAATGACAACCGTATTTGGTATTGGAATTAGTAGGGGAACACTGTGCTGAGGGAGAGAGGTGGCAAGAGAGAGGGGTGGCAAGCACAACAGAGGGCTGGTTTGCCACCAACTTAGTAGGGAGGGGTTAGGGTTAGGGTTAGGGTTAGGGTTAGGGTTACACAGATAAATGCCTAAGTTGAGCCACCCCAAACACCGCGATCTCTTGGTTCTTGGGTGAAACCCCGCGATTTTTTCCCGCGCACCACCGCTAGAGGTGGTTGCGACGGTGGTTGAAGGGTCGCGCCATGCAAGGGCAGGTCGGCTGGTGAGATCTGGACTTCGCCGCTTCCACCCATTTTAACCGCCCAACGGCTTAAGGCCGCGCCCCGCCAGCCCTGAGCCTCTTGCGCCGCCTGCGCCGCACTTCCAGACTCTTCGGTGGGCGTGTGTAGGGTTAGGGTTAGGGTTAGGGTTAGGGTTAGGGCTGGGGCTAACCTTGGGGGAAAGCTGGAAGAGGGAGGTTAGAGGGATAGAGGGATAGAGCGAGAGGTGGCGAATAGAGAGAGGAAGGCTGGGAGGAGGGAACACACGGGTGGATTGCTGTACACAGCGGCAAGAGGTATGGAGCATCAACGGGCCCTGAATGGGTGAATGGTGACTAGGCAGTGCAGGGCAGGATGGTGTGCTGCCCACTGTGCAGGGAGCGGAAGCTGAGCTCTGACAGCTTTCAGGCCATCAGGGAAGGGAAGCTGAGACGCACAAACCTGTAGTGCCATGGACCACATGGCATGGACACATCATGTGCTCTACTAGGTGCTTGCTTTGTGGCTCTGTGGAGTCATGTCTGCTGTGAGCAAGGCTGACAAGCGTGGCTGTGGCTGTGGCTGTGGCTGCGCCTGCTTACCTGCCTGCACCTCACTTGCCACTACTGCTGTTGGCAGCACCTGGACACCACTGTGGGCATTGAGCCATGCGCATCATGTCAACCAGTCACACCACTGGGGCTGGGGCTCCTCCAATGGCTGGGTATGCTGTGGTGCATGTGCTGTGGTGCATGTTACCTTGTGTGTTGTGCTGCGGCTGAGAAGGTGGGTGAAACAGCACTGTTGGGGCCACGGCTGCAGAAGGTGTGGAGGGAAGGGGACCAGCCCTGCCTGACCTCCCTGTGGGGCATGTTGAGCATAGCGCATGGTCACATGGCCTAGGGTGGCCCAGTTTGACCCTTGGCGTGTGTGGGGCATGCTGCTGCAGGTGGCCTCTGCGGAGGACTTCTCCTGGCAGTCACGGCTGAGGTACTATTGGGAGAAGAGCAGCCTGATGGTGAGCAGCCGCAGCACACCCCACCTCACCCCAAACGCCAGTCACTGCTCACATGAACCCAACACAGATCTAGGAGAAGCATGAGCCACACACAGTCATACACGGTTGTGAGAGTGTGCGTTTGGAAAGGAAGACAGCAACTAGCAAAGTAGCAACGTTTAGCATGGCTCAGGCTCCCCTCAGGCTTGTAAAGGAACAGGCTCACGGGTCTTGCATTACAGCAGCAGGGGCAAACACAAGTCAAAACTCAAAACTTCAAACTCCAACTCCCCTCAGCCTCCCTGCCCCTGACCTTCTGCAGCTGATGCACCTGCATGGCCCCGCATGGGCCCTGCTGGACGATCAGCTGGCTGGCCCAAATGATGGGGCTGTACAGGAGCAGTGGGAGCATCAAGCAGTGAAGCAAAGCACTCCCCAGCCTGAGCTGACGCACCTGAACACCTGGTGCCTCCACCCTCTTCTTCACTCTCTTTCCTATGCGCACCTGCCCCATCCTGGTGGCACCCCCTCCCCACCATGCCCTTCAACACGCCCCTCATACAGCAGATACAAACCAATGAATGTGCCATTGACAAGACCACCTGAGGCTGCTATGCCCTGTTAAGCCTCTAAGAGTTAAGAGCAAGCAAAGCAAGAGCCAAGCAAAACCACGGGTACTGCAGCTTCCCCTATCGCCACCCACAAACGGCGCACTGCTCACAATGCCACACCCATGTTGCCTCCTCCACCCTACCCGCTGCTCCCCCTCCACCCAGCTGATGGCACCCGCCCCCTCAGGTACGCATGCTCAACGCTGAGTGCGAGTATGGCTACGAGTACCTGGGCAACTCCACCCGCCTGGTCATCACGCCGCTGACGGACAGGTGTGGTGCAGGTGGATGCCATTCGTCTCAAGGCTGGCACCCAGGGCCATGACAGGCAGGCGAGGCCTTTGTCTCAAGGCTCAGGGGCCTGGGCTCAGGGGCTGGGGCTCTTGAGCTCAGCTCAGTCTCTAGGCCAGCTTTGGTGCACTGGGGCCATGCTAGGCAACCCTGGCAGGCTCAAGGCCATGATATACATAGGAGTACGCAGCAGTCATGGCCAGCATCATCCAGCAGGGTCTGGCCCAGCGAGGGTGATGATGTTTGGCCGCTTGGAGGATGCGCTGCAGCTGTGGCCGCCAGGCCGAGGTCTGGCGTAAGCTGTAGAGCAGGTGGTGGCAGCGCCTTGGTCTGTACCTAGGCCTGTGTGGGTGCTCAGGGTGTGAGCTAGGGTGTCCAGGGTGCCCGCCAGGGTGTGATGAAGGGTGAGGAGGCCATGGCCTCATGCTGGCTTGCTTGTTGAGAGGGGTCCTTTGGCTAGGCCACAAATACACTTGGCTGGGTAATACGCAGATACCCAGCATCCCACGCTCCTCTACACCTCCTCAGGGTGTCCTGAGGCAGACTAGGGCATTGGAGCGCTGCACCAGTCACATCATGCAAAACCATTGGTGGTGGAGACTGCTGAGGCAGACTAGGGCACTGGGGCAGAGGCAGACTAGTCACATCATGCATAACCATTGGTGGTGGGTATGGTGTGCAGGTGCTACCGCACGCTGCTGGGCGCTCACCACCTCAACCTGGGGGGCGCCCCTGCTGGGCCAGCTGGAACAGGTGCGGGCCAGCACACTGTGTGGGGCAGGGAGGCCAGCAGGCGGGTAGGGCAGGCAGGGCAAGCAGCAGTTTCATGTGCATGCATATCGCAAGGGTGATGTAATGGACAATGTGCTGGCAGCATAGGGGAGGGTTTGTTGATGGCATGCTGGCAGTGGGTCCCAACCCCTGGTCTCACAACGTGCCCGTCAGCATGTGAGATAGGGTACATGACTGTTTATTCATGGTTCACAAGGCTGACTGAGCTGCCCACAGCTGCTGGCAGTGGGGCTCTATCCCCCCTGTTGCCTGCTGGCTCCCATGTGGCCCCCATGTGCCCTCAATGTGCTCTCCATGTGCCCTCCATGCGACCCCATGTGGCCTCCATGCATCCCCCATGGCCTGTGCTGCAGGCAAGACCGAGACTACCAAGGACCTGGCCAAGGCAGTGGCCATCCAGTGCGTTGTGTTCAACTGCAGCGGTGGGTTACGTCATGCACAGGCTGCCACTCTCATGCGCTGTCACAATGCCTTGCGTCGGGTCCATGGCGGGACACAGGCTTGTAACAGTGGTGTTGGGAGAACACGGGCTCTGCTCGTCCCACGCTATGCTTCCTATGCTACGGTTGACGGCAGCCAAGGCTTAGCCAGAGAACAGCCAGGGTGTCTGCAATCTCAGCAATGACACAGGGAGGTCACTCTTCAAGCAATGCCGTGACCGGCAGCGCGCAACAGCCATGGCCTTGGAGCCAGGCCAGGCTGGGGGATGACCACGCCCCTGATTGCACTTCGTCCGTGGTGTGCATTGGCCTGCATGCTCAGATTCCCTGGATTGGGTGCAAATGGGCAAATTCTTCAAGGGCCTGGCGGCCAGTGGCGCCTGGGCTTGCTTTGACGAGTTCAACCGCATTGAGCTGGAGGTACTCAGTGTGGTGGCGCAGCAGGTGGGTGCAGCTTGGGGTGGCCTGCTGCAGCCAACACGTGCCAGAGCATACAGTGTGGTGCTTCAGGTCTGTCAGGGTCAAGCTCAAGATCAGGATCAGGGTCAGGGTCAGGGTCAGGGCCAGGGCCAGGGCCAGGGCCAGGGTCAGGGTCAGGGTCAGGGTCAGGGTCAGGGTCAGGGTCAGGGTCAGGGTCAGGGTCAGGGTCAGGGTCAGGGTCAGGGTCAGGGTCAGGGTCAGGGTCAGGGTCAGGGTCAGGGTCAGGGTCAGGGTCAAAGTCAGGGTCAGGGTCAGGGTCAGGGTCAGGGTCAGGGTCAGGGTCAGGGTCAGGGTCAGGGTCAGGGTCAGGGTCAGGGTCAGGGTTGTCAACAAATGTACTAGCACTACTACTCCACAGGTCGCATGTTCATAGACGTGGCTGTCCTTGGCTGAGTGCAAGCCACAACAGTATGCTGCAGCTAGTGTGTCTGTGTACAAACCTCAGCATGGTGGTGCCTGTCTGTGTACGCACCACACTGCTTGCACCAACGGCCTCTCTGCGTGCATGGGCATGGGCATGGGCATGGGCATGGGCATGGGCATGGGCATGGGCATGGGCATGGGCTGTGCATGCATGTGTCCCAGGAACATGCGGCATGGAGTGCCAGCATCAAGCAAGCATGAGATGATGATGCCGGTGATGGAATGCACTGGAATAGTGTCATGGCTACTGGCGCCAGCTGTTTGTCGGGTCGCTCGGTGCTGGGCACTGTGCAGGTGCTGACGATCCAGCGGGCGAAAGCTGCGCGCAAGAAGCGCTTCCTGTTTGAGGGGGTGGAGCTGCCACTGGTGCCCACCTGCAACGTGTTCATCACCATGAACCCGGGCTATGCAGGCCGCTCAGAGCTGCCGGACAACCTCAAGGCAAGCCCTTGGGCACCTGGCCTTCTTCGCCCTGCCTCTTAAACCTCACACCCCACACTTTTAGTTGCAAGTGGGGTCCCTGGACCATGCTCCTACATATCTATCTATAGACCTTGGGCACCCAAGCTAACACACACCCAGTGTGAGCCTCCCCTCGCTTGCTCACTCACTCGCTGAAGCTATAGCCCATGCCTGTGGTACCCACACACACACTATGGCTCTTGCTCTGTACCTTGGTGCTTGCACTCCGCCCCTGACACCCTGAGCTTCTACTATCAGGGCCCTTCCAGCTGTCTGAGCACTTTGCAACGTTCTAGTCGCCAGCCTGCACTGCCTGGTTGACGTGTCGTGGGTCGCTTGTGCATGCCGCGGTGCAGGCGCTGTTTCGCGACGTGGCGATGATGGTGCCGGACTACGCCATGATCGCGGAGATCATGCTGTACAGCTTCGGCTACCTGGACGCGCGGTCCCTGGCGGGCAAGCTCGTGCAGACATATCGTCTATGCTCAGAGCAGCTGTCACGCCAGGACCACTACGACTATGGTGTGTGTAGGTCACACGGTGGATCACACTGTAGCAATACAGATCACACTGTTCGTCACACTGTGCTCTGTCATGGCTGTTAGATGGCCTTATTTATTCACACTCCTGTGAGTTGTGTCAATAGCATCCATCCACATGTCATCATCAATATCATCATTACATGGCTGTCAGTTGCCCGCGTTGCTGGAACACACACAATGAATACTCAACAAATGGTCATCACACGACTTTGACATCATCTGGGTTCACGTGAAGGGCTATTCAGGCATCCTTGCAGATGTCAAGCCTGGTCTCTTTGACCGTCACTGCTGCCATCGTCACTACCACACATGCACCCCAGCAATTTCACCCTACCCCCTTGCAATTATCACAGGCATGAGGGCAGTCATGGCGGTGCTGCGTGCGGCGGGCAACCTCAAGCGCAAGCTGCCAGATGAAGCTGAGGTGGGCGGCCATGCAAAAAGAACCCCACCCCACCCCACCCCACCCCACCCCACCCCACCCCACCCCACCCCACCCCACCCCACCCCACCCCACCCCACCCCACCCCACCCCACCCCACCCCACCCCACCCCACCCCACCCCACCCCACCCCACCCCACCCCGCTCTTTCCCCCCTCCTGGCATGGCCATAGCTGGACAGTCAACTGCACACCCTGCTGCTGCAGGATGTGCTTATGTTGCGAGCCATCACCGACGTCAACCTGCCCAAGTTCCTAGACGAAGATGTCCCCCTCTTCAAGGGTAAGCGCGGCGTAACAGGGAGTGCTGATTGAGAGGTAGGCAGGCCAGTGGCGCATGCTTCATACGTGCAGAGCCGCAACGTGTAGGGTCTTCAGGGGCAAGGGTTGCCTGACAGGGAGAGCTGGCTGAGGGGCCTGCCCTGCCTGGCCTTGTCCGCCACCTCACTGGCTGCACACCCTACATTGTGCACCTTGCAACCCCTGCAGCTGGCTGAGGGGCCTTCATACATGCAGGGCCGCCCAGTGGCCAGCATCTTGGCCAATGCTGTGCCACAGTCCCTGTGTAGACCTAGATAGTGGTGAGGCAGAAAGTGCCCTGAGAGGCTCCTGAGAGGGTATCCTCCCATTGGCACGTCACTTGTCTTCACCAGTCCAGTCCCTGCACCTTGCATCCTCGACCCTGTATCCTGGACCTCATGGGCCATGCTGCCATGCAGGCATTTTGAGTGACCTGTTCCCCGGGGTCCAGCTGCCCAGCATGGACTATGACAACCTGCGGGCAGCCTTGGTGGCAGCCGCAGGGAGGCAGGGGCTGCAGCCGCTGCCTACCTTCTTGGAGAAAGCCATCCAGCTGTACGAGATGATCGTCGTGCGTCACGGCCTCATGCTGGTAAGGGGCTGTGAAGGACTAAGCTTGTCAGCACCCTGTCATCCCGTACTGCCGCTGTTGTCACACCTTTCATCCACATCTCACTCTCCGTCTCCCTCTCTTTGTCCCAGGAGGCCAGCGTGCAAAACATGAGGCGGCTGGCGCCCTTCCTCCGTTATACCCTTGACGCCATTGCCCCCCACCACACTCTCAGACTCATTACCCCACACTACCCGACCGGGGTTGCTCTGTTTGCTCGTCTTGCTAAGCTCCCCTTTATGAACCCCCTCAGGTACAGTGCGTCTGGATCTGCTGCAGGTGGGCCACTCATTTGGCATGAAGACCGCGTGCATCCGCGTGCTGGCGGCAGCGCTCGGGGACATGTGCACCGCGGGCCTTGGCGAGCACAAGGTGAGGCGTAGCGCCCTCTAGGCTGTGGCGCCCTCTAGGCTGTGGCGCTCAGCGCTGCTGTCCCCGTCATTCCCATGCTGCGCCTCAGCTGATGTTGCGCCTTAACGAATGGCGCACAGCGCTGCTGTCCCCTCAACAGCGTATGCTGCAGCTGGTGGTGATGCTCAGCAGCTGGCGTACCCACAGCGCAAGGTGTGACCAGCTCTGGACCTCAGCACCTGCGCTTGCTGCTGCCCAGCCAGTTGCCATGTTTCCAGCCAGCCAGTGCCCCAGCTGCTTCCTGGGTGCCGGCAGGCCTCATGGGTTGAGAGTGGTCCTAGGCACCCTGCACCTGTTGGCGAGCAGGTACCCTCCTGGAGCTGCTGCCCCAACTGCTGGCCTTGTCCGGCACTACACTGGCAGCCCAGTGCGACAGCATGTCCCTCTTTTGCAGTTAATGGCTTAGTGTGCTGACCTACCTGCTGGCGTGGCTCCTGCTGCTGCTGCTGCCCCTGCTGCTGCCCTTGCTGCTGCTGCTGCTGCCGCCCCTGCTGCCCCTGCTGCTGCTGTCCAGGTCAAGGCTGTGACCATGAACCCCAAGGCCCTCACCCTGGGCCAGCTGTACGGCCAGGATGACCCAGTCAGCAAGGAATGGTCGGATGGGGTGCTGGCGGTGGCCTTCAGGTGAGCCTGCAGGGGCTGCAGGGGCTGCAAGGTGCACAATGTAGGGTGGGCAGCCAGTGAGGTGGCGGACAAGGCCAGCAGACAAGGGAGGCTGCAGGGGCTGCAGCTGCCTGGCCTAGTCTAGGGAGGGAGGGTGGGTTAACACAGCGTGGAGCTGCTGGCGCACTCTGCACATGCGGGACTAATGTTCACACTTGCACTTGCACTTGCAGCTGCCTGGCCTGGTTTAGGGAGGGAGGGTGGGTTGGCACTGACACTGTGTGAAGCTGCTAGCGCACCTGTTGAGGTGTGGACTCTGCATCTGCAATATGTTTTGTTGCATGGGGTGTTGTGAGGAGAACTGTAGCGTCAGCTAGGTGGGTGGTGCTGCACTTTACAAAACACTGAGTGCATGTGGGACTGATGCTCACACAGACATCGGCTTGCATGGACTTGCATGGGCTGCTGCTGTCACCTGCCCTCCAGGACTGCAGCCCGTGACACGTCCAGCGACCGCAAGTGGCTGGTGCTGGATGGGCCTGTGGATGCCATCTGGTGGGAGGCAGGCTGCCTCCCTGACCCCTCCATTGCATCCAGCCCAGCCAGCCCAGCCAGCCCAGCATTACCATATTTGCTCGCACCAACAGCCTGTAGCCTGCTGTGACTGCAAGGCAACGAAGGATCACAACCATGCGCATGGCTGCATGGAGGCAGTAAGGAACATGCATGTGGGCGCCAGCCTACCCCTGACCCCAGGCCTGATCTGGTCCACATGCATGTTTCGTGGTGGTCCACCGCCATCAGCAGCCTGCCTCATTATCCCTGAGGTGCTGTGCAGCTTCCCTGCACCTTCCTTGCTCCTCTCGAGGTGGAGGGCGGCATACTGCCTGCCATGGTGTCCCCTATCAATGCATCTACCTGACGCTGCCCCCTTTGCTGGGCACTGCTGGCTGTGTCGCCGCATCTTGATGCCTGCCGGCTGCAGGATTGAGAACCTAAACACGGTGCTGGACGACAACAAGAAGCTGTGCCTGAACTCAGGTCAGGCACAGGGCAGGATTGGGGGGCCAGGCTGCTGCCCCTGGGTAGACCCCACCCCACCCCACCCATTCAAGCTGGGCTGCTGTGAGCAGGTTGTGGGCTGTTTGGGGCGGTTGCAGCAGCAGCACGTCCAGCGCTCACCCAGCAAGGCCGTGAGATGTGTGTCAGCCCCCAGTAGCCTGGCAGCTGTGCCCCTAGCAGCACCCTCACTGGGTTCAGCCCTGGCAGCTGGCTAGGGGCCCACAGGCTCTTGCACCTGCTGCCTCCACTAGGCTCAGCCCAGGCAGCCAGCCAGGTGGATAGGTGATGGTGGGTGGGTGGTTGGCAGGAATGCAGGCGGGCCATTGAGGTGGGCTGCAGGGCAGGGGCAGGCACCCCCTCTCAGCGCCAAGAGCTCGGGAGCCAAACCTTTGCTTTATTGCCAGGGGAGCCCACCCCACCAGCTTGAGCTCCTGCACTCCTGCTGCGTGCAGGGGAGATCATCGCCATGCAGGGCCTGATGAACCTGATCTTTGAGGTGGCGGACCTGGCGGTGGCCTCGCCCGCCACTGTGTCGCGCTGCGGCATGGTGTACGTGCAGCCCTCACTACTGGGCTGGCGGCCCCTGGTGCAGTCCTGGATGCAGGCGCTGCCCGCTGACACCGTCACCCAGGCGTACAGGTGAGGTGACCTGGGGACTGGGCAGCAGGCTGGGGGCGGGTACAGGGTCAAGCAGGGCCATGGGCAGGGCAGGGCAGGGCAGGGCAGGGCAGGGCAGGGCAGGGCAGGGCAGGGCAGGGCAGGGCAGGGCTGGGCTGGGCTGGGCTGGGCTGGGCTGGGCTGGGCTGGGCTGGGCTGGGCTGGGCGCAGGCCCTTACCAGGGGACAAGGGGGCAGGTACAGGGGACTGGGCAGCAGGCTGGGGAAGGGTGCGGAAGTGTGCACAATCTCACAGTGAAACACCAGAGTGCAGGCACCACACTTGGAGTTGAGGCACCGCACTCCCCTGAACCCGAGTCCACATGGCTGTGTGCTTAAGCTGCGTGCAGGCTGCCTTGGTCCTGTCTGATCCTGTCTGTGTTTGCACCTGAGCTCAGTGTCTCAACCTGGATGTGAACCTGGAGGTACGCCGGCTTGCATGGCTTGCTCATGCATGTGGTGCATGGCGCATGCAGGGACACCATGATGTGCATGCTGGAGAGCCTGCTGCCACCCTTGCTGCGCCTGGTGACCAAGGACTGCAAACAGCCAGTGGCGATGCAGGTGAGGCGCTGCTGGTGCTGCCTGCACCCAACCCAACTAACCCTAACCCACTCGTGCACGTGCCCGCCTGTGCCCAACCCCTGTCACGCCCGGCTCCTGACCCCGCACATACCGCTCACAGCCTAGCGCCCGCTCATGCCCCTGCCCGCCTAAGCCCACGCATGCTTACCCCCTGCCCTGCCCCTGCCCTGCCCCTGTGCCAGGCTGAAGGCCCCCTGCGTTTCCAGCTGGCTTGGCCCTGTCCTGGTCCTGCAGGACATCAACCTGGTGCAGTCCCTGCTGCGCCTGTACCAGGCCCTGCTGCAGCCCCTCATCAGCCCTGCCCCCCCGCCCCCTCACACCACACATGCCAAGGGGGCAGGGGGGCGGGGGGAGGTCAAGCAGCAGGAGGTGGAGGACCCCGCAGCTGCAGTGGAGGCCTGTCTGCTGCTGGCCCTGATCTGGAGTGTGGGCGGAACAGTGGATGAGGCAGGCCGGGCCAGCTTTGACTACCACCTGCGCCGCTTCCTTAAGGGTGGGTCAGTGCCTGCTGCTCGTGTACAAGGCTGGGCGTGTGTGTCATGGATTGGCGCCTGCTGCTGCTCCTGCCGCTGCTGCTGCTGCTGCTGCTGCTGCTGCTGCTGCTGCCGCTGCTGCTGCTGCCGCTGCTGCTGCTGCCGCTGCTGCTGCTGCTGCTGCTGCCGCTGCTGCTGCTGCTGCTGCTGCTGCTGCTGCTTGTGGAGAGGGGTGTGTCATGGCTTTGGGGCTTTGCCGCGCCCTGTCTGAGCTGTTGCTGCTGATACTGATGCTGCCGCTGTTCTCAATGCTGTGGCTCATGGACATGGATGTGTGCCATGGCGGTGAGGCTTGAGCTGCATGATGCGACGTTGCAGTGCTAGTGGTTGGCTGGGGGCGTGACCAGACCTGAGCGATGGAGACCATGGGGTGTAGCGTGGGAGGCAGTTGAGAACAAGTAGTCCAGGGTGCCGAGTGCCGGTGGGTGGTGGGTGGTGAGGGCTAGTGCCTGGTATGCCATTAAGGCCAGGCTCTGGTGGGTCCAGCTGCTCCGGCTCGGCTGCTTCACGGCTGCGGGGCGGGCGGGGTGCCGGGAGGTGTGGGGAGGAGTGCATCACGTCGACAAAGGTTGCCTGCTTGCTGGCCTGCCATGGCCTGGCCTGGCTGTGGCCTAGCTGTGGTGCAGGGGAGTATGGTGCCTACAGCCAGTGGGCGCCTGACACGCAGCGCTGGCGGCTGGGCCCCCTGAAGCGAGGCCTGCCCCCTGATGCCAGCGTGTATGACTGGGTGTATGACCTGAGCCGCAATGCCTGGAGGCCCTGGATGGACACGGTGCAGCCGCAGGTCATCAGCCCTGAGGCGGAGTACTCCCAGGTGTGGGGGGAGGGGCGAGGGGGGAGGCAGGCAGAGGGGCCAGGTCAGAGGGGGAGGGGCAGGAGGGGAGGGAGGGTAAGGGAGGAAAGGGAGGAAGGCCGGCAGGCAGTACTCCCAGGTGTGGGGGCAGGCAGAGGGGCCAGGGCAGCGGGAGGGGCAGGAGGGGAGGGGAGGGTAAGGAGACCGAGTTGAGAAAGGAGCTGTGCAAGTGATAATGTTTTGAGCAAGGGTGGGTATGGTGGCTGTGGAAGGGGGGTGGGTAGGAGGGATGGAGGGGAGAGAAGGGTGGGGAGGAGGGTTGGGGAGGGGCGGGGTGGGGAGGGGAAGAATGGACGGGGCGGAGGGGATGCGCAGACCAGACCTCCGAGTGCTGTTGCAGCGTGTGGAGGCCTGGCAGTGCTGCAGGTGCCCAGTGCGGTAGTGGGCCACAGGTGTGGGGGCTGTGTCTGCATGCCAGCATCTGGGTGGCTGGCAGGGTGGCAGAGCGATTGAGGGTGTCTGAATACCTGGCTGCTGCAGATCATCGTGACAACCCTGGACGTAGTCCGCTACTCATTCCTGATCGCAACCCTGGTGGCTGCACACCAGCCACTGCTGCTGGTAAGCTACTCCATGGGTGTAGCATGGGGTCCACGCTTGCATTAGGAAACAATTGCTAGCTAATTGTTGCTAACTGCCCAAATGGCTTTGTTCGGCCTTGTTTCCTTTTTAGATGCTGCCAGGGTGCTGATTCAGGGAGCTAATTGTTGGGTTGGTTATGTACCGTAGTGAAACGCCCTGTTGGTGATTTCACCAAATCAATTTGTCACCAAATTGTATCACCTTCTCTTTGAGCATGGATTTTGGGTTTTCACCAAATCAGCGTATCACCAACAAGGCGTATCACTACGGTGTAATGACTTGTACTTTCATGTCATATATTGTGTATATATTGTATATTATGCTATATCATTACGCCAGCCTGCCACCGGGGTTCAGATCTCAGTACTAGTACACTGTTTTGGCACGGACGTAACATCAGCCTCTGCACACTCTAAGCTTACAAAAGGTGTTGCAGTCTAGGCATACAAGCTCCGCTGGGTCCGGGCACTGAGCAGCTAAGCAAGGTTGGGAGAGGGTGGTGCCGTGAGCCTCAAGCTGCGAGGTCTTGCTGCCACCAGCCTTAGGTTTATTGCCATTGATGATCACCAATTTTCGGCCTTCTCGACGCCAAGCTGAGAGCGTCCTGCCTCGTAGGTCACACCCTACCAGACAGATCAGTTGCGCTTTCATGTAATATCATATCTACCGTACTCTCCCGATCGATTCCCGAAGCCTCGGAAACTATAATTAAAATATTATTCCTGAGCCAAAAATTTTCACTTTTGAGAACGGCTTCGTGCATAGAAATAATCAAGCCTCCCACCCCATTAGTTTCACATCAAAATTATATGATCGACATTGTTGACTATCGAGGTCTCTCTTGACGATTGAGAGACATCTGGAAGCGTTGTTCAACGTGTATAAGGAGCTCGCGGTGCCGATTAGCAGCCGCGTCGGCGGCACTGATGCCCCGGACCACTAACTGGTCCATTGCTGGCACTTTCGTCAAGGTCAACTTATTGTTTAACCACATCCCGAAGGACAAAACAATTACATTGTTTACTCTTTCCCGGTTTCCCGAAGGACAAAAAACGATTCGGGATAGGGAATCGATCGGGAGAGTACGGTAGCTTCTAATGATCTATTTATACACGGGAAACAGCACCCTACAACTGTGTATTCCTTTGCTTTTGCACTCGCTGACCATCATGACCGCTGTGTCACTGAGGCTTCATAGACTCTGTCAGCGGCAGAGGCAACGTCAACGGCAGTGGCAGCGGCAGCATCACATCCAGGTTGTGTATGTATCTTAGCAGTGTGACACGCAGTATGACTTGGCTAGTGGCAGTTCAAATTGCTGTTGTCGCTGCTGCTGCTGCTGCCGCTGCTGCTGCGCCCAGGTGGGGCCGACTGGGACGGGCAAGAGCTCCTACATCAAGGCCCACCTGGCCACTGGCCTGGACCGCAAGGCCTGGATGTCCATGGTGTTCAACTTCTCAGCCCAGACCTCCACCAGCATGACTCAGGTCAGCACCCCTGTGGCCTGGACATCACCCTGCTTGCCTGGGCAGGGGCAGCAGGGGCCGCCTGGGGCGGCAGGGGCAGCAGGGGCGGCAAGGGCAGCAGGGGCAGCAGGGGCCGCCTGGGGCGGCAGGGGCAGCAGGGGCAGCAGGGGCACATTGGCTGCTAGCCTGCCTGGCCCTGCTGCACAGGACATGATTGACGGCAAGCTGGACAAGCGGCGCAAAGGTGTGTACGGCCCCCCCGTAAACAAACATGCCGTGGTGTTCATGGACGACCTCAACATGCCCCAGGTGTGTACCACCGCCTTCTGATGCTGCTCAGGCGGCTGTGCTCACTGTACATGTGGGTGTGTGGGTGTGTGGGTGTGATGTAGCTAAAGTTGTAGCATGAGGTACCGCCAGTGTTGGTGTCCATGCAAGCCGATGCAGCATGGCGGGCCACACTGCAGCTGGCGCACAGAGATGAGGGGACCAGGTGCTGGCAGCAGGTGGTTGCAGCGAGGTGAGGGCGGCAGGTGGTGCTGTGGGCTGCAGGTGGAGAAGTATGGAGCTCAGCCCCCCATAGAGCTGCTGCGCCAGGTCATGGACCACGGCGGCTGGTGGGTCCACCCTCCCTGTTTGCCCTGCTCTGTGCACCCCCTGCTGCTGCCTGACAGCTCGTGAGCAGCACTCAGGGTGGAGCAGCACGGAGAGAAGGACAACACTGGCAAAGCACCATGCGTTAGCATTGCCTGGCAACTGTACCTAGGCAGCAAGCCATGGCACAGGCTCTGCTTGCATGTCTGTGCTGCTCGCCCAGTCAAGGAGTGATGAAGAGTGAGAATGCCAATGTGGTCATTCAGATGTTGTCCTTGGATTAACCAGCTGAGGCTGCCAACCTAGTATGGCAGCTTGGGTCATCAATGAGGTTCAGTTGCATACCATAAGTGGAGTCTTGCCTGCAAGTGAAGCAGGTCACTGTAGTGCCGCAGCATATGCCTTGCCGTGCTGCAGCACGCCACCGCATGATAAGGGCTTCATACCAAAAGACCCATGCCACTGGTCCAAGGTATGAATTACTTGTGAATATATTGATATGAAAATAATGTCATCATATGAATACACATACACATAAAAGCTCAATTATACTTTATGCAGCACGCCACCACAATGCCACCGCATGCAACAGACCAGGGTCCGCCACTTGTCCAAGGGCAGCCGTGTGTCCCTGTCGACCTGTCCCCCTCAGGTATGACCGCACCGACAACAGCTTCAGGCGGCTGGTGGACGTGCAGTTTGTGGCGGCCATGGGGCCCCCGGGGGGTGGCCGCAACCCAGTCACCAACCGCTACACGCGCCACTTCCACGTGTTGTATGCCACTGAGTTCAACGACATGTCCAAAACACAGGCAAGCTGTGGCTGAGGGCTGGGGCTGGGGCTGGCTGACTGCTCGATTCTTTTGTAGACGCAACGACATGTGGCCCCAAGGGCTAGGGCTAGGGCTGGGGCTGGGGCTAGGGCTAGGGCTGGGGCTAGGGCTGGGGCTGGGGCTGGGGCTGGGGCTGGGGCTGGGGCTGGGGCTGCTACCTGACATTGCTCTGTATCGCCCCACCCACAGATCTTCCAAGCGCTTGTGACCTGGTGGCTGGCTCGTGCCAAGTTCTCTGAACACTTCACAATCCTGAAGAACAGCCTTGTGGCCGCATCCCTGGACATGTGAGCTGCCCTACACCTGCCAGCTGCCATACCTCTGACATCAGGTTGCCAGCAGCCAGCCTCCTGCCGGCTGCCTTTTTGTGGCCACAATCACATGATGGGAGTGACTGGTGCCCATGGGCAAAAGCGGTTGTCGACCTTGTCACTCACCACTAAAGTGACAGCTGCCTACCTCCTTCCCGCATGACCGCCACTCTGCTATGTGTTGCAGCTACTCCTCCGTCATTGCTGAGCTGCTGCCCACACCGGCCAAGACCCACTACCTGTTTAACCTCCGGGATCTGTCTAAGGTGTTTCAGGTGAGGCTGGCACAAATGACCAAGCAGTGTTGCTGGCAGCTTCTTGTGCCCTGCCGTGTGGCTGCAGCGTAAGTGGCTGAACACTGCTCTTGTCGCAAGCTGACTGGCTTCGTTGCTTGCGCCTCTGACGGTCCCTGCCGATCCCATCCTTGTGTCGTGACATACTTGACTCAACCCTCTGCAGGGCATGAGTTCAGCGGGTGCTGACGTCATGACCGACACGGCCAAGATGATTCGACTCTGGGTGCATGAGGTGAGAACGTGGCCCGTTCCTCTCTCCTATCCCAGATGTTTAGATTGATTGCCACACATGTCACAACGCAACCGTCAAGTGCCGTCGGCTAGGTTAATGACCACTACACCAAACATATCAAGCCGATCTGCTGTCTTGGTGGCGGGCGCAGGTCCTGCGCGTCTTCCATGATCGACTCATTGACGACGCGGACCGCACTTGGATTGCATCCCTCATCAGCTCCAAGATCGAGCTGCACTTTCAATGCAAACCATCCAAGGTGTTGGAGCGCTTGCTGCTGGGGCGAGAAGACGAAAGTGGAGCTCCGGCAAAAGCGGGCGCTGCGGAGCTGCGGACGCTCATGTGGGGTGACTTCATGGTGCCAGGTGCTGAGCCGCCACGGTATGACGAGATCGCAGACGCGGTGAGTTTCCCACCGGCAAATCCATCCAGGAATCGCATACTTGTCCGCCCGCTGCCCCGCACAGCCCACCCCGCCTGCCCCGCCCCGTCCGGCCGCAACCCCGCCAGCTCGGTCCCCATCTCGCATACTCTTCTTTCGTTCTTCGTGCCGCAGCTGGCACTGTTATGGCCACACTGGGTCCACTACTGCAAAGTCGGCACCTGCCACTCCCTTCCTTGTACGCCTTGCTTCGACTGCCCATGCCCAGGCAGTCCAACCACACTCCCCTGCATTTCTTGGAGCTATCTCTCCACTGTGCAAGCCCTCGTTGCCAAGCTGTATCCTGTCCCGCACCACAGCTACCAGCGCACCGTTTCTAATGCTGCTGGCCCTACTGCTGCCCACTTCACTTCTACTTCACTGCATCAACTGCTGCCGGCCCTTGGTGCAGGCCTTGATGACCCAGGTCGTGTCCAACTACCTGTCTGAGTACAACTCAGCCAGCAAGAAGCCCCTGAACCTGGTCCTCTTCCAGTTTGCGCTGGAACACATCGCCCGCCTGGCCCGAGTGATGAGGCAGCCCGGTGGCCATGCCCTGCTGGTGGGGGTGGGGGGCAGCGGGCGCCAGAGCCTTACACAGCTGGCGGCCTTCATCCAGGTGCTTGCTCAATGGCAGACCTCTTTGGGGGATGGGGAGGATCACCTGAACATGCCAGTGGGCGGGCGGGAGGCAGCTACACAGTGTGTTGAGGGTGTGACACGGTGTGACAATGGGTGGCGGCACGTGCAAGGAACACATTGCCCAATGTAAGGGTAGGGTTGGTCAGTGGGGGTAAGACGGCAGCATGCACGTCGCTGTGGCTTGCTTGCTCATGCTTGCTTGTCTGCTTATTTGATGCAGGACCTGACTGTGTTCACTGTGGAGATAAGCTCAACCTACACGGTGGTGAGTGAACCTAGCTAGCAACAGGGATCCTACAACCTTTGGCTGAGGGCTCTAGTGGCAGCTTCAGTTGCGGATGCAGCAGGCTCTTCTTGTTCCCTGCAACCAGCTTAGTGTCCTGTGGCAGTGGCACTGTGTGGCAGAGTGGGCTCAACAACAACTGGCACGACGACCTGAAGAAGGCACTGCGGTATGCTGGGGAAAAGCGCAAGCCCAGCGTGTTCCTCTTCAGCGACTCCCAGATCCTCCAGGAGTCCATGGTGAGAGGTAGGGGTGGAGACGCTAAGTTGTGAGCGGGTGAGATATGGTTGCTGGAGGTTGAGGGGAGCTGCACACATAGCGTACGGACGGAAAAACCCGGAGAGGGAGAGGGAGAGGGAGAGGGAGAGGGAGAGGGAGAGGGAGAGGGAGAGGGAGAGGGAGAGGGAGAGACATTATGATGCTTTACCAGGTCTTAACAGTGAACGGACCCTTAGCTGCAGAGCACTGCAGCACTGGGCCCTGGCCCCTATCCTAGTCCTGCTGCTGGCCCATGAGCCTGGCTCTTGCCTTGGCAGGTTGAGGACATCAACAACTTGCTCAACACGGGTGAGGTGCCCAACCTGTTCGATGTGGGTGAGGCCCTGGCCATTGGGGAGGCAGTGCGCTCCAAGGCCAAGGCGGTGCGCATGGACAGCTCACGCGCGGACCTGTTTGCGTACTTTGTGCAAGAGGTCAGGGCGGGCGGGCGGAGGGGGTGGAAGGGCAGTGAGGGAAGAAAGAGAGTGGAGTGTCAAGGGCAGGATCAGGGGCAGGGGCAGTGGAGTGTCAGGGGCAGGATCAGGGGCAGGGGCAGTGGAGTGGCAGGGGCAGGATCAGGGGCAGGGGCAGTGGAGTGGCAGGGGGAGGATCAGGGGCAGGGGCAGTGGAGTGGCAGGGGGAGGATCAGGGGCAGGGGCAGGGTCTGGATGAGGAGATCAGGGAAGGAAGTGTTCAGGGGAGGGGGATGAAGGAGGGTAGTAGTACTGGTGCAGGGGTGCTGGGTGCCTGGCTGCTGCTGCCCCTTCCAACGTCCCCACCATCATGCGCCCTGACGTTTCAATGAGTGTCTCTGCTCCTGGTCTGCCTCCCCTGACTGCAGGTGCGCCGCAACCTGCATGTGGTGCTGTGCTTCAGCCCAGTGGGCGATGCCTTCAGGGAGCGGCTGCGCAAGTTCCCCTCCCTGGTGACCTGCACCACCATTGACTGGTACGCCACCGCCTATGACAGCTGCAGGCCTGGCTGCCACTCATCAGGACGGCATGTGACAGCATCGCACACGCCCCAGCTGTGACAACATGAGCATGGAAGCATGTGTGTTACAACAACCTAGTGATAAGTGCTGAAGGCTGCCCGTCCTGCTGATGTCTATATCACGATGTCCTGCCCCAGCCCTCACCCTACACCCCATGCCCAGCCCAGTCACCAGCACCGCACCTGTCTTGGTGCCCTGCCCTGAGCCAGCTGCCCTTAGCCTTTTAGACCAACCGCAGCCAAGGGAGGGCATCGACTCATGCCAGCCACCCCGAGCCCTACCCTACCCAGATCGTCACACGTCTTCCATCACCTGTTCCCTCTCCCCTGCAGGTTCACCGTGTGGCCTGATGACGCGCTGAGGTCAGTGGCCCACCAAGCCCTGGGCCCCCTGCAGCTCAGCAGCGACCTGCAGGAGCAGCTGGCGCAGCAGTGCATGCGCTTTCACACAGCAGGCAGGCAGCTGGCTGAAAGGTGCGGGGCAGCAGGGGGGCTGGCGCAGCGCTGTCACGATATCTGTTGTTGACACCGTGAACCCCCACAGCATGCTAAATCACTCCAAACGTACACAATGTCACGATCACAGCCTCACCTTCGCCCTCGCCCTCGCCCTCGCCTTCATTGCTCTTACGCTGACCCTGTCCAATGCCGCCCCAGCCCAACAGGGTTTCAGCAGCCTCACTTGCCTCGACTAACATGGCTGGAGCAGACCCGGACATGAGGCAGCAGGGGCGAGGGTGCAGGAACTGTTCTAGTTGTGCTGTTTTGGGATTGTGCTGTTCCAGAATCAAAGTCAGAGAGGGAGAAGTAGCAATGTCAAGGTAGAGGAGGGCTTAGATTGGAGGCACACTCAGCCCCTGTTGCCCTTGCCGCCCTGACCCTGACCCAGATCCTGCTGATGTTGCTGCCCAGGCCAACAGGTCCGCAACAGCCTAACCTGGCTGGACCACTGCCCTGCTGCCCAGGTACCGCAAGCAGCATCGCCGCTTCTTCTACGTCACCCCCACCAGCTACCTGCAGCTGCTGGAGGGCTACAGCGGGCTGCTGCTGCGCAAGCGCCAAGAGGTGGCGGCGGCGCGCAGGAGGTACCAGACAGGCCTGCACAAGCTGGCAGCCACAGAGGCATCGGTGGGTGGGAAGCCGGGTGCTGTGGTGAGGGCCAGGATGCTGGGGGTCAAGGCATGAAATCAAGGAAAGGGAAGGGGTTCAGGCCAGGGTTCAGGCTAGGGTTTCAGCTAAGGTTTAGGCTCCAGCTAGTGTGTAGGGCCAGAGGAGGGCATATTGACACATGTTTGACCCTGTTGCCTGCCCTTCAGTCTGCCCGCTGACCATGTTTGGCAAGTTGCTTTGCTGAGCCGCCTTCCCAGCTGCTGCCCAACTTCCTGCCTGCGCTCAGTTTCTCTGGTCAGCAGTGCCTTGCCCTGCTGCCGTACTGCCCTGTTCGCCCTGTCTCCTTGTCCTGGCAGGTGCAAGGCATGCAGGGTGAGCTGGAGGCCTTGCAGCCGCAGCTCATGGCCAGCAGCCAGGAGACAGAGGCCCTCATGCAGGTCATCACGCACCAGACGGCTGAGGCAGACAAGGTCAAAGTGGTGGTGCAGGTGGGTGAGCTCTATGGTGGTGCTGGCCCTTGATAGCTTGGCTACACAGCTGCCTGGCTCACAGCTGCCTGGCTCAAGGTGCTTTGCTGTTGGGCGGCTGGGTGGCACCAGCATTGCTCCAACAGGGTGCTGCTGCTGCCACCGCCACTGCTGCCACTGACACTGCTGCTGCCGCCACTGCCGCTGCTGTGTGCTGCACCCCAGCGCCGCTCGCACTCCACCAGCTGTGTTGGCTGCTGGCGGCGCTGACCTTGGAGCCCTGCAGGCTGACGAGGCCAGCGCCAAGCTTGAGGCCGCGAAGGTGAAGGCCATCAAGGACGAGTGCGAGGCGGACCTGGCGCAAGCCCTGCCCGCCTTCAACGCAGCCATCAAGGTGCGTCACACCGCACACCGCTCACAGTGATGGGTCCCACACCGCCTGCCCGCCTGCACCCTAGTCACCACCTCACTGCCGGCCAGCCTGCGTTTCTGCTCGCGTGCCTGCCACCAATTAGGCTACCCAGCCCCAGGTTTCGGTGTCACTGCTGTCATCAGCAGCATAACCACAAACATCACGTCTCTCCTGGCAAAGGTAGCCTGTATCAGATGCCAGCTGCTGCTGCTGTGGCCCTTGCCTGGCTGTAGCTGCTGTGTGGCAGCTGCTGGTCATCATCATCATCGTCACATGACAACCACCTGTGTGTAATTTAGTGGGACCCCGCTGGCTTTGCTGCGACACAGCTCAACGGGTGATGTGGCCCCCTGATCACACTCAGGCACTGGACACGTTGACCAAGAACGACATCAGCGAGGTGAAGGGCATGAAGAGCCCGCCAGGCCCAGTGCGGCTAGTGATGGAGGCCGTGTGCATCCTCAAGGGGCTGCGCCCCACAAAGCTGAAGGACCCCAACACAGGCAAGGCAGGCAGGGCAGGCCTGATGGCAGCCTTGCATAGGACGATGGGTCAAGGAGGGAGGGAGGAGAGGAAGGAGGAGGAAGGGGACGTGGAGGGAAGCGAGGGCAGGGGAGGGCAGGGGGAGCTATGCTCCTGGGACAATGCTGTAAAAAGTTATCAGAAGCTGTGTCTGTTACAGGAAGCTGGCCAGGGCAGCAGTACAGATGGGTAGGGCACAATTGCAAACTGAGGGCGCTTTGACACCCACTGATGAGTTCAGCAGCAAGGGAAGGGGAGGGAGGGATCATTGCGCTGGCGGCTGGGCTTGGCCGCAGGCAAGTTTGTGAATGACTACTGGGAGACGAGCAAGAAGATGCTGTCAGACATGGGGTTCCTAGACTCCCTGAAAACGTATGACAAGGTATGGCACAGTGCAAGGAATAGGAAGAACCCAAACAGGCAGCGAGGGTGGAGAGGGGCTCAGAGGAGCGGAGAGGAGAGGGAAGGGGAGGGAGGGGAGGGGAGACAGGGAGCGACAGGAAGCAGTGGGGAGGGGCGGGGTGGATTGGGGAGGGGCGGGAATTGATCCATGCCCAGCATGGCGTCTCAGCAAGTTTGTTACATGGACACGTTTTCTGCAAACAGCACTGTGAACAGTTTTCTTCCAGTGGCAGCCAGTGCTGGGCTTGCCTGGCTGGCGAACCTCTGTTTACAGGACAATATCGCCCCCGAGGTCATTGAAGCTTTGCAACCGCTGCTGAAAAGTAACGATTTCCAGCCAGCCAAGATAAAAAAGGTGTCGCAAGCCGCGTTCGGCCTCTGTAGCTGGGTACGAGCCATGGACACCTACAATCGTGTGGCAAAGGTGCGAGGCAGGCAGGCGGGCTAGTGCATCATCGTTGCATACAGTTTCGTATCGCTTAGCGTAATCCGCGCTGGTGAGTGGCTGTACAGAGTGGATAGCGGGTAGAGTGAATAGCGGGAGATGTGAAGTGTGAACATTGGGAGTCGTAAAGAGTGAATAGTGGGAGGGGTGGCATGCGGACATGTGCAAGTCGAGCTGGGCCTCCAAATACCTGGAGTTGCGGCAGCCAGGACTGTGGCGCAGAGCCACGAGAGTGCAATGCTGAGCGCTGGTACCGACATGCATCGCTGCGCAGGTCGTCGGGCCGAAGCGCGCTAAGCTGGGCGAGGCCGAAGTGCAGCTGGGCGTGGTGATGCGCGCTCTTGCGTCCAAACAGGCGGAGCTTGCAGCCGTCGAGGCGAAGCTCGCGGAGTTGGGCACGCAGCTGGACGCCGCAAAGGCTAAGAAAGATGGGCTTGAGGTACGAGAACACGGGCACATCAGTGACGGCGTCGATGCCTGTTGGCTGCCAGAACCAGAGGGCGGCTGGCTGGTTGCTCCAAGTGTGTGTATGGTGCTGGTGCTCGTTACGAATTTGCAGGCAGAGGTGGCTTTGTGTGAAGAGAAGCTGGACAGGGCGCATAAATTGATTGGTGGATTGGGCGGGGAGAAGGTCCGCTGGACCACTGCTGCTGCGGAGTTGGGTCACCTCTATGATCACCTGGTAGGAGTGAGGGGTGGGTGGGTGGGGTGTGGGTGCAGGAGGGGGTTTGTGCGGCAGGTGAAGGAGCAGGAAGGTACACAGGTGCAGGGTGAGGAGCGATTAGCAGGTGCGGCAACAATTAGCACCACCCCTGATGTTGGTGAGTTGCCATACCCAGCATGATGAAGTAACCCACTAGTGTAACCCTGAACGTCGCTGTGAATGAGTGCTGCAAGGAGTGAATGAGTGCTATGAGTGAATGAGTGCTGCAATGAATGGTGATGCAATGTCCCTGCCACCCTGCCGCTGCCTCCAGGCCAGGTCACTGACCCTTCCCCAACGCTTGTGCGTGCTTGCATTCTGGGCTGTAGGTGGGGGACATGTTGCTGAGCTCCGGCGTCATTGCCTACCTAGGCGCATTCCCATCTGAGCTCAGAGCCGACACTGTCGAGGGCTGGACCAAGGTGGTTGTGTGCAGCTGCTGCAGGCTTCATACCATTAAGCATCAGCCCCCCAACAGAGCACGGTTTTGCATACCTCACCTGTTCTTGCCAGCCAGCCATGCTTAGCGCGCATTCACCCGGCAAGCCATGTCCTGCGACCCGGTGCCGCAGGAGATGGTGCTACACGGCATCCCCTGCTCCCCCTCCTTCAACTTCATCACCGCCCTGGGCGACCCGGTGAAAGCTAGACAGTGGGCCATTTGGGGCCTCCCCCGCGACGATGTCAGCGCCGCGAATGGCATCATTGTGGCCGAGTCGAAACGATGGCCGCTCTGTATCGACCCACAGGTGTGAGCCTGGTTCATTGGTGAGCCTGGCAGCAGAGTGGTAGTGGTGTGACGAGTGTGAGACGGGACCGCTTTTCAACTGGCTCTCGACGATACCCAGTTTTACATAGACGGACATTGCGGCACGACAAGGACAGACGGGTGAACAGACGTCACTGATGCGTTCATATTGTCTTGCCAGCAGCAGCAGCTAGCAGCAGGTTGTGCCAGCAGCAGCAGCCAGCAGCTAGCAGCAGGTTGTGCCAGCAGCTAACAGCAGGTTGTGCCAGCAGCTAGCAGCAGGTTGTGCCAGCAGCAGCAGCCAGCAGCAGCAGCAGCTAGCAGCAGGTTGTGTGACTTGCATTTCCCACCTTGCCACCGTTTCCACCGTTTGCACCTCCGCCCTTGGCCACAGCCCTCAAACCGGCTCTCAGCCCCTCCCCTTGCTGTGTATATGTCATGTGCAGGGCCAGGCCAACAAATGGATCCGTGCCATGGAGGCGCAGAACAAGCTGGTGGTCCTGAAGCCTGCAACAGACCCCAACTACCTACGCACACTGCAGGTTTGTGGCAGCGACTGGTGTGGTGGAGCAGGCAGGCAGGTCCTACACTAGGCAAAATAATGATTGCTCACACGAGCTGGGGGCAAAGGAGTAGCACAGCCGTGGCACAGTTGACATAGAAAGGTGGGGCGTAGTTGAGTCGAGCCATTGTCAGTCAAGTTAAGTGCATGCTCGGTGCTCATGACAGACAGATCAACAGTGTCTGGCAACCAGCAGAGTTAGTTTAGTCGGCTGGGGTCATAGGAGCCAGGTGCTCGGCGAAGCTGCCCTGCACGTTGGTGGTGCAGCAAGTAGGGGACCACATAGCTGTCAGTAAAGGGCAGGTGCTTTCGGGCAGCGGGCGGGTGAGGCTGCTGGTGGCGACTTGGGCATGCAGGCCACACTGCCTGTGGGGCGGCCAGTGCTGCTGGAGGGTCTGGGGGAGGCGCTGGATGCGTCGTTGGAGCCAGTGCTGCTGCGCCAAACGTTCAAGCAGGTGGATGAGGGGAGAGGGGGGAGCCAGGGCCCTGGAGCGGCTGGTGGGCTAGGAATATTTGGGTAAAGGGGAGACCTGAAGTTAGGTCAGTGAGGAAGGAGAAGAAGAAGAAGAAGACTACTCCAGATATATCTTTGAGGCATCGAAGGAAGAGGTATTGCCTGGGGCATGGCCTGCTCCCACTGCTTGAGAGTGAGCCTTAGAATAGAGATTAGGGTAGGGGTGGGGTTTAAGAAGCTTATGGAAGAAGAGGGAGGCTCAGAGGAGGGATTGGGGTGGGGGTGGGGGTGGGGGTGGGTATGGGGGAGGTAGGGGAGTGGGCCTGCTGGGCCCGCCCTGCCGGCCTTCCAAGCGCCCATGCCACTGATGGAGAGGTGCTGGTGTCTGTGTGTTACTGCTACGGCTGCTGCTGCTGGGTGCTGGGTGCTCCGCCCCGCCCAGGCGGGTGTGATGTGCGTGAAGCTGGGCGACGCTGTGGTGGAGTGGCCGCCTGAGTTCAGGCTGTTCATGACCACCAAGCTGCGCAACCCCCACTTCCCGCCAGAGGTCAGTGCCTGAGCCCGCCACGCTGACGCCTGCCGGCTGCTGCCTGCACAGCAGCTGCACCCATTCCTATACCCACTATAATCTATTGAAGGGCTCAAGGCCCAGATAGAGCCCTTCTCTCTAACCAGCTGAAGGGCTTGGCATGGAGGGCTCACCACGCCGCGCCAGGAGGCCTGCTACGTGCCGAAAACAGCTGCCTCTGTCACAATGCATGCTCCCTTTTCTTCAGCGCCACGTGCCAAACAGCTGCAGCCACCCCAGTTTCATTGCTAGAAGGCTTGAGCGCTGCACCTGTCACAGCAGCTTCCTCGGCAAGTCGCAGCCATAGCCACATCCCTTGCGCATCCTCCCTGCCTTGCCCCTTGTTGCTGCCGCTCTGGCTTATGCTGTCATGACGCTGCCACCCCCACTCTTGACCCCCCTGGGTGTGACCCTCACGTGCAGGTGTGCACGCGAGTGTGCCTCCTCAACTTCTGCATCACCCCCACTGGCCTGGAGGACCAGCTGCTGGGCATGACTGTGGCCAAGGAGAGGCCAGACCTGGAGGAGGACAAGGCGCGCCTCATCGTGCAAGGTGTGCAGGTGCAGAGGTGCCCAATGGCCCCTGGTGCTGGGGCGGTGACCTACTGCCAGGGTGACCTCCCTGTTCCCAGTTACCTCCCAGTTGCCTCCCACTCATTACGTGCAACTAGTTACCTCCTACTAGTTACCTCATACTAATTACCTCTCACTAGTTACCTCCTGCTAGCTACCTCCCAGTTGCCAGTGTGACCTGGGCCTGCCTAGGACCCTGGTCTCCAGCTGCTAAAGAGCAGGCCCCGCAGCACCGCAAGCTTGTACGGCAGGCCAGGCTCCTCACACGCCCCCCACCACGCAGTGTGCATAGGGACTCACACGTGTGCCCCACACCCTACTTCTGGTTCTTGCAAAGGCCTGGTTTAGGCAAGTCTCTGTATTCTACTGCCAGAGTGGTATGGGGGACTCACAAGTGTGCCCCACAGCCTTGTGCCCTGCTCTACACCTTCTTTGCCACCTGCTCGCGGCTTGTCAGCACGGAGACAAAGTCATGACCGCTCCGTATGGCCGCTCATGGCTTGTTATCACACCTGCTCTAACCAGGCAGGTTAGCCAGCATACATTTGCATCGGGCTGGACCCAAGCCTGTCAGCATATTGCTTTGACCAGGCAGGCAGGCAGGCTGGCTGGCCAACATGCAGTTGCGTCGAACTAACCCCAGGTGTGCCCCACCCTGCCTCACAGCTCAGCTCCTTGCCTAGTTGGAGCAACCCATGCAGAGCTGTTCATCCTTCTATCACGTTCACTGTCCTGTTGGCGTGCCTGTCGCTTCCGCGTCCTGGCCGTGGCGCGTGTCACAACAGCCGCACGCACTGCCTTGTCTTCTTCAGGCGCTGAGAACGCGCGGCGCTTGAAAGAAATCGAGGACCAAATCCTGCGCGTGCTGAGCAGCAGTGAAGGCAACATCCTGGACGACGGCGAGGCTGTCGATGTGCTGCAGGCCAGCAAGAAGCTGAGTGACGACATCGCGGTTAAGCAGAAGGACGCGGAGCGCACCGAAGCAGCCATCGATCGTGCACGAACGGTGCGTGTGTACATGGGCTTGTCGACAGGCTATAGTGCTGTGGTGCTCAGGGTCAGTGGGCTGGGCGGGTGAGTCGAGTATGGCCAGGTGTGCGGTCAGTGTTTTCAGTGGGGTGCCAGTAGGGACAGCATGCATGAGAGGTGGTGGCGCATCACAGGCTCCTCTAGACAGCCAGAAAATAGAATAAGTGGGCCGCTGCTGCATGCTTAGAACCTTATCGTCCAGCCGCTGCCTGTCATTGCCTGGCTGTACCAGGGGTGACTTAGTGGTTCAAGGACTGCGGTGCAGCGAGCACAAGGCAAAGCAGGCAGTGGCAGCAGTACATTTTCACCAATGTCTGTCGTTAGGCCGGGCATCTTGGTAGGCCTAGCTGCAGTGGTGCAGGCTCGGGCTGGGCTGGGGTGGCAGTGGCCTGGGAGCAAACACTGCCTGGCTCAGCCCGATGTGCCTAGCCCTGCCTGCTTTCCTGACCAAGGCCGACAACCCTACTGCTCTGCTGCTGGTGCGCGGGGTGCGTGGCCCCTGCTCACGTGTGCTGTGCCCACAGGCGTATGCACCCATTGCCGCTCATGCATCCACGCTGTTCTTCTGCGTGGCAGAACTGGCCAGCTTGGATCCCATGTACCAGTACTCGCTTGCATACTTCTTTAATCTGTTCATACGGTGGGTGGGTGTGGGTGGGTACCGCCTAGGGTGGGTGTGCCCAGGGTGGCCTATGGTGGCCTAGCTACCACTTTGTAATTAGGCATGCATGCATTATGAATGCATCCTGCCTTCCTTGCTCCATCTCTTGAGCTGGCACAGCCTGGGCTACCCTCCTTGGTCTAGCTGCCCGCCATTGGGATGGTTGCTACATACAGGTCTGTGGACGAGAGCCCCAAGGCAGCGATTGTGCCTAAGCGCCTGGAAATGCTGCGTGATTACTTCACATTCTTCTTGTTCACCAATGTCTGTCGGTGAGTGTTGAGCGGAACCAGCTGCTGGGCAGGCGCTGCAGGAGCCAACACTGGTATGGTCTTATGCAGCGACTGCCCTCGAGCACCACCTGCACGCACTGGCTTAAGCCGCAGCTTCTGTGTATGTGTGCACTTGCTTGTGGCTGGTGCCGATCGCGCCTGCCCGTCACCATTGTGGGCGCAGGTCTTTGTTTGAGAAAGACAAGCTGCTTTTTGCATTTTCGTTGGCGACCGCTCTCGCCGCATCTAGCGGTGACCTGGACCGCGCGCAGTTGCGCTTCTTAATGACGGGAGCGCTTTCGATGGACAACCCGCACCCAAACCCCGCGTCGTCCTGGCTGTCCGACCAGGCATGGTCACACTTGTGCGAGCTGGACGGGTTGGCGGCCTGCTTCAATGGACTCCGTGCGTCGCTTTCGACTCACACTGAGAAGTGGCGGCGATGGTGTGATGCGCCGACGCCGCACCAGACTCCCTTGCCGGATGGGTTCTCGGAACGCTTGAGCTCCTTTCAGATGTTGCTGGTCGTGCGATGCGCCGTGATGGACAAGCTGGTGCCCGCAATACAGGTGGGCGCGACCTGCGTACTCCGGCAGCAGCCACGGATTCACCCACTGATGGGACGTATCAGATGTACCTTAACCGCGCCTTAACTGCATCCTCGTGCGCTACGTGCATGCAGGCGTATGTGGCGGAGGTCTTGGGTGCCCGCTACGTGCAGCCGCAAACCTTCCGCCTAGACACAGTGTTCGCGGACTCCGCCGCCGCTGTGCCCCTCGTCTTTGTCCTCTCTTTTGGATCCGACCCCATGGCTGAGCTCCTCAACTTTGCCGAGGAGCGACGAGTACGGGTGCGTGGCTGTTCATACAGCAGCCCACCGCATGACGTCCCACACTAGTTGTCTCACTCTCGCGCCCATCGTGTCGCGTGCCTCGTGCCCAGCTCATTCTGTCGCGCGCATGGTCTGAGCAAGTCCTGTCGATTTCGTTGGGATGTGGTCGTCCTCAACTGCTCCTCAGCACACGATCCTGAAAAGGTGCTGTGCTTGTTGTCGCCACAGGTGGAGACGGTGTCCCTGGGCCAGGGCCAGGGGCCAATAGCGGAGCGCTGGGTCAACACCGCCATCAAGGAGGGCTTCTGGGTCGTGCTACAGGTGAGAGTCTGCGAGGGCGAGCATGAGGGGCATGGTGAGGCGTTGCTGGATGCCAACACACCCCAACTTAACACCTTCCTGCCTTGACGTCCTTCATCGCATGTCAACCTCGACAGTTCGATAGAGGGTAGCAAGTAATGGTGATAGCATGCCTGATAACCCTCTTGTTGCATGATGACCTGGCAGTTATTGTGTCCTTCTGATGAGCCAGCTGGAGCCTGGTGCCAATGACATTGGACACCCAACAATGTGAGCATTCAAACACCGCACTGAAACAAAGGTTGCACCAGGCCCTGCATGGGCTGCATGTGTTGAAATGTGCAGAACTGCCACCTGGCCACATCCTTCCTGCCCCGTCTGGAGCTGCTGTGTGAAAAGAGCCTGGGCGGGGAGGGGCCAGCGGGGGCGGTCAGCCCCAACTTCCGGCTATGGTTGACTTCCTACCCCTCCCCACACTTCCCTCAAGCCATCCTGGAAAACGGGTTGAAGATCACCAATGTGAGGGCCAGGGCAGGGGCCATGCCAGGGTTAAGAAGCAGGGCCGAGGCAGGGGCCAGGTGTTAGGCAATGGGCAGGGCCATGGTATGGGGTGGGTACCAGGCAAGGGCAAGCACTGGGGCAGGGGTGGTACTGCCAGCTGCGGTTCGATAGTCATGCAAGGCTGATGGAGGCATTTGTTCTGGACCTGCTGCGTTGCCCTTGGTGGCACCTGGCTTTGCCTGCTGCCCCTGTACTGCTGCCTCCACCCCTGCCCTCCCTCTGCCGCACTCACGGCTGATCTAGCCTCCCAAACCCTTCACCTCGGCTGCTGCTGCTGCTGTTGACATGAGTGCAGGAACCACCCAAGGGGCTGCGAGCAGGCCTGGAGCGCATCTACCGCAGCGACCCCCTGGTGGACCCTGCCTTCTACGAGGGTGTGGCTAACATGCAGGCCTTCAGGAACCTGCTGCTGGGCCTGGCGTTCTTCCACTGCGTTGTGGTGGGCAGGAGGTGCGCAGGAGCTGGGGGAGTGTTGGGAGGCGGCAGGAGAGGTGGGGGGTTAGGGTCCTCACCCTCACTCTCACCCTTACCCTCCTCCTCACCTTCACCTCGCCTTCACCCTCGCCTTCACCCTCCTCCTCCTCACCCTTACCCACACCTCCACCCTCACCCTCACCCTCACCCTCACCCTCACCCTCACCCTCACCCTCACCCTCACCCTCACCCTCACCCTCACCCTCACCCTCACCCTCACCCTCACCCTCACCCTCACCCACACCCACACCCACACCCTCACCCTCACCTTTACCCACACTGGGTTGCTGCTTCCCCAGGCTGTATGGACCCGTGGGTTGGAACATCCCCTACACCTTCAACGAGAACGACCTGCGCATCAGCCTACGCCAGCTGCGCATGTTTGTGAGCGAAGCCCCGGTGGGGGATGATGTGCCCCTGGCCATGCTGACTTACACGGCCGGGGAGTGTAATTATGGTGGCAAGGTGAGTGGGAAGGCAATCATCATCAGCAGCAGCAGCAGCAAGCAGCAGCAGCATGGCATGGCAAATGCCAAACATAGACGTTGATGCAGGCTCAGTGCCGCCAGTAGCAGCAACAAAATGTTACTCCTAGCAAAGCCAGCTACAGCCTGGTCTAGAAGCCTAATACCAACATACTAAGGCCGGCCACACCCTTAGCTCCAAGGCCACGCCATGCAAGCCTGCCTCACACACATGCTTTAAGGCGAGCAACATACTACCACTGCAACCACGTGAAGTGAATGTATCACGGAGGGGTCGCTTGTCAAGCCTAAGTGCACACACACAACATTGCCAAGCAGCGCTGCCACCATGCGCCAGGTCTTGCTGGCTGCAGCGCCGTTTTCAAATCTAGTTACCGCGCTGTACTCCTCCGCGTCCTGCGCAGCTGTTTGATGCGACATGCCACAATGCCTGACAGCTAGCTTACATCTCTTGCGAGGTCCAGCAGCTCGTCCGATGTGCTGCGGCTGTTATCCACGCTACGGCTGCAACTCGCTCCCACGGCTGCTCCCGAAGCACCTGCGGGAAGGCGATGAGCGAAGCCATGTCCGACTTTGTGTTATACAACAACGACCAACATCCTGCTGGCGGTCACTTTTGGCTGCGCTCTGTACAGCATGCATGCAACCTTTCAGGGAGGCAGGCAGACTGGCTGCCTGCTGCCTGGCTGCCTGCTGGCCGGCTGCCTGCCTGGCTAGCTGGCTGGGTGGCCTGTGTAACCTGGCTGGCGCATTGCTGCGCACAGGTCACAGACGGTAAGGACCGGCGCACCCTCATGGTCCTCCTGTCGCGCTTCTACAACGACCAGGTGGTGGCGGGAGGGGCAGACCTGGCGCCACGCGCCTGGGCCGGTACGGCCAGTGCCCCTGTGCCCCTGAGCAGCGCAGACTGCCTGCTGCTGGAGGACAGCCCGTACCTCAGCCCAGAACCAGGTGCGGCTGCTGGGTGGGGCCCTGGCCAAATACGATTTCATCCACCTTGATAGTCTGGTGGAAGCTTAGGACCAGGCCTTACATATGTTTTGAAATATAAAGCTGGTGGAAGCCAGATTGAGTTGAACTCAGGAAGGGCTACTGGGTGCGGCCCAGTCAAGTAATGAGGCCTGTCGCTCTATTGCTTTGCATCCCAACCATGTTTCGAAGTCGTGTTTCACAAGTCAAGGCCGAAGGTATGCCCCACAAGGTAGAATGGGGCCCACCGGGTGCGGCTCTGGCGGGATGAGCCTCTAGGTTTGCTCACGCAATCGTGCTCAACACTGCAAGAAAGTATACAGAAGCCAGGGGCAGCAACGTCCGGCTCCGGGTTAGGCACAAGACCGCAGTGCAATGGCCTGCCTGCTCCTGCGTGCCTCCCTCCCTTCCTCCCTAACCTCCCTCCCTCCCTGTCGCTCCCCTTATGGCCGGGGTGGCTGCCTGAGCTGGCCCCGTGTGCCCTTGCCCACAGCGCCCCTGCCAGCCTACCTGGCATGGATGTCCGAGCTGCCGCTGAGTGAGGCGCCCTCAGTGTTTGGCCTGCACCCTAACGCCCTGGTCACCCGGGACCTGCAGGACACAAAGCTGCTGCTGGACAGTCTGCTGCTGACACAGAGCCAGGTGCGGCCAGCAGGCTGGAGGGTGTGGGGAGGGGAGGGCGGAGCGGGGCGGGGCAGGGTGGGGTGGGGTGGGGTGGGGTGGGGTCTGTTGTATGAGTCGCAAATCCTGGCAGCAGGGCAGTGGTAGGCTACGCCACCTTGTTCATGACCCACATTAAGTGCTCGTTTGCCGTTGCAGGGTGTGGTAGGGATGGGAAGGGCAGAGCGATGGGGATTGACCAGGGATGCGTGCATGTGTTGTGTTGAGCAGCCCAGTGCATGGAGGTGCAGGGGAAGGGCTGGAGGTGCCTTGCAGCTGTGTCCGCTCCTTGCCTCCCTACTCGACAACAGGGCGACTGCCGGACAAGGCAATTGCTCCAGTGGCCAGTGTTGAGGCAGCCTGGCTGGGCGGGGTGCGTGGTGTTGCATGCGTCTGCTGCTGCAGGCTGGGGGGGCGGGGGGCCTCGCTGGGGTCAGCCCAGAGGAGCAGCTGGGGACAATGGCAGCGGACATCCTGGACCGCCTTCCGCCTAATTTTGATATTGAGGCGGCCCAGGTGCAAAGGGGAGGGAGCAAAAGGAGTGTCCCAGGGGCAGGGCCAGGGGCAGGGCCAGGGGCAGGGCCAGGGGCAGGGCCAGGAGCAGGGGCAGGAGCAGGGGCAGGGCCAGGGCCAGGGGCAGGGCAGGGCCAGGACCATGGGCAGGGGCTGTGGGTAATGGCAGGTGTTGAAGGCGTAGTGGAACAGGGCCACAGCAGCTCAGAGCTGTCATCATGTCTACCCATATCTTACCAGGCCCACCAGCCATTGCCTTGGCAGCTGCCCTCCCGTGTGTCGCTGCTGTTGCTGCACTGCCCTCCCGAGTGTCACTGCTGTTGCTGCAGCACCAGCACCCCAGCACCTACCTTGAGAGCATGAACACAGTGCTGGTGCAAGAGCTGGGACGCGCCAATGTGCTGCTAGCCATCATTCGAGCCAGTCTACATGAGCTCAGCAAGGCAGTCAAGGTGGGCGCAGCTGGCAGTCCTCTAGCTGGGCAGCGGCGGCTAGGCAGCGACCAGCCGGCTGGGCAGGGGCCTGAAGGTGCCATATGCTGTGTAGGGGTAGGCTAGGTCCAGGCACCTGTGTCAGACATCCAGGGCTGTTGTCATGCGCCTTGTCTGTTCTCTTGCCTTCACTTACTGTTGCTGCTCCCTCTGTGTAAGCTGGGTGCAGGGCAGGTGGTGGGCTGCGGGAGGGAGGTGGCAGCAGCAGGGCAGGTGGTGGGGTGCAGGAGGGAGGTGTCAGCAGCAAGGCAGGTTGGGAGGTGCAGAGCAGGTGAGGTACATGCAAGGTGGCAGGGTGAGGGTGGAGGCCCGGTGTGTGCCCCCATGCCTCATGCCTCATGTGTCTTTGACCCGTACTTGTTTCCGTGTCCGCGGCCTTGCACTTCTTGCCCTTCATCGCGCTTTGTAGTAGACGGCACTTCGCGACTGTCTCCACTCTCACGACTCTCACTCTCGCGACTTGCGATGGACCTACATCGCTGGACTGACGATTGACCATCCTCCGCAGCGCATGCACGCATCACAGACTGTGATGTCATGGGACAGCATCCTGGGTTCGCCTGGGTCACCTGGGTTCTCAGCGCATGCTTCCATCAGTGGCGTACATCACAGACACGTGTCATCCTGACACCTGGGTGCAGGGCCTGGTGGTGATGAGCGACGCCCTGGAGAAGGTGGCGGCGGCGCTCCTGACTGGGCGGTGAGCAGTTGGCTAGGGGTGGGGCGGGTGCCCACGGTCTGATGTGGGTGGGGCGGGTGGCTACGGGCAGGGGGTCCGGGGAGTGGGGCCAAGGTCAGGGAGGGTGCCCAGCTGCTTGCTAGCCGTTACAGTGGCCTAGCCACCAGGGTTTACCAGTTCAGGGGGCTGGCCAGGTGTGGCAGCCATGTCACAGCAAGCACACAGTCCATTGGTGAGGCACTGGTAGCATCTGCCCTCCATGGTGACCAGCTGCTGCCACCCTTCCCTGGCAAGGTAGGGCAGATGTTTGGCTCCCTGCCAACACGAGTCCCACACTGGGGCAACAGGTTATAGAGTGCAGCAGCTCTCGTGATTGTGATAGAAAGCCGGCAGAGCAGTAACCGCTACATGGTTGCCTCTTTGCCAGTCGCCAGCGCAAATCTCATATGTGGCGCCTGCTGTCGTGTACCACGTGCGCAGCGTCCCAGAGCTGTGGCTTGCGCGCTCCTTCCCCAGCCTCAAGGCGCTGGGGCCCTACGTGCGTGAAGTCATTGACCGGGTGGAGTTCTTCGCGAGCTGGCTTGCAAACGGCCCGCCGGTCGTCTATTGGCTTTCCGGCTTCTTCTTCACTCAGGTCAGAGTGCGGAATTTAAAACGGCATGCTGCTGAAACACCTGACCATGTCAGGCATTACTCAAACCACTTGGTCACCCTGTGTGTAGCAGAAACGCCAACAAATGTCATGCGATGATGACTGAAGTTGTGCAAATGCCAAGTGATGATGATGGCTCCAGCTGACACCAGGCATAGCCATGATCCCCGGCAACTACGTCCCACTGCACTCTGCACGTGCTCATGTTGCCGCAGGCCTTCCTGACAGGTGCGAAGCAGAACTACGCACGCAGACACAAGGTGCCAATTGACCTCATCGACTTTGACTTTGAGGTCCGCGACCGCAAGGGCGCTGCAGACAAGCGGCCGGAGGATGGCGTGTTGGTGTGAGTGCATGCTACAACATGCACCTAGCTAACTGTCACAGACAGCAGGGGTCACCCATGCTGGTCCTGTGATTCAGCCGGTGCATGATTACAGGGCAATCACGAGGTGGCAGATCAAAGTCACAGCTGGTATAGGGCTATGTGGGGGTCAACCAAGGCGCTGGGCGCCATCTTATGGCTATATTCACACTGCAAGCAAGCATGCACAAGGCATAGGCTAGGTCTACCCACGGCCGCAGCCTCTGGCTCCAACACCCCCATGTACCCAGATTTGACCCATATCTTGACCCAGATTTGTTCCAGATTTGACCCATGACTTCATGCCACAGCTGCTGAGCTCACACCCCCTTGCACTGGGCCCGTCACTGCTGCGGCCGTGCTTAAAGTAGTTGAGGGAAAAAAGGCTGATGGATCACCCTATGAGGACTGCAAGCAAGCATGAACAAGGCAGCAGCTCAGCATGTTGACCAAACCCACCCCCTGTGTGCGGCAAGGTCAGGGATATGGTAAGAAGAGCTGGAATAACGCACTCGTCTGCCACATGGACAACACTGCTTTGGCTGCTTTGCAGGCGGGGCATGTTCCTTGATGCGGCAGCTTGGGACTACGAGCAGCACTGCCTGTGTGAAAGCGATCCCAAGGTGTGTGCTGTGCTCTGACTAGGGTCCCGGCCCACCCTACCTGCCGCTGGAAAGATGTGCTGGCCACGGGTGAGGGGGAGGGGTAGTCTGTACCCAATGGATTGTGAGGATGGACCTCTGCGTGCTCGCCTCTCTAATGCTGACGCTAGTGCGGGGTGTGAGTCGGGGAAGGGGAGGGGGGCAGGGGAGAAGGCTGCCCTGCCTTAATTGTCAACGTGCAACCTTCCAAATCAGGTACCTTTGTGATAGTAATGGTCGACATTGCTAAACCCTTATCTTGTCACAGCATTGGTGAAGCTATCATCACACTGCCCCTTGTCGAGAACATTGTGCTTTGCATCACACGCTGACATAGCGGGATTGTTCCTTTTGTGATGCTGTATTGCAGGTGTTGTTTGTACAGTTGCCTCCCATGTTGTTCCTACCCGCCAAAGTGGAAGACTTCACTAAACGGCCTCACTATCAGTGTCCCCTTTACAAGACGAGCGAGCGCCGAGGCATCCTCAGCACCACCGGTCACTCCACTAACTTCGTGTGTGACATCCGCCTGCCTTCCTTCCAGCCTCAAGCTCACTGGGTCATGCGGGGGTGTGCTGCATTGACGAGCCTCGATGCATGACAACAATTGAATAGGACGATTACTTATCTCAGCCATGACCTTTGCATTTGCACATGTGCATCCAGTTTGCGTGTGCTGTGCATGACATGGCGCAAAACCATTTTCTGCTTTCGTAGTGTATGGCATTGGTCTAGGGGCGTGCCTGGGGAGGCATTACAGCGGGTTATTTGGGTGAGCCGAGGCGGGGCCGTGGCTGCAGCGAAACCGTCCTGGTGCACGATCCTGCCAAGGTGTAGCGCGTGAGAAACGCGCTGCCTGGTAAAGGAAACCACAGAAATGTGAAACTAGGTCATGTAATCAATGGAGCTCCCCACACTCGCTGCAGAGCCACAATAAGGAATGTTCGAGAGGCGCAAGTGCTTTGGTTAAAAGCACAGCAGTGCCTGCAGACCACCACCAGGCCCCGTTTCCAATACCGGAGTTGGAGTTGGAGTTGGAGTTGGAGTTGGAGTTGGAGTGCTTGGAGTTGGAGTTGGAGTCCTCGCGGAGTCGCCAGCAGCACTAGCCACCAGCCCAACCGCCGACTCCAACTCCGCCATTTCCAACCGCGGAGTCCGGAGTTGGAGTCCGGACTCCAAATCGACTCCAAATCGACTCCGCGGAGTCCCCAGGACTCCAGCCCCCCCCCCCCCCCCCCCCGGAGTGCGGAGTTGGAGTTGGAGTCGGACATTTCATGGAAATCCTTAGCTGGCCGGATCATGGTGATGGTGCATTAGCAGCTTCAGGCTCCGGCGCACGTACTATAAGGTGGACATCGCAGCAGGACAACATGTTCGCGTCCCTCGCTGTCAAGTGCGTTGCCGAGTGCGCTGGCAAGCCAACTTGGGGGACCTCTTGGCTGCTGAGGCCCAGAAGCATAGTGTGGCACTGGGCCGGAAGATGTCATCGCAGCAGATTACGTGCAACGGGGATGTCAGGCCGTCTACGCGTATCACAAGGCGCTCAACAAGTACAAGTGGCATAGCACTGGCATAATACAAATGCTTAGGTGTTGATGTAGTGAAGGCATTTGTCGTTGCAATACCCAGGTGCGTCAGCAACACTCACAGTTGCAGCCGCAACAGCCTCTGTGGCAGCAACTGCATCATGGGTGGGACCAGTGGTGGGAGCCCACTAGCTCCCATCACCCCTTGAGCCAGCCTCTCACATGGCTACGTACATGGCACCCATGTGGACTTCGCTTACATCGAGAAGCACCTGTTCCCGTCTGGCCTGTGGGGCCCCGGGCCCGGGCCAGCAGCAGCAGCAGGAGGAGCAGCAGCAGCTGGGCAACACAGCCCTGCCCCTGGCCTGTTGCTGCAGCCTCCCACCTCCCCTACACCCCTGGCAGCAGCTGGCAGGGTGACAGGGCTGATGCAACCTCCCTACTCCCCCATACCCCTGGCAGCAGCTGGCAGGGTGGAAGGGCTGCAGCTAGGGCTAGAGCACAGAGGAGCATGCAGTGTCTACCTTTTTGTCCCACAGTGCCAAGAGCCTCAAGAAGACCACGGGCTTTTTTGACGGACTGCAATGTGTTTGTCTGCTTGGATGGAGCTGTTGGTGTCTACAAGAAGGCAGCTGACACAATCAATCAGCTGCAAGGGAGAGAGCGCAAGGCTACTCGTGTTGCTGCCAAGAAGCACTAGACTAAAACTAAGCATGTGTGGTACTCGGACACTCTAGCCTTTCTCTTGCGTCATGTGTTTTCTGCGTCCTGCTTGCGTTGGCATGTGACCTGACCTGACTGGCTTCAACACATGTAAAACATCTCCACCTGAATCAATTGAGTAGTCAGACTCGTTCCGCTGCAATTACAACATTCACTGCAAACCGCTTTACGAAGTCGAAGTCACCTAACGTCGAAGTCAGAGAAGTCGAATGCATAACGAGACAAGCAGACAAGCAGACAAACGTCCAGCATGTAAGAAACAGCCAGGCCAGGCATCGTCGGCGGGCAGTGCGGCGCCGTATGTCCCTCGCGTTATTCACTTCAATCGCATCCATGGGCGGCAACACAAATGGGCGGAGCACAAATGAGCAGCGGCTCTAAGTCGAGACATGTCCAACTCCAACTCCGGGCCAAACCGCATTGGAAACGGTCGGAGTTGGAGTCCAAAAAGTGTCGACTCCAACTCCAACTCCGGGCCATTGGAAACGGGGCCTTAGCCACTTACGCACATCAGGGGACGTACATCAGCATGCAGTCATCAACATTGATGCGTGGCGCCGGCTTGGTGCGTGGGACGCCGTTTAGGCCTGCAAATGTTAGCCGTAGCTCCGCCGTGCAGGTCAGCTGCAACAGGAAGGTGCAGAAGAAGACCCGGTGCGCGCTGCACGCCTGTCAAGCGCTCTGAAGGGCGCGCTGCAAAGTTGTGGCCGGTTGCTGTGTAGGGTCGTCCTTACAAAGGATGTCCCAGGTGTAGGATCCCCTGGCGAGATTATGCTAGTGCCTGTGGGCTACTGGCGAAACTACCTCCAGCCCTCTCGCCTCGCCAACATCGCTAGTGAGAGCCTCCTTAGGTGTGTGCGCTGCGCCCTGGACACTCCAATGATGGCAGACAGAGCTGGAAGCCATTTTCGGGCACTTTTGCCCTTGCAGTGGCATCCGTAAGAAGAAGGAAGCCGAGCTTCGTGCCAAATTGGAGGCAGGTCCTGCTCGGAGCATCCTGCTTACGAATCTGCCAGCCAGCCAGTCTGTTTGTCTGCTTGCCTGCTTGTCTCTCAGTCCTGCTGACCCTGCTTGTCTCTCAGCCTTGCTATCAGACTTGGTGATTACAGACCTGCATGTCTCTGCACAGGAGAAGGCCAAGGCACAAGGGTTTGCAAACGCGCTAGCTGCTATTGGCAAGTTTGTGATCAAGAAGAAGACAGGGGACAAGGACCAGATCTATGGCAGTGTACAGGTCAGTCACCAAGCTGACAAAGGCGCAAAGCCAGCAGCATGATGCCCCAGTCAAAGCCTGGGAGCATGCCTTCCGCTTACGAGGGCAGCCCAAACTGTGCATTGTGCTCAAAGTCGCCCATCAGTCGCCGCACTGGTTCTTGCCAGCTGGAAAACAGAGCAGACCAGTGAATGCAGCTCCATGCTCTGCATCACACCATGTGTCACGTCTACAGTCGCATGTACATTACACTATTTGGGCCGGCGCTAGAAGATATAGGCACTAGGATATCAACAGCGAACAGACCGTTGTTACTCAGTCATCAGATACCGCTGCATTTGCCATGTGCTGCTGCAGACCAGCGAGATTGCAGATGCCATTTACCAGCAAACTGGGCGCAGTGTGGCTGATGCTGAGTTCACCATCCCGGAGATCAAGTCTGTGGGCACCTTTGAGTGCAACGTGCGCCTGCACCCAGAGGTCACCGCCACCTTCAGTGTGGTCATCCAGAAAGACAAGTCGCTCACAGTGAGTGGCAGGCAGGCAGGCAGGGCCAGGGGCTGCGGCAGGGAGGTGGGGTACTGCCTAGAACTCAAGTGTGGCTGACGGCACTATGAGCGACTGGGTTGGTGGAACGGCTGTGGCCATACACTAAGCAATTGTAGCTGGCAGCAGGCTTAAGACACGTCTGCAGGAAGGTATAGGCGTCTGGGGTGAGGGGGCCTGGGAAGACAGCCTGTTGGTCACCTGAGCAGTATGAGCGGGGCATGGCGTCCATGGGAAACCAACATTGCTGCATCCGCAAGCTACCCAGCAGGCATTGTAGCTAAAGTCAGCTCTTTTGTATAAGTCTTGGGTTGGTAGAGATACACGTGGTGAGCGTGGCCTAACATTATGTAGGAAAGGCTGGTTGTACAGCAAGCATGCAAGCTGGCCACTGGCTGTCAAGTGAGCTGATGTATGACCTTGTTGTTGATGGTCCCAACCTGACTGCAGATCAAGGCAAAGCCAGAAGCAAGCAAGAAGAAGTGATCATCTGGTTCGAATGGTGATGGGTGTGGTTAATGCAGCGCTGCTTGTATGACAGCTGTTTCAGCGGTGATTAAAGCCGTGCAAGAATGGCAGCAGTCTTTCCACCTCATATGGTATTATTCATCGAGGTAGCCTGTAACAAGTGTTCCCTTGAACTGATTGCCACCCTTAGACTTTCATCTTGGCTGTGCTGCCTTGATCTTGGCTGGGCGGCTGGGGTTGGCAGTGGACACGGCCTGGGAACCGTCGTGGCTAGCTGTAATGAGGGATAACACCCGTCAGTGGTTGCCAACAAGGCATTGTACAGCACATATCAACACCTCCTCCCTCTCTCAGGACTACCACGAGAGAACACTAGGGCCCACTATGTAGGGGGGCGGTGTTATGCTGTGTCGAGTTCGGCCCCCATGCGCCTTCCACCCACACCATTGCCTGCCCCCTACGACAAGGTTAGAGCCTAGAGTTGACATGACGAATATGCACTGATTGTAAGCTGATGCTAGCTCAAGAGAGGGGGCACACACTACTGTGCCGCAGCGGGCTGCTGCTGCTGGACCTTGGATGGCTTGTACCCCTGGCCTAAATACTCCTTGCCCTTACCTATCTGCACAACCAGTTGTACAATCTTCTCTGTCCAGCTTGCCAGTAGCTGGAAAAGTTATAGCATACATCAACTCATTTTTATATACCGTGCCAGACCACATTTCATCACGCTGTTCTTAAGCATATTCTTACCTGCGCATTACATCTACTCCGTCACACATCTACATCTATTACATCTACTACCGTCCCTTCACTCAACATTTGCCTGGCGACCAACCATTCGTCTCAACCATGATGGCTGTGTACTACACTGCTCTCAAAGTAAGCCAGAGGAAGGGGTATAAGCACTTACAGCTGTGGCACCGTCAATACAGTCCGGTCACACTTCAATCTCATCTACATTGGAGACACACGCTCAGCTATCGACACATGCTCAGCTGTCGACAACGCAACCAATCATGTCTATATCTTCACCAATCATCATCAGTAAAACAAAACGGCACAACTAATGCAAACTACCATACTGTAGCATAAGTAACACTCGCTCATTTCCAAACATCACTTGTTCACACGCCGTACATAATACCACATGGCACTGCCTTACTCTGACCCTGCCATGCGCTCACGATCAGCCAAGGTGATGTTCACTGTCCTGGAGGTGCCGGCCGCAGACATCAGCACCAGCTCCACCACATCGCCAACCTGCAACACAGCCCACCAATCACATCATTTGTATCTTAGGCCACAACCACATGACTGACTGACTGAGATGCCACATGCAATACACTATCACCACCCATTTTTCATCTGCCCATAGAGATACCCCAGGCTTAAGCTCAGGCCCCTGGCCCAGCTTCACTACACAACCATCACTTCAACACTAATGCCATAGTGCCTACAACTTAATACCAACAACCATGGCACAGTGCAAATACCACTATTCATGGCCAAAGCAAGTCCCAGCTCACCTGGCATTGATCCAATGCCGCAAACAGATCCTTTTGCATCCTCACTGCCCGCCCGTTGATGCCGGTGATGATGTCCCCCAGCAGCAGCCGACCAGTCAGCTCTCGCCGGGTAGGCTGCACACCTGCCACGTCAGCTGGGCCGCCTGGCTGCACTGTGACCACCAGCACTCCCTCCGCCTGCATACAGGCAGGTCACAGCATGTGCAGCCCTACACCATCCTGGGTGAGGAGGACCAGGCAAGGCTGTGATGGCATCTGCAAATCCATGGTCAAGCTTAAACAAGGCAAGTATGCGCAGCTAAGGCATCACTGACTGTCATGTACGTCCTTGTAGCAACACAGGGAATGATGAGCACAAGATGAGACAGAAGTGTCGCAGCCTTTGGCATTGCCGCATGGTCACTGTCTGTGCTTGCAGACACATGTCGCCCATCAGCTATTTTTTGAATTGCAATACCTTAGCAGGTCGCTCAGCTTGAGAACTCCAGCTGGGTGCTGCCCTTCCTTGCATGGCCTGCGGGACAGGCGCGATGCTGATGCCCAGCGCTGGGCGCACCACCCTGCCCACACGGAGGATTTGGTCCACCATGCCCCTCACAGCGTCAATGGGAATGGCAAAGCCCACACCTGCAGGGAGCAGCCACGTTGCAACAACAGCCGTAAGCAGATGTCTCGCGGCAGGTGTCTTGACCCCACCACAAATGGCAGCAAGACCATGGGCGGATACCCTGTGGCGTGCAGGCCAGATGCCACTTCACACTGCCTTTGCTCTGCAGGCTATGGGCACACCTTTGATGGTTGCCACCAGACAAGGGCCTAGTAACTAGGGTGCTGCCATTGCACCTACAAATTCTATTAGCCACTATCACTCACCTGACGAAATGCCTCGTCCAGTAGGGTCCACGATTGCTGTTGCAATGCCCACCACTCGACCAGCACTGTCCAACAAGGGGCCACCGCTGTTGCCCGGGTTCATGGCGGTGTCAGTCTGAATACCATTGGTGATGGAGGCTGCTCCCAGTCCACCCCACATGCCTCCTGTGCTGATCTCCCTGCCCAGCCCGCTGACAATGCCTTGAGACAAAGCCAGGTCCAGGCCAAAGGGATTGCCTACTGCAAACACACGCTGGCCCACCTGCGGCAGACAAGCAGCCAGCGGACAATGATGGCAGGGACATCATTAGCATATGGGGTGGCTGGATCAGCTACTGGGACAAAGTCATCAGTATAACGCATGCTCTCATCACCTCACTCATCCTCTACGTTCACCCAAACCAAATCCCAGACCACCAGCACTACCCAATCCTTGTGGCAGCAGCATATACAAGTGGCGGCAGTAGCAGTACCAAGTAGAAAAGCCAATCTGTACTTTCCCTATCCTGTTCCACAAACAGCCCACCCCTCCCTTCCCCTCCCCTCCTCTCCCCCCAGCATCCCTCACCAACAGGTTGGATGACGAACCCAACTGCACCGGGCGTAGGCTGCTCATCTGCTCCTGACTCAGATCTTGCAGCTTCAACACAGCGATGTCTTTCTCGCGGTCACCTCCCACAACCTGCAGCACACCACCAGCACCCCCTACCACCATGCTCATGCACAGCCAACGGCCCCACAGCACTGCATGTTGGCAGATGCCAGCACTTATATTCACTCTACTGCCAACGCCACATCCTGGCAACCCCACCACAACCACAGCACCGGAGCAGCCACCACAAGCAAAAGAGGGAGGGAGGGAGGGAGGGAGGGAGGGAGGGAGGGAGGGAGGGAGGGAGGGAGGGAGGGAGGGAGGGAGGGAGGGAGGGAGGGAGGGAGGGAGGGAGGGAGGGAGGGAGGGAGGGAGGGAGGGAGGGAGGGAGGGAGGGAGGGAGGGAGGGAGGGAGGGAGGGAGGGAGGGAGGGAGGGAGGGAGGGAGGGAGGGAGGGAGGGAGGGAGGGAGGGAGGGAGGGAGGGAGGGAGGGAGGGAGGGAGGATGAGGTGCTACCCATTAGGCAAGTATGAGTTGTTAGGCACCACCCACCCACCTGTGCCTTGGCCACTGTCCCGTCTGACAGTGTGACTGTCACTTCCTTTGACCCCGCAATGACATGGGCGTTGGTGACCACATGGCCGGCTGTATCCCAGATGAAGCCACTGCCCACACCGCGTGGCACCTGCAGATCATCACAATGAAGGCAGGTGATGAAGGCAGGCGATGAAGTCAGGCAGTAAGGCAGGCAATGTGGCAGGCAATAAAACCAAACTGACTAGCTGACAGAAGGGGCGCTGGCAAGCTGCGCCGTTGGTGGCAGTTGCATCTGCACGCAGCTGCTCAATGGGTAGCAGAACAAGGGCTGGCAGCTGCCGTGATTGCACACCTGCTGCTGTGCGAAGAAGGGGCTGAACAGCGGGCCATAGCTAGCAGTGGTGGATACGTTGACCACAGAGCGTGCATTGTCCTGGAACAGCCGCACCGTGCGCTGCTCCTCTGGGTCAAGCTGCATAGGGGGAGGACGCGAAGCATGGCACAGGCAGGCAAGACACATTTGCTTCGATGTGATGCATGCCAATGATACCTGTCAGCTGGACCAGTAACATACATGCATGCTGTTGCGCACACCAGGCAGGTGAGATAGGGACACCACCCCTCTCACATCCAGCATTGTATCCCATGGCTTTCAGCACCCTGCCACCCTCGCATGCATGTGGTAGCAGGCACTACACATTGCTAGGCTGGCATGGGGACAGTGTTACAGTCAGCCGTGGTGTGGGCGCACACTTTGACATACGCACACACATGCATTCCTTCCACCTGAGCCTGCCTACTCACCTCAGCAATAAGAGCTTCAATCGATGGGGTGCTTGGTGTAGCAGTGAAGGTAGAGGGGGAGGGTCGCCAAGTGCCATCACTTGACGCTGCAGCTGATGTTGGGCTCGGCACAGAGGCAGAGGCTGTGGCAGTGGTCGAGCTAGGACCTTGGACTGGGACCTGGGAGGTCGGAGGTGGGGCAGAGCGTGGAGAGGAGGTAGGTCCCGATGAGTAAGGTGTGTCGTTGGATGCGGCAGCGGCCTGGCCGGGCGGCGGCGTCCACGGCGTTGAGGGCCCCGCGGTCCATGTCGATGGATAGCCGCCAGAGGAGCTCGGCGGGGACGGGGAAGGACGCTTTGGCGAGCTGCATGCTCCTGAGTTGCCGTACAAGCCCCAGGGGTCGCGGGAGCCTGGTGCGAAGCGGTCGCTGCTGCGGGGCTGGCTTTGCCTGCGGGTGCGATCGCGCCAGCGTGACGTGGTGGGTAAGCATTGACGCGCAGTAGAAGCGCGGCATTCATGGAAGAGGCGACAAGGACAACTCTGGTGGGCTGCCCGCACAGGCTTGCAACAAACCCTTACTGCGCGTTCAGTAGCATTCGTTGCAGAGCACGCGCAGCAGCAGCCATGTCGATGCCGTTAACGTTGCCGAAGTCAGAGTAGGCTGAGGTGCGAACACTGCTGCGAGAAGCCGTAGGCCGGGTAGAAACAGAGCGCATCATGGTTGACTGCATCGCTGAGTCTGTGAAGACTGTGGAGAATGCTTGGCAAATTGTGGAGGGAGGGTCTCACAATGCGGGGTACATCACTCAAGCATCACGTAAGCGCCGTAGCGTAAGGGCTATCGTAAAGGGCAGGCATAACGTGAGGCCGCGAGTGAGGTGTTCCGCTTTGTTTGAATTACGCACCTCCTCCCTCAATAGGGATTACTACGTGGGAGCACAAGGGGCCACAAGGTACCACTGGGGACCAGTACGTAGGGGTGGTTGACTTGCTGTGTAGGGGTCCACTATGGGGCGGTGTTTTGCTGTGTGAAGTCCAGCCCCCCATGCACATGGCATGGGCGCCTTCCACCTACACCATTGCCTGACCCTTGTGACAGGGCTATAGCCTAGAGTTAGCATAACAAACATGCACTGATTGTAAGCTGATGACAGCTCAAGAGAGGGGGCACACACTACTGTGCCGCAGCGGGCTCCTGCTGCTGCTGCTGGACCTTGGGTGGGCGGTCTCGCAGCCGCTTATAGTCCAGGCCTGGGTACTCCTTGCACTCCGGCCACTAGCACAGCTCCACTTGCTCTCCCCGATGCGCTGGATGCTCAGCGCTGCATTGCAGACCCTGTCCACCCACCTGCCTGGCTGCGCAGCCTTGCCCTTGCATTTACCGCTGGTGGGCTGGGCGGACTCAGCTGCCTGCTCAGCCTCGGTGCTCTTGCTGCGCTTGGCTGGCGGGGGAGTGCTGGGGCCTGGCTCTGAGGCTGCTGCCTGTGTGGCTGCCTGGCTGCCTGGGGGCTGTGACAGGGTGCGGGGGGCCACTACCAGGCACCACATCAGTTACACGGCCGCATAAGAGCACTACACAGTGCATATGTGTCGTAAGTCTGTCATGTCAAGGCAGTCACGTGGCTGTCATGTGGCATGCCAGGCATCCTGGCTGAATTACAGCACAACATACTGCAAGAACCTCTTGCGAATGGGGCAACAGCTCAGTCGCGGCTTGAATTTCAATGCACATACGGGACATCCGAGGCGCCTGCGTGGCAGTATACCCTTGGTGTGATTCTATGCAGCTGCTGCTACTGCTGCTGCTGCTATGGAAGGTGAGTCACGCCTGACCCAAACTGGAAGTACGTGACGCTGAGCACATCCTAGCACTGAAGTCCAGCAGGAGACTACCAGACCACCAACACAGAGGGGACAGCGTGGAGGGCCTGGAGCATGGATGGCAGCATGTTGTTTAGCTGCTCCATGGCCTAGGCACCTCACAGATGCCTGCTTTACATGATGGCACTGCATAACAGGATGGTGCAGTCACAGCCGGTCGACAAGCTATTGGTGCAGAGGTCATGCGAAACGTGCAATGCCTTGTATTCATGGTGACATGGGGTTGGTTGCCAGCCGTTGCAGCAAGCTTCCAGCTAGGTATGCTGCCTCCGCTAGGTCCTGCGTCACTGACGCATCGTGCGCTGCAGTATGACCACCTCTCCCTGAGGATGCCGTCACCTCAAGGCTGGGGCCACTCGGGGAAGAACACCCCAGCGGGCTGTCCACATGTACCTCATGCTGCTGCTGCTGCTGCTGGTGTTGCTGCTGCTGCTGGTGTTGCTGCTGGTGTTGCTGGTGTTGCTGCTGATGATGATTTTGCAGGTCCTCCTGCTGCTGGTCCTGCTGCTGCTGGTCCTGCTGCTGCTGCTGTTGTGCTGGTGATTGATTGCCCAGAGGCGGTGGCAGGTACTCATGTTGCTGTTGCTGGACAAGGGCCTGAGCCAGTGGCGTTTGCTGTGTGGCTGAGCTGTTGTGTGGCAGGTGCTGTGCCTGGGACTGCTTAGTGGCCAGCAGCAGGTTAGCCGCCTGCAACCGCAGGTCAGACAGGCTGACTGGCTGCTGATCACCAGAAGCTGGTGCTGCTGAAGCTGCTGGGGCTGCTGCTGCTCTTCCCGTTTGAATGGCTGCTGTAGAGGAGGACGAGGGTGGAGGCAAGGCGTGACAGGCCGCCAGGGTGGCTTGGTCTGTTACACAGGTGGCTGGGGCACAAATAGGGGAGGCTGGGGCAGCAGAGGCTGCAGGGGGCCATGCTGGTGCTGTATGCCGGTGCTGGTGCTGAGAAGCCTGAGGCTGCTCAGGACACCGTGACACTGCATGCGTGATCTCTGGAGGGCTGTCAGTCGCTGACCTGGCTGAACAGTGCGTCAGGGAGTGAGAGTGTGGGGTCGTGGAGTGAGAGTGTGAGGTCAGGGCCAGCTGATGGGTCATGGGGGTCAGCCCCGGGTCCATGGAGGCATGAGGAAATCGAAGGAGGTAGGGCAATCTGGGAGATGGTGTGAGGGCTGCTAGCTGCTGCTGGTGGGGTTGCTGGGGTGCCAGCTGGGCAGCCTGTTGCAGCAGCTGTTGGTGGTGGTGCAGCTGCTGTGGTGGTGGAATAGAGGCCTGCCACAATGTTGCTGGTGAACCTGCGTGGGCGGCTTGCACGCTCACCCTCTCTGTCTGCAGTGCATGGTTAGGGCTGGACCTTAGCGCTGGCATGGGCGCAGGCGCAATGGGGAGGGGCACGAGCTGCAGCGTATCAAGGCTGTGCCGAGCCACGTGCTCTGAGGGCGAGTTACTCTGAAACTGACCACGCTGCTGCTGCTGCTGCTGTGGCAGCTGTGAAGCCGAACTAGGTTGCTCTCGCTGCTGCTGGTCCTGGTGCTGTGTGGGAGCATCAGGGCTGGAGGCAGCATCCTGCTGGTGCCTGGGCTGCTCCTCCAGCCCCAGCAACAGGGAGAAGAAGCTGCGCATGGTCATGGCCACCTGGCGGAGGGACATGAAGACGCCCTCCTCAGAAGATGCTGGGGCGGAGGACTCAATTGAGGCCACCAGCATCTGCAGCCAAACAGGGAGCAGATGGCCAGTGAGCGTGGCCTGTGTCAATACAATGCAGTCAGGGAGGTTGTGTCAGCCAGGTTGTGTCAGGGAGGTTGTGTCAGCCAGGTTGTGTCAGCCAGGTTGTGTTAGCCAGGTTGTGTCAGCCAGGTTGTGTCAGCCAAATCAAGTTGGAGCCCTGCACGTTGCTGTGGGCCTTCTGCTGCTGGGTCTTGGCCGCCATCAAGGCAGCTCCTGCAGATGCCCCTCCGCTGACCTCCTGCACACCTCCTGCACACACACCCTATATCCTGACGGCACCACCTTCACCAGCAGCACCCTCCACCCTCACTCCATCATGAGCATCTGGGTACAGCACCGGCCACACTGCCCCACAGCCTCCATCCAACCTCATGCCCGAGCTGCCAAATGGGCAAGGCCAAGCCGCCATACCCAACTGACCGATTGTTGTGATAGACAAAACATCGTCGTGCTTTCTGCTGCTGCATGCTGTGCTGGAGCCGTGTCACCTCTCCCTCCCTCTATGCTGCCCTTCTATGTTCGCTGGGTTGGCTGGGCCTCATCTCAGCCTTCATCACCTACTGATGCATCGTCAACATCATCATCTCTATCATCATCATCACAGGTGTTATCCAGCCACCTGATGTTTCTGGATAGCGCTGCGCAGCCATAATCCGCAGGCCAGCTGGGCCGCCCTCCACACCACAAACAAGGTAGCACTCCGCAGAGACAGGACCACGGTTGACAGCACCTGCATGTGAAGCGTACAAAATGTATCACTCACATGCTGGCTCACACATGCATGGGCCCCATGCAGTGAGCTGGCGTAGCTGTGACCAAGTGGACAATGTGGGCTGGGCGGTGGGAGCTGTGGGTCATGAGGCTGGTCAACAGCTCACGTGCAGGAGGAGGAACAGGGACACTACGGGCGTGCGAGGCTGCAGGCCAGCAATCAAGCCCACAAAGTCAATGACAAGTGCGAAGACCATGAGCTCCAGGCGCATGCCTGCGTGCACAAACCAAACCACCGGCAAGCAAGGCCAGCACCAGCACTGTGGTCAGCTCAGCAGGGGCACACTTGGACCTAACGTCTGCTTGCCTACGAGGAGACCCCTGCCTGCCAGTCTGCCCACCCTGCCTGCTGTATGGGACTGCCGCCGGGGCAGCGTAGCGCAGCATTGGCCCGTCGAGGCAGTGCCCGTGTTGCCCGTGAGGCATGACCCCTGCCTGCATGCCTGCCTGAAGCATATGGCCTGCCTGAAGCATATGCGGCACCTTTGATGCAGGTCAGCAGGCAAGGCAAACCCCTGGCTGATGCAGCTGCAGGTACACGCCTGGCACTGGTATTGGCAGCACTTGTGGACAACTGCACAATGCAGCAAGCTGGCAGTCAGGGCTTGCCTCTGGTGGCGATCCATGGGGCGTATGCAGAGCCCCCTCCATCGGCGCTGCTGCTCAGTGCGGCATCGCCCACTTCAACACCCTGGCTACGTAGCACAAACTGCAAGCAGTGGTGACGAGACCACCATCAGCAGTGAAAGGTGGATATGAACAAGGGGGTGGGAGGGTCGCCTGGGAACTGGAAGTTGTGCCATAAGGCGCAAATTAGAGGCAAGCTAGCAACCTCCTGGGAGGGCATTGCAGTCAAGGATGGTTGTGTTTTCAGTCACCTGGTAGATGAGAAGTGCTGCAAAGTACAGGAAGTCACCAGTCAGCATGACCAGGAAGACCAGCTTACGTTTTCTCAGTTCCCCACATGCGTAATGCCCCGCCTCTATCAACCGTAGGTCTTCTGTGCAAGCATAGCATTTCATTGAGCTGGTAACAGTTTTAATGCTGCATTTCTGGGCACATGGGTCCTAGCAGCTGAGTTGATGGACGCTTGCTACTTGATTTGTGAGATATACGATTTCACGAAATATCCTGTGGGGCACACCTTGCAACAGTCGCTCGCGCATTGCTGCGTCATCACTCTCGTCGCTATCTTGCTGCTGCTGCCGCTTCTCCGCCAGAGTGCTCACGTACGCCGGGAGCAGTCCCAAGGCCAGCACACGGTCCGGCTGCTCCACGAGCACTACGGCCTCGAGTGGGCATCCCAAGGCCCAGCATTCCGCAAGGTCTCCGAGCTGCGATAATAGCGAAACATCCGGGATATGTGTGGACAACACGTTGGGCGACACTCTGCACTGGACTAGCCATAGAACCCACATCGAGCTGCAATGGCGAGCTAGGTTGCCAATGTAGACGGTTGTCTGTCATCCGCGGAGCACCCTCGCTCCACAGCCAATTCGACACAGCTCACTTCAATACACGTGGTCGCCTGGTGTTATGATGAATTATACGTATGGTATTGGCAATCATTGTCGGGTGTGTAATGTTAGGCTTGTATCATGATATCAAGCCCCTCACAAAGGGGATGTGTGTCCGTTGGAGCTACTTGGGGAGCTCTAGCTACAAATACACATAACTCATAGATTATTTCGGTGTAGCATGAGGTCTGTAGTGATCAAAACGTTGCGGTGCTTATGACCATCTGGTTAGTAAGCAACAAAATTAGGTTAGCACTGGCCTGACGCTACAAATGAGCTTGAGTCTGATGTCCCCATGTGCGGTGTGTTGCGTGTGTGCGGTGTGCTGCGTGTGTTGTGTGCCTAGAGCTAGCTCCAAATGTGCACCAATGTCCAAAGGAGGAGATGGCTGAGGTGTCCCAATGGGACTCCCATGGACTCCCAATGGGACTCCCATGCAGCACTGCAATGGACAGATCCAGCAGCTGCTTACCTTCATACAGAGAGCTGGCGTCTGCACAAGGGGAAGTTGGGGGCTGACGTGGTGCAATCACCAGCTGCTCAGCACAGCCTAGAAACATTCAGGTTGAGCCAGTGCGGTGCCTGGTGTGGAGCCCAATGAGCCTCCAATCAATGCTCCCAAAGCCCCCACGCAGCCAGGCAGCCACACAACCAGCAACCGTGGAGCGAACTGCGCTGAACATGCAGCGCTGTGGGGTGAACACGTGGCGGCCACTGAGCTGTGCGTATAGCCTTGGCTGCCTAAGCTTGCAAGTACGTCCACACGGCTTCCTTAGCACCGGCACATGTTTGGCTCCTATGACACGGCCCAAAGGCAACTCCAAGGCTGCAACTTGCAACACGTACAACAACCTGACTTGCTAGATTTTTCTGGCTCTCATGCTCCCACTCAGAGCCCACCGCCAACCCGGTGACAGCCGGTGTGCAGGTCGACAGCAAAGCCGGCACCTTCCATTCATTACACCTGTTCAGGCTGCATGCAAGACCCAATATCCTGCCATGCCTTGGTATCAGATGAACACTCACACCAGCACCTGTTCTTTGCGTCAAGGTGGCAGCCAGAGTGTCATGTCCACTGTCTTCTGCCAGGCTGTCGAGATGCAACCAAGACACCATGAGCTAACCTACAACATTGCCGCCCACAGTCAAACTGCTTTCAAATGTAGTGATGAAGGAGTTTAAACAAAGGGAGGGTTTTCCCTGCATTGCCCTGCCCTGCCCAGCCAGCCCTGCCCATGGAATGCCAGGCATTCTGCCTGAATTAAGTCATGCATGCTCTACCCATGGCCCTGCACAGACAAGCCCGAACCCTGCCTGCCTACCTGCCACGCCGCTTTTGAGCGAGCAAAGCCCCGCTACTCCAATGTGTACAGCCCATTGATAGCCGCAGCGTCTACTTTCACAGCTGCAGGTGGGCCAGGCTGTGCTGCGGTTTCTCCCCCTGCTGGCTGTGGCCGTGGCAGCTGAGCATCGCTCTCTTGGTTTGCTGTGCTGACAGGAAGGCTCTGCATCACAGCAGCAATAGGGATGACGGAGCCGTTGCTACCAGCCTGGCCTCTGGTGTCAATGGGCACCGCCACGGCAGAGGCTGATGCAGCCACAGCCCTGCCATTGCCATCCATGGCCACACAGGTGGTCAGGCTGGCTACTGTGTCTGCCAGGGTCGTGGTGGTCGTGGTGGTTGTGGTGGTTGCTGTGGCCGTGGGGGAATAGCCAGGGTCTGGTCCCAGGGGAGGGGGAGGCTGAGGTCCTAGGCTGCCTGGCAAGCTGGTGGCCGGGGCAGGCTCAAAGGCAAGACCATCCGCGGTGACCCGGGCAAGAGGCCCCTCCATCTGTTGAACAAGTGCAAGCAGCGCGCACATGAAATTGCCAGGAAATCCACACACGAACCCACATGAATCCAGTGATCAACAGACACCACCACAGTGAATCCAGAGACCCATAGGGGCATTTTAAGGGTATATGGCAAAGGCCCTGTGATGCATGGGGTGTGCCGCAAAGGGCTAACTATGCTCCGCATGCCGGATCTTGAGATCAAGCCACAACCCAGCAGTGGCCCAGCTTGCAGCAGCAACAGTGTATGCAGCAGTTAGACAAAAGGCTGGCACACCGCAATCAAACAACGCAGGTCCAACCCTACCTGCTGAATCATGGGGAGGAGCATCTGGCCCATTGGGGAGCGCATCAGCACCTCATGCTGTGTGAGGTAGTGTGATGGGATGCCTGAACCCGTCAACAGCAGGCTGACTTCGTTGGTAAAGTGGTTGCAGTTGTTGGTCAGCAGGCTGTAGTCTTCAGGCCGGAAGCGGCTGAGGGAGAGGTCACGGATCAGGTCCAAGATCATGGATCTGGGCAGGTGGGTGGACCTGTGACCAGGCCAAGGTATGGCTTTAACACCATACACACAGGCCACTGAGCTGCTGCCACAAGTGGCGGGGACATTTGCAGCGGCAAGAGCACCCCTTCACGCCTTCCTGCTGGCTGGTGGTCAAACAGGGATAGGCGGTGTGGGCCATTGTCAACCATAATGCCGTTCTCCACCTTTGCGCGGCCATGAGCATAAGCTTGTGTGCGCTGGTAAGCAGGGGTAGGCCGGTTAAGCAGGGACACCCACCCTAAACTGACTCGCTGCAGGGGCTGGCCGAAGAGTGTGGTGCCTGGCTCTGCCTTGTGGACACCGTACCCAAACACCCTGCAACCATGGCAACCAAGGTAGGGGATAGAGTGGCAAGCAATTAGACAGGGAAGGTGATGACACGTTGCAAGCCACCCCGACGCCACCATCATTAGCAGTCAACATTAGCCAACCTTGACAATGCAGGGTGGGCAGTTTAACAGCTTACGCATGCTGAATTCTCAGCCATACAGGCCTGAGCCAGGTCCAATCATGCTGCATAGAGGAATGAGCTGGGTAAGCCATGCCTGGCTGCTGGTGTGGTCGGCCTCACACCATTCTGTGTTGTCAACGACCACAGACGTGTGCCACACGCCTTCTACCTGCCGGGTGCAGTGGGCGCAAGCATAGGGGAAGTGACGGGGAAGGCCAGCTCAGCCGGGCATAATACCGTTGCTGACAGTACCTGAGTTCCGAGAAGCATCGGACTCAATGCTCGAGCCATCCCCATTGAAATGTCATACACCCACAGCTGGACGGGCTTCTCGGCATCCCCGTCCTCCGGCATCAGCCCTGACAGCCTCCCGCCAGCCGGTGCAAGTAGGTATGCGTTTGCGCACAACTTCTAGATGCACGACACGAGCGAGGTGCGGCAACTGCCTAACTTTAGTGCTTAACCAACTTTTCGGCATTTGGTTCACTTTTCATAACCACCCCAGGAAACCCTGCATTCCGATCCTGGCGAGACGCTTGTCCACAACCGGTAGTGACTTGGGGTACTGTGTATCCAACCCAAGTTTGCCTCCAGAATTGCTCGAGCCTTACCCTATGCTCTTGCTCACACACATTCCTGTGTGTGAGTCAGGTGGCCCCACCTAACAAAAATTGACAGGAAGCCGACCCCTGGTAATCAAAACGACGCCGCGTCTCAGCCACGTGGTTTATATTTGTTATTCGCACATCACTGGATAGAGGACTCCGCCAGCTATGCGGTGCAACATGTATCATTGAGTACTGTGCTGAGTGCTATGTCGGCTCAAATCTCCATATTCAAATTCATGCTCAACGCGACCGACCGCCGCGACCGACGTGCCCCAGGAGCACCTGCAAACAGTCAGGGACGGTCGCCGCAGTAAAAACGATTCACAGGGCATGCCAAACCAATGTAACAGCGCCACTCCACACACGCACGCCCCGCTAACCCACTCCACACACACACGCCCGCCCGCCCCGCCCCGCCCCGCCCCGCCCCGCCCCGCCCCGCCCCGCCCCGCCCCGCCCCGCCCCGCCCCGCCCCGCCCCGCCCCGCCCCGCCCCGCCTCGCCCCGCCCCGCCCCGCCCCGCCCCGCCCCGCCCCGCCCCGCCCCGCCCCGCCCCGCCCCGCCCCGCCCCGCCCCGCCCCGCCCCGCCCCGCCCCGCCCCGCCCCGCCCCGCCCCGCCCCGCCCCGCCCCGCCCCGCCCCGCCCCGCCCCGCCCCGCCCCGCCCCGCCCCGCCCCGCCCCGCCCCGCCCCGCCCCGCCCCGCCCCGCCCCGCCCCGCCCCGCCCCGCCCCGCCCCGCCCCGCCCCGCCCCGCCCCGCCCCGCCCCGCCCCGCCCCGCCCCGCCCCGCCCCGCCCCGCCCCGCCCCGCCCCGCCCCGCCCCGCCCCGCCCCGCCCCGCCCCGCCCCGCCCCGCCCCGCCCCGCCCCGCCCCGCCCCGCCCCGCCCCGCCCCGCCCCGCCCCGCCCCGCCCGAGCGGGTCTTGCACCACGTTGGTGCGGGCAGAGCTGACACGGCTGGTACGGAACTCTTGCATCAGCACCACACGCCCGGGCACCTAGAACCAAAAAACGGTCCTAAGCAGCCGGTTATTAGAGGTCCGAAACTCTTCGACGTAGCATCTGCTGGGCATGCACACCCCTGATGCTAATGGTGCCGCTGCCGCTGTAGCCTGCTATCCCATAGGCCAGTGCCAGAGTCAGGCGCCCCCAACATGGGGTTGGTAATATGCATGCGATTACCCCCTCAATACTGCACCGTTTGCGATAGCGTTTATCACATTGGCATTGGCGGCTTAGTCCGCGTTATCTGACCATCAGCGCTAGCCATTGGAGTCTTTGCTCGCGTACTGCCACATGTGCCCGCGAACAAATCACATCGGCGAGACGGGTCTCCTTGGCACGGTGAGCCACATCGCTGTGGACCCATCTACCTAGCGTAGTGAGCTGGTTGTGCACAAATGGAATGTCCGGCCAACACCCAACGCGATGCCTGCCGGGCGTGCAGGGCGCCTAAACGGGGTGATTGAAACATTAAACTGTGTTCGCTCCTCGCCGAATACATCATTTGGGTCGGCGCACGCTAAGGTATCACCGGGTTACACCCCCCCTCCTCCACTGTGTCCTCCACTGTGTTGCACCCGCTGCACCCACAGGAAAAGCCACACACTTTGTTTGTTCTTGACTCAAAGGCGCAGCTATTGAAACAAACCGCACGATAAACAGCTTAGGCCTCTATCTGTTTCACAGCTTTGAAGTTACATCATGTTCACTAGGCAGATTCAAGGCCACGGCATGCATCGACCCACCATGCCCGCCCCCCCTCTACCCTTCATTGCAGGAGCACACCTTCTTGAGCCTGCCCACCCCCTCCCAGCCTACCCCTCCCAGCCCACCCCTCCTAGCCCACCCCTCCCAGCCTACCCCTCCCAACCCACCCCTCCCAACCCACCCCTCCTAGCCCACCCCTCCCAGCCCACCCCTCCCAGCCTAGCCCTCCAAGTCCACCCCCTCCCAGTCCACAACCACAAAGCCCTCCCCTCCCCTTCCCACCCCCTCCCCTTCCCCCCCCAGCCCCCTCCCAGCCCTAGCCACCGCAATGGGGGGTAAAAGGCCCAGCAAGAAGATGCGCCAACACTTGCAAGAGTTGAATACCTCACCCAAGGCAGGGTTTTTATGCAGCCCCAATGGCTTGAAAGCCCAAAGGAACAAGGCACAACATGAGGCTATGGGGTTGCGAGCAGAGATTGCGCGGCTCCACCAGCAGCTCAGTGATGCAGGGGCAACTTTGCAGCAAGTGCAGGCAGACATGGAGCAGTTGCAGGCTGCAAAACAGGAGCTGCAGGGTGAGAATGAGTCCTTGGAGCAGCTGGCTGAGGAGCGCACCCATGCAATCCAGATGCTGCAGCAAGACAAGCGCCGGCTGTCCCTTGCGCTACACTTGCAAGAAGATGCGCCAACACTAGCCGCACGCAAAGCCACAGCAGCTGCTTGCTGTGTAGGGGGGGTTGTGGTGAATGTGGGGGACCATGCAAGCCAGCAACGGGTGGCAGCAGCAGCAGCAGCAGGGTGCAGCCGAGTTGTGCCAGCAGGTGTGCCGCGTCCACAGCCCCCCCTGCCCCAACAGCCCCCCCCACATCAGCCACCCCAGCAGCAGGGCCGGAGCTCGTGGGGTACAGCCCTAGAGGGGCAGATGCTGGCACCCCCCATTGCGTCGCCTCAGGGGCCTATTGCATCACCTGATCTACGGCACATGTATCAGCTGGCTCTAGCTGCAATCGCCACCCAAGGGCAGGCTGCTCCGGCTCAAGGTAGTGAGCTAGGTGCAGCAGAGCCGGCTCCTGGCTTCACGCTACGCAAGCGTACCACACCTTCTGAGGGGCTGCCCAAGACAGCTGCAAAGCGCAAGCGGTGATCCACGAGACTAAGTTAGACAGGCCCCCAGCGCCAACTCAGGTTGTAAAGTACGCAACTAAGGCTGTACCGGCCACCTCCCCCAACCACCTGCCAACCGCCTTCGAGCCACATTCCCGCAACCGTTTTCCGATCCGACTGCTTCTGCCGATGCGCATGCTCGTGTAGAGCAACTTAAGCGGCGCGGGTGGTCGCAGCGATGACTGCATGCCCCGAACCGGCTCAACTTTGAATTACTAACTTTGACGCTTTGCTGTGCACGGCCTACTGACTTGATAACTATTCTGGATGGGTGAAAGGTAGCTGGCTGGGTTGGCTATATACTGAGCCAGCTAGCATTAAATTTGGCGCATCGAGTGCAGAGTTACAGCCGTCCTACTACCAGGGGTCGGTTTACTGCCATTTTTTGAATGTTGGGGGCGCCTGAGCCAGAGGGCGGCATGTGGCAGCTGAGTGGCAGCGTGCTTTGGCATTCTTTAAGGTCAATCCATTTCAACAGTTCGCTGTCATGCAGGGTGACAGACTCCGGATGCACGTGGGTCCGGGACGAGCGTGCGGGCATCGCCAGCTCACCTCGCCTCGTCACGCATGCATACGTGTGCGCGCTGTCAGTTCTGGACCTGCTTTCCCAAGCAGCGCAATCACAGATGCAGATCGCGCTTACATGAGGCAAGCTTTAGCGCTGGCGCGGCGTGCATTGGGACAGACGCATCCCAACCCGGCTGTGGGCTGCGTCCTGGTGAAGGATGGTCAAGTGAGTGGCTGCCCCCTCGACCCGTGAAGCCTGAACATCTCACCGCAGTGATGTTCTCTGCTGAGGACCTTGTGAAGCTCCTGTTCACTGCCCCAGGTGGTAGGTGAAGGATTTCACCCCAAGGCTGGCATGCCTCACGCTGAGGTGTATGCGCTACGTGGGGCAGGCAACCATGCCAGGGGCTCTACGGCTTATGTGACATTGGAGCCCTGCAACCACTATGGCCGCACACCTCCTTGCAGCAAGGCCCTAGTGGATGCGGGAGTGGCCAGGGTGAGTGACCCCTGCCCTGACATAGTACAGAGGTGGCAATCATGCTGGGTCGCAAAGCACTCTGCCCATGTCACGCTCCATGAACTTGTCTTGTTCTTGTGTGTTTCCCCTGTGTCTTGTCTGTTCTATCAACTTGCCGTGTTGGCCCTCTGTGCCCCATAGTGCCCAGCCTGGTCTGGCATTTGAGTCTTGAAGTGCCTGAGTATGCTTCTTTACGCAGCACCATGCCCCCCATATGCGGACGCTGTCTGGATGCTAGACAGAAGTAGACAGTGTTTTGACAGCAAGCGGAAGGCCCCCGCTGCGATGTGAACCTGAAGGGCGTCCGCCAGCATGCCTAGGCTGGATCAATCCCGTGTGTTGCGTCCAGCTGCTTTTGGCAGTGGGGCCCTATGGCTGAGCTGGGCTCCTGGGCTGTGCGTTGCAGGTGGTGGTGGGGGTAGGTGACCCCAACCCACTGGTGGCTTCAGCAGGGATCGCTACGCTTGTGAAGGCTGGCATTGAGGTGGGGCGGTGGGCGGTGGGCGGTGGGCGACAGGGGGTAGCAAGACAGGCAAGCAGGGGTCAGCTGGAGGGCCATGAACATGACAGGTTTGGCGAAAGCGCAGCCTCCTTACGTGGGTAGCTCAGCCATGGCCTGATGGCTGCAATGCAGACATGCCTCAAACACCTGTGTCCACAAGGCAATGTGGGGCTAGGAACAGGATGAGTAGATGAGTGATCATACTCTAGCATGTGCCCCGCATTGCTGCCCCACAGGTGGTGTGCATGGATGGCGCTGAGCTGCAAGAGGCCCAGGACCTGAATCCAGAGTTTATGCAGCGCATGCGGGAGGCGGCAGCAATGGGAGGCGTGGGGGGAACTGCTGCCCGATGATGCAGGGTGCACTTGTTGGCATGTTGCCGTTGTTGGTCTCGTCAGGGGTACAAGAGTGTTTTGTGAAGCATTGCAAGTCAGACTACGATGATGTGCGTCCTGGATCTAGGGACATGATGCGCTTTATTGTTGATAAGTTCTGTGCATCCAACTGTGTGCATGCCTAATGACAGTGGCGGCACCAACGGCAGCAATAGTACAATGTGTAGCATCTCATAAATCAAAAAACCAATCTGACGCTTACAGGGAGACTATTTGTGAGGGAGAGCAAAGGGGAGGGTTCGAGCACTCCTGGGGCCAAACACGGCTAGGGACGCAGTCTAACCAGTCAAACACAACTCATTCAACATGGAACAACATGTTTGCCTGTGGGTAATCTCACTCCACAGCTAAGTACTCCAATCAAGCTGAAGCATCCTCGGTCGCACCCTTGATGACTACCATCCCCACACCGATGGCACTCTACCCCCCTAGACCACTGGGCACCTCATCAAAACCAACAGCATAATGCCTCGTAAGGCTATCGTAAACTACTAGGGCCTATGCATTGTTGCGGGCCCGGCCATGAATGCCCCGCCGGTACTCTACATCCCGGTGCAGCCTCTGCCTGCCCTTGGGCAGCCGGTCATTGACCAGCTTGTAGCCCTGCTGGTACTCCTTGCCATAGCTGCACAGCCCAACACAGTCTAACCAGTCACTTCCTGCTGTGGAGTAGTGTCTCCCTTGGATAGAGGTACAGGGTTTGGCTGCCTTCCGGCCGCGAAGCCTGCAACTCCATATACGGCGGCGCAGTGGCCCTAGCATGCATGCCCCAAGTTAACTCGCCTTCCCTCTGGCTTATGCAGCGGCCTTGCTGATGGCAGCGCATGCCCGTGTCCGCCTGCAACGTGGAGGCGTCCAGGTGGGATCGCGAGCAATGCGTCCATGCGTAGCCCCATGCCCATTCTCCAATGTGGCCCTACGACGCAGTTGGGTCGGGGCGGCAAGCCCCGGCAATACTCCGCCAGCAAGAATCGAAAGCAAATCGGCTTGGACCAACAGCGAGAGAAGTGGATGCACCACTGTCTGAAAACAATTGTGAAAGTACGTACTTGCCCCTTTGAGACGGGCAGAGAGCCTTGATTATGCTGAGGTAGCTCTGCTCTACAAGTGTAAACTCATATGACTGCACCCAGGCATTGAAGAAGGCCAAGACATTTGAATCACGCAAGCTGTCACGGCGCCTGGTGCAAAGTAAAGAAGCAGCTGTAGCCAGCAGCACAGGTGCGTAAGAGCCAGTCCAGCGCTAGTGGGGTGACTATGATGCGCAAACTCTTGCACACCCACTCCAATGTCACACCAAGCTCTGACCCCTCATTGTCCCTTGACCCTTCCCTCAGCGCACCTCCATTTCACTGCCACAATGCTCACTTGACCAAGCCCTGAGAGCAGCCCTGCTCAAGTTGCAGGGCTCAGCACCAGGGCAAGTGACGCGGCCAAGCTACAGCAGCAGGTGGAGGCCCTGAAGGCTGTGGACCTGCAGCTACTGGCAGGCCAGGTAGGATGGCCACCCAGGCGACAGCTGCAATGCTGGCCAGCTCCACCCACAGTAGACTGCATGCATGCTTTGGGAAGAGAAGCAGACTACCCATGCTTGAGGAACGAGACTCTCCATGTTTGGGAAAAGAAGGAGACGTGCTGGAGCGGTCACTACATGATCATTGCAGTGAAAGTTGGCAACAACACAAGCAAGCTAGGCACAGGCTGTCCAGGAGGCATGCCTGCGGACTTTGCTTGCCTCCAAGCCGCCTGTTCCTCTTTGCCACAGATTGCTACCAAGGCTGGACTGCGACCTGCTGCTGATGACGGGCCGCTAGGCAGCGGGGCAGCAGCACCTGCAGGGCAGCCAGCTCCAGGCACCAAGGCTGTGGAGGTGAGGGTGGTCTGCGGCAGGGCGGCCTACTGTAGGGCGCAAGGAGGAGCCACGGCAGGTGGAGCACAAGCAGCGCAGGGCCATGCTGGGAGCGGGGCAGGGATAAGAGGGCAAGGGGGCAGGGGACAGGGGCCGGGTCTAGGGCAGGGGCTGGGGCAGGGGCAGGGGCAGGATCTCTGGCAGGGGTTGAGGCCATGGAGCTGCTAGCCTGAGGTTTGATGTCCACATGCCTAGAACTAGGGGGCTGCAGCTAGCCGTGCCACCACATTTCGCTACCCCTTTTGGGACATTTGGCTAGCCACGTTCTGCTCCCTTCACTGCTGCCATTGCTGCTGAGGCTGGTGGTGAGATGACCACGTGGCATCACAACTTCACCATGGCTAGGCTGATTGTCGCAATCAGGCGCGTGCGGTGAAGGGAGCAGAGGCTACAGACTGGCCTTGGCCTTAGCACATCCTCCCATCCTTTCCTTAACTTGAAACAAAAACGCAATGCATGGGCTGGGATGTGGCCATGCACTGGCAAAGGTTCGCACATGGTGCTTGTCGTGGAGGCAGCAGGCATGTAAACTGCATGCATGCATATAGACTGGGCAGGGGTGGGGCTGGACAGGTGCGCACAGGCATCTCCGCACGCCGGTCACCCAGTGCATGGTGTGGTGCATGGCGCACAGGTGGTGGCGCAGCGGCTCACCCGGGCAGGGTGTGTGCGTAAGCAGGTGCTGCAGAGTCAACAGGATTTCACCAACAAGTTTGGGGTGCTAGGTAGGCGTCGGCTGGCTCTAACACTCTGATGAGCACTACAGCACATTATCCCCCTACTAATGGGTGGGGGCTGTGTTATCTGCGATCGGAACTGTGTGTCTGTGACAAACATCCGGTACCAATACATAATTTCCTAACCCCCACACCCTTGCGAGGGTCGGGCGGTCGACGCTGGCATGAAACACATGCTCTGATGTAAGCAACAGCTTGAGCATTGCCTGGTGCACACATGCTACTGTGCTACAGGCTGCTGGGTTGGGCCTTGGGGGCTCAGTCTCGCACTACAGCTCAGCATGCAGCGGCTGGCTTACACAGCTGAACCTCCACCCTTCCCTGTGCAGCACCAGCAGCAGCTGTCTATACATGTGTACCAGAATTGTATGTCTCTCTGTCGGAGGGTAGTAGTAACTGCCGGGCCTCCCTTATCCCTCACTTTTCCCCTCCCTTTATCTCTCCTTTTCCCTCCCCCTTCCTTCCCTTTCCCTGCCTTTTCCCTCCCTTTCCCCTCCCTTATCCCACCCTTTCCCCTCCCTATGCAACACCTGACCTCCCTGTCCTTCCCTGACCCCCACCACAGTCCCTGTGCAGGTCCTCAACAGCAGGCGGTCAGCGGCAGCAGCGACAGCAGCAGCAGCGACAGCTCAGATGACCATGTGGACAAGGAGCCTGGCCATGGTGATGGCGACACAGCCAGCAGCAGCAGCAGCGGGGGAATAGAAGGGGAGGGTGGAGGGGAGGGCAGCAACGCCAGCGCAACCAAGGCAACCCTGGGTCGCAGACATCAGTCGGGGAAAGGGGGAGGGGAGAGGGAGGCTGGCGATGCGCTGGGTGGGGACGGCCTGGCCGCTCAGCAAGTGCTCAGCAAGCCGGTGCAAGAGGGCAAGCTCGGGTGAGGATGCAGGGTTGTGTGTGAAGAGTAGCCATGCTGCCGCTGACCGCCTGCTGTTGAGGACCTGCACGGGGACTGTGGTGGGGGTCAGGGAAGGGCAGGGAGGTCAGGTGTTGCACAGGGAGGGGAAAGGGAAGGTAAAGGGAGGGAAATGGCAGCCATGGAGTCATACACTGCATCACCCGGCTGGCGGCTGGAGGGCAGTGGTCCACCTCCCACTGCTGGCTGTGCACTGCTGGTTGTGCATGATTGACCCTGCACACACCAAGCAAGCTGTAGAGCATGGGCAGGTACCAGCAGCAAAGGCGCTGCACACTGAAGAAGAAAAGAAAAACATGCTTTCAGGCTCATGCTGCGCTCTTGCCATGCACACCAGTAGTCCTCCATGCAAGCCATGCAACCCCTCTCCCCTGAAGCCTGTGTGTCTCAATAGGTGTGATCAGCCCATCCAGTCTATGCACCTGCCATGCTCCATGGGAAGGGAGTTGAGGGGTCATGGGTGTTTGCTACAGGGGCCGGCTGAAGCAGGAGCAGTGGGATACAGCGGGAGCAGCAGCTGCCTAGAAGCTTGGCACTACCCCTCACACCCATCCTTCACACCCTCACACCTAAACCAGCCTAGCATTATCAACGTAGTCATCACATAGGTTTTGCCAATGTGCAACATGCGTCGCGTGGCAGGCTAGGCAGGCTCTCAGGAACTGCGGATAGGCCCTGAGTGCAGCCTCCTAGAGAGCCTGTGTTGGGCTGCGTCACCTGGCTGCCTGTCTGTGTTTCCATAGCCGGCTAAAAGATGCTTGCGTCCTCATGCCTGTCAGTCTCGGGGTGCGTTGCAGGCAGCGCGCGGGCAGCTCACGGAAGCATGGCAGCGACGACGGCGTGCTCAACCCCGCCGCCGCTATCCGCGGCATCGGTGCGTGCTTGCACGGCTCAGCAGCTCTCGCGGGGTTAGCGCCCGCCACCTTACCCGGCTGGGACCAAGACTGTGTGTTTAAGGCTGGCAACTATAATGAAACGAAGACGCGCGCCAACGACGAGGACGATGACGGAGACAGCTTTGCCAGTGAGGATATGGACGTGTTTCGCGAGTCCACGGCGCTGGCCCCCGCAAGCCAGGCCGGCTCTGACGATGATGTCAGCTTTTGCAGCGAAGACTTTGACAATGTGGACGTCCCGGGTCCCGCAGAACTAGAGCCAAAATTTGCCGGTCAAACAAAACGAGCCCGGGACGACGCCGCGGCACCCGACGCTACAAAGCGCGGGAAGCTTGGCGCAACCAATGGCGCGCCTTCGGAAGCGCGGTCGATAAATCAGGCCGGGGAGGCCAAGAAAGGCAGCAAAAAGGCGCTGGGAAGAATTGACAGGTGGGTTTGATTGGAGGTCTGGTGACAAGGCTGGGACAGTCAAGCTGCTTCAGCTATGACATACACACTGGTTGTGATGGGGTCAGTGCTACAGGGGACACACACAGCTACATGCATGCATGTGCGCATGGCTGTACTCGTGACAGTCGAGCAGCTTGTGTACTGAGGGCAGTCCTCGCCATGAGGAGATGGCGGCACCCACCACTGCTTGATGACATCAACATGGCTTGCCTGCACCAGTCCACAACAACCCTCTTTGGTGGCTACACACACCATGTGCAGGTACCTGCGCAAGCACGACCCAGTGCTGGGTCAGGCAAAAAACCGGCTAGGGCAAAAAGCCCGGCGTGCCCTGTATGAGAAGAAGTACGGGACAGCTGCCCGCCACCTACAAGCCCAGACTGCTGCCACCGCAGCGGCAGGCTCAGGGGCAGCAGCAGCAGCAGGAGGGGCTAGGAGTGCAGGCAGCAAGGCCTGGGGCCCAAGGGCAGCGCCTGGGGGAAGAGGCGGTGCCACACATCAGGCACTGGGCCAGGCTGCTGCCCAGCCTCAGTCGTCTGGTACAAGGTTTCAGGCTGGTGAAAAGGGAGTGCCAGGCGGGGCCGGGAGGGGCCACCCCCGCCACGCTCCTGGTGGCAGCGCAAGCACTGGCATGGCAGTGGCGACGGCAGGGGAGCCGGCAGGGTCAGGCCCCCTCCACCCTTCCTGGGAGGCTCGCAAGCAGGCCAAAGCCCGTCTGGCTGCAAGCAGGCAGGCAGCAGCTGCCACCCCTGCCACCAAGATCACGTTTGGAGAAGATGGCAGCACCCTGCAGGTAGTCAGGCTGGACCGGCCTGGTGCTAGGCAAGCAGTTGAGGGGCGGGCAGGCGCGGTGGATAGCGCTGCTGGCCGCCCAGCGGCAGTACAGCGCGGTGGCGCCGCCGTTGTGGCATCAAAGGCGAATGGCATTACGGCAGAGGCGAAGCAGTCGGAGTGGCAACAGCGCAGTCGACCTGGGCATGGCAAACCGCGTCCTGCGGCACCGCTGAGACAGACAGCACCGTCGCCAGCACGACAGGCGATACCTGCGGCGCTGCAACGGCGAGACAGCTCACACGGCTTGGCGGTGCCGCACGGCACCGCGGGGGACGCTAACGTCCACCCTTCCTGGGCAGCTAAGCAGCGCCAGAAGCAGCTTCAGTCGTTGACAGCCTCACCGGCTGCGGGGAACAAGATCGTGTTCGACGATTGACAAGATTATCGCTGGGATTTCGCAGTGATCACGTCATTGTCGGCCGGGGCACCAGGGCTCGTTCCCTGGGAAGCTGGGGCCGGGCGGTCGTGAACTACGCATTTTGCAGGGCAGCGGCAGGGCATGAAGCCTACCCTGCGCTGTTCCTTGCATGCCTTGCCAGTCCCTGCCTAGCACCTGTGTGAGGATGCTGGAACCATTCAACCACCTTAGAGTACGACTTGAACCATATCTTACGGCACTGGAAGCCCCACACGTATAGCCTACTTGAAGCAGGGAGACGGGCTGCACATGTGGGACATGCCTGCGTATCTTAGTGTAAAAGTCAAGCTCGTGAGCAAGTGCAGACTATATGTGGAGTAAGGCAGGTTTCCAGGGATCCCCATGAAAATAGGCTTTGCAAGTGAAGTACTGCAAGCTCCAATAGGGAGCCCAAGAATGGAACGTACTAACAGGGATGGGGTTTGTAGCAATTGAGGGTGCTTTTGTGAAGTGGTAGTGATGAAGCTGTGGTGGAGGGAGATTACCCGCAGGCAACACATTGATCTTGGGGGAAGAGAGGACTTGTTCTGAAGTGTGACTCAGGCATGCCTGTACAGGCCTGTGTATACACGAATGCATCACGATGCTCGCATACATTCCATATGTTGCATGCCTGATGACGAACATTATCTCGAAACCCACCCATCCAATCAACGCTGAGCTCGCTCGTAGTTCCGGCACGTGGTGTGTGCAGCATGCGTGCTCGCACCGCAGCCTGTGAGTATCGCCACTAGCGTCAGTATGCATCGTTCTGTGTGCGCTCCGCTACGCAGCAGGCTTTGTTCCACGCGTTCTTCACTAGGAACGTATGCGCTAGTCGCAGGCGCGCCAACAGCCGCTTCACCTCCGGAGGAGCCGCTCCCGCTGCCTTCTGCGCCCGATCGCTTGCCACCCGACCGTTGACACGACCCGATCGTCTCCCGTCGCCCGCATGCTCGCGTTTCAGCAATAGCAGGGCAGCCTGGGCCTCGGCAGCATCTGGTAACAGGCCCGCAGCGGCTTGCGACTCCAACCACAGCTGCAGCAGGTGAAGCTGGAGCTGCAGCTGGCTGCGCAAGTGTGACATAGCGTGAGGTGGGCCTGGGCTCTGTAACTGCAGCACACGTCCCCCGAAAACAGCCATGGGACCCAGCACGTCCAGCCGCTGCTGCAGCTGCAGCACATGAGCCGGCGGCAAGGCCCTTAGCCACGGAGCTGACTGGAATATGACAGAAGGATCTGAGGACAGCTGGTGCTGGTGCTGGTGCTGGTGTACCGTGCTGGAGGGGGTGACCCTGTCATGCCCAAGCTCACCCCCTTTGTCTGCACCCGGCACAGGACCTGGGGCCCGCAGCAGCTGCCAGCACTGGTCAGGCAGCCACACCCCAAGTGGCCTGTCCATCAGCAGGCTGCTGACAGCCCGGGACTGCCCAGGGGCCCCCTCCCTGCCGCTGCTGGCACTAGGAGGGGCGGGGAGGGGAGGGTGGGAGGGTGGAGGGAGCGGGAGGCTCTGCCTGGATCCTGTCTGGACACCCCCATACAGAGCTGCCAGGCTGTGAGCCGCAGCAGGGCCCCTGGAGCCAGCCCCTGCCCTGCCCTGCTGCCCGTGCTGCAGTCCAGGTAACCCAGCTGCTGCTCCTCGGGGCCCCTGCTGCTGCTGCTGCTCTTGTGCAGCCAGTGCCCTCAGGAAGCGATTACGCCAGCGAATGGCCTCCCGCTCCTCCTCCTCCCCATCCCCCTCGCCCTCCTCCCCCTGCCCTTGCACCCCCTCAGGTCGCTCAGCTGTGCCTCCTCTCCTCCCAGAGGTCACCTCTGGCCCCAGCCCCTCCCCCTCCCCTGCAGCAGCCTGGTCCGCCCGCTGCTGCATCTGGTCGTATTGCTGCCGCAGCTGCTGCACATCGGCCACCAGCTGCTGCACACTGGCCAGGCTGACCCCACTGCTGGTCCGGCCATGAGCTGCCACCTCACCCAGTGCTTGCACCAGCCAGGTCTGGGCCGCAATCAGGGTGGCATACAGCACCTGGGCTTGCTGCTGAAGCACCTCAGCGCTGCTGCTGCTGCCGATATCCTGACCAGGGCGGCCAGTTGCCAGGGCACCGGGCTGGGCTGCCGCTGATGGCATGCTAGGCACAGATGGCCACCCGGGTCCAGACCTGCGTGCTGCCTCCGGCCTCAGCCCTTGCCCTGCCTGCTGCAGCTGTTGGCAGCGCAGGTGCAGAGAGGAGGTGTAGTGGTTGCCTGCCTGTGTCACCAGCTTCTGCAGCCCACAGGCTGGGTCACAGCTTCCCGACTGACCATGCGCCTGGCCAGGGCCTGGCAGCTCAGCAGCTGCACCCAGCCTGCCGCTGTCCATGCTCTGTCCGCCTGGCCTCAAGCCTTGCAGTACCATTCGTTCCCCGCGCTGCACCGCCTCGTTGTACTGCTGTACTGCCCTACGGAAGCTGGGAGGAAGCTGCGGAAGCTGAGGCGGGGCTGGGGCCATCTCCTGGGGTTGTGGAGCCAGCTGGTGAGGGGAGGTAGCTCTGCCTGCCTGGCCCAGATCTGGTGAGGAGGTAGGTGCACCTGCTTGCCTGACCGCCCGCGGTAGGCCCAGGTCTGTGAAGATGTCTTGGCTGGGAGTGGGGCAGGGGCTGCTGCCCGTGACCTGCCTGCTGGCCCTGGTGGGCAAGCGCCCGGGGCTGGGGTTGGGTCCACTGGCTGTGCGAGCAGGAGGGTGGGCAGCAGCGCCAGATGACCTGCACAGAGGCAGGGGCTGCGAGTTCAAGGGCATATGGTCGGGTAGGTGTGGAGGGAGGCAGGCAAGCAGGCGGGAGCTGGGCAGAACGCAGTAGGGTCTGTGGGCGGGTGGGCAGCTGATAGACCAGTCAGTCAGGCGCGTGGTAACGCAGGGTAGGAGTCACGTGCGGCAGGCGGTACACAGCGGAAATAAGGAGCCAGAACAGGATCACCCAGCTTTTCTGCCAGCTTCTCGCCAGCTTCCAGCCTCCTGCTGACCTTCACCCTCACCTGGGGCCCCCCGCCTGCATCCCCCGCCCTGCCACAGCGACGGGCACTGCGCTGCGGCCAGTGGACATGGCGCGTGTGGCTCCCCGGCTCACACCACCCGGCCCCCCTGGCCTCTGGGGTGCCGTCTGCAACTGTGATTGAGGCCGTGCACTGCGCCCCTCCCCTGGGCCCTGCCCCAACCCACTGACTTCACTGCCACCGCTGGAGGGGGCCGGTGGAGGGTGCTGGGTGGTGGCTGGTGGGGCTGGTCGGGCTGTGGGCTGATGCTGAGGGGCCTTGTTAGAGGGAGGGGCCTGGGGCAGCACAGCCCTGGCTGCCTGCCTGGCGGCTGGCGCTGGCTGGGCAGTGTTCGCTGGGTCAGGGGGTGTGAGGACGCCTTGGCTGTTGTCTGCGATGCGGCAGCAGGGATGACAACCAGTCACCCAGTTATATCTGGGGTCACACTGTATGAGGTGGTAGCCGAGGATGGGAGCATGTATAAGGAGCTACTGTGGCACACCCTGCTGAGACTATCTTGCTTACATCTTGACATGCTAGTTGCGTGCATACTGACGCGCTTATTGCCATGCCATGCCATGCCATGCCATGCCATGCCATGCCATGCCATGCCATGCCATGCCATGCCATGCCATGCCATGCCATGCCATGCCATGCCATGCCATGCCATGCCATGCCATGCCATGCCATGCCATGCCATGCCATGCCATGCCATGCCATGCCATGCCATGCCATGCCATGCCATGGTTTCTAATATATAACCACTGTCATTCAGTAGGCAATCAGGGATATGTAGGAGCAGCCCTACGCCAGTAGCGGGTTGCTGGCTGGCTCAGCATGCTGTGTTAACAGACCTGCCTCCTGCACACGAGTGCGTGCAACCTTGCCGCCAGCCAGCCACGGCTCGGGCGTGGTGTTGGGATGGCACCTGTGGCAAAGTGCATTGGCAGGGATGGCAACACCCTCAGTCATGCAAAGTACTGCATGGCTGGCAAACCCCTGCGCCACATAAAGCTGCTCATAAACATGCATTCAGGCACAAGTACACACACAGAGACAACACTCATGGACACATTCTCAACATCATGGCATTGCTTGCACACACATCCTGCAACATGTGCAGCTGGCATGGCTTCACTTAAGAGTACCTTGAGTATTGCTATGCAGCTTGCAGCCGACACAGCAGGACATGCTGGGGTGGCCTAGGCAGCTCAAGCCTCCCTGACCTGCTGTGAAGACACGCCAGGCTCCCCTGGAGGTCGGACACTGCCTGCCTGGATGCAGCCGCGTGACCGGCCAACGAGCCATAGACCTCACCAAGGAAGACCGTGAGCTTTTCCAAACTTTGCAGAAGTTGGGTGGCCTCGCTTTGAGGTGGGGCATCAGGGACGATAGGCTGGGCGCTCTGGCGCATCTACCGCGGTGAGTCCATCGGCATGCAGCGGAGAGCGGACATCACCCGTGGGGGAGCTTTCAAATAGGAGGTGTACTGGGTTTCGAGGATGTCACATATGTAGCACTAGAATGTTTTTAAGAGACGGTATGTTATGTGCATATGAGGAGCTGTTGGCTGCCCCCGTTGCAATTTGAAGATGGACTTAAGCAGGGCGAGTGAGAGGCTGCGTGAGGCAGGCATGCTGCAGTGCAAGGATGACGTGTCATCGCCACATGCAACGCACTAACATGTCAATCTGAGGCTTTCGCACTACACGCTTGAACGACACTTCACCAATCACAACTGCCTACTTTGCCCCCTTCCTCGCCAACGCACATACACATACACACACATCGTTACACCTCTACGGGATGGCCAACGCATCCCAACAACTGCCTCCCAACAACTGCCGTCTTTGCAGCTGGCGCATGCTTCACTGCCACATCACCCCCATACTTCAGGCTGCAGCTCCAGCTACTCCAAACACTGCTACCGAGTATGCAGCTAGAGTCTGTGCAGATACACAGGCAGTGCTTCAGCACTATCTGCCCATGAGGCCACATCTCCTCATCTCTGCCAGGGCTGGGGATATTTTCGCCCATCACTCCTCCTCTGACCCTGAATCGTGACCATGACGGACCTGGAGCCACCGTGGTTGCGGTGCTCGTTGAGGTACACGCCCTGCCAAGTGCCCAGCCCCAGCCGCCCCTTGCTCACTGGGAGCATGAGGCTGGCACCCATCAGCGAGCTCTGCAAAAGACATGTTTACACATACAGCGCATTGGTAAGAGAGACTGTGCTTCAGCCAGCATATTAACCTGGTCACAATGCTTGGTGGCTCCCACTGCGGATGCCATCAAGAGGCGCCAGCCTGCCTGGCAGACAGCAGTGGGTAGACCAAGCCATGCATGCATGTGCTTGGGTCAGCCCACCTTGACATGCGCTGGCATGTCGTCCGGACCCTCGTCATCATGGCGGTAGTGGGAGCCCTCTGGCGCCAACCGGTTCAGCGCATCCTGCACAGGGCGGCTTCCCAGCCTCTGACATGAGCATGATAGAAAGTGTGATAACTACACATGGCGGCATGTTTTGCAGGACACATGCAAAACCACACCTCACTCATGTACCTTAAAGAACCCATGTTGCTCTCGATGTTGCTGATGTAATCAAGCACAGGTGAATCTGGCAGGCTGGCACTGCTGGCAAAGCAGGCAAGCATCCAGCCCCTGAGGATGGCGTAGCCGGACTCACGTTCAGGTCCAGCGGCACATCAGGGCTAGCGTTCTCATTGATAGTCAGGCTTGCGCTGGTGTGCTGCACTTCAAGGAACAACAGTGCATCATCCAGCCAGCATTGAGCAGGCCATTGGGTGAGGCGATTTCCAGCTCTGCTTTTCACCAGTGTGGTGCATTTACACATCTCATGATGCCAACCACCAAGGCCCATTGCCATGCAGCACTCACAAAACAGGTGCACCAGTCCCACATCAAACTCTGCAATCTCAGGTACGGCCTCATAGATTTGCCGTGTGACCACATGGCCTGCAGCCAAGTACACGAGCTCGTACCAATACAACACACACACACACACACAGATGGCACAAGGCTGAGTGCTGCAGTAGGATGTGTACTCACATCCCCTGGCATGTGGCGCAAGCTGCACAGTGCGCTGGACCCATTCGGTAGGAAGAGGCGCCTTCACTGTAGGGGATGCCGGGGGTGATGACATGCCTGTAGTACACAGCGGCGGCGTCGAGGCATGCTGCAAGCGGTGCTGGTAATGGGAAAGAGAAGGACGAGCAGCATCGCTTGCCTTGTGCTAACACGGGTACGCCGGGCCGGGAGCAACGTGGAGCCAGGCTTGTTAATAAAGACTTGCCGATAGCGGCGTGCATTATGGCCGATCCCAACACGTCAGCGCTTTCAGGTTTTTCCGTAGATATTCTTGGCCAAGGAGGGGAGGTTGAGCCGGGCTTGAGCTAAGAGGGGTTGAAAAAGGGCTGAGCTGGGGCTTTACGGGTTGAATGGGCAGGGCTAAGGCTGGGAGGGGTGGGGAGGAGGTGGGAGGTCAGGGATGGGGATGGGAGGGGGTAGCGTCACGTCAGTCCGGTCTTGCTCAAGGTGGACAAGCTGCCCGTAAACTGGACCTTCTGTTCAAATAAGTGATGTATCGCAAGGCCAGGCCAGTGCTTACCTAATGTTGTTGCTTGTTGAGCACATGATTACAAACACCGCAGCTCCTTTTCCAAGCAAGCACTCTCAAGCAAGTATGCATCTCAATCTCCATTGCAAGCTACTGACAGTAGCGATTCTTTAGCGAGTCACCAGCATATATACCGGACATTTGCACTTAGTTAGTCTTTACTTAGTTAGTCCTTACTCACTTAGTCCATCGCAAGTTGTCGGGAGCTAGCTTTTACTAATCCCTCCGGGAGAGAACAATGGGAGAGGCGCCGGGTTGAGGCTCTGACCGTCCCTGAGGCGGACAGCATCAATCCCAGCTTAAACCTTCCCTGTCAAGGTCACGAGCTGGCCTAGAAATAGGCCATGGACAAGGTTCAACGCAGCCAAGGCTCATGCATCCTTCTTCTTCGAAAGGACATTGATGGTGAGCAGAGTGTATGCTCTCTGATGAGCTGCAATGCTGTTCTAAGCCATAACATCCAGCCAGTCCCCAGCTGAACAAGTGTGCAGCCTGCATGTGATACCTGAGGTGTGAGAGTGTCCCGCTGCTGCTGTGTCTGGCAGGATGGGCACGGAACCGTGCTATGCGTGCCACCTTAGTCGATTTGTCTGAGGAGGAGCGACAGGAGCTGTGGGAGACGTTCCAGGTCCTGGTGCAATCTCAAGCCAGCAACAAGCAGGGTGGGTTGGAGAGAGGCCATGCTGGCTAGCCATTAAGCCATGCCCCGCCATCTACACTTAAACAACAGCTTCCTCCTGGATGAGTTCCCTGGTTTATATAGGGTTTGTGTAGGGCTTAGATGAGGGAGGTTGGGGTGCTTAAATAGCATGTGTTGGGGAACTGCCTCAGAGCCAGGGGCCAGGGCCATAAATGCAAACAGCAATGCCATGCTGGGTTGCCGGAGCTGCCTAAGCTTACAGTGTGTGCCAGGGACCCATTCGAGCTGTCATTGGCTTGTGCATGTCATTGGCTTGTGCATGTCAGTCATGCCCTGTCACAGGGGTCACAGGGGTCAATAGGCGGCAGGCATCAGAGTAGGTTGAAGGCGCCCTTGCCATGTGTGTGAGAGGTACGCCACACAGACAAAAAAGAACCCCTGGTGAGGGGACTTGACTATGCCTATGCGTGGTACGTGTTGCCCGCTGGGCTGGTGAGGGAGGTGAAGCCCACCAAACAGTAGACCAGACAGAAGCACAACCAGAGGACCAAACAAGAGCTTACAGTAGCTACACTGTTGACACCAGAAGCAGCAGCACTGGGGGCTGCATGCAGAGCTGGAGGAGAGCCGCAGGGTAAGGTACCGTAGCCTTCATGACCAACCGAACAGCAGCTGAGGCAGAAACATTGAAGACAGCAGCCCCCTTCTGTGGTCATCGACTGCATCAGGGGCGGTGTCATCATCATGGCCTCCAGCTTGCACCAGCCAGTGGGAGCTGCTGTAGGCATAGCATGGCGTGATGGCGAACAGTTGCCACCCAGCTACTACTCAGCTACTACCCAGCTGCTACCCAGCCACCACCAGTTGACAGTGTAGTGCTGGTTAGTTGAGAGTCAGCCATATCCTGAGGTGTGGCCATGTGACCAGGCTGCCAGGTGGAAGCCAGCCGGGGCTAGGTTGCCAGTAGTTAAAAAGCTGGCAGTCTTGAGCGCCCACAGCCCAGGTTGCAAGGCAGCCTCAAGGGCGGCAAACAAGGAGTGGGAGACGGTGCGCATGCTGCATGGAATTCCCACCCTCCCCAGCCTGCTGAATGACATGACATGGGCACCAGCTGTCCGCTGGCCAGCTGTCTGCTGCGGCCGATGGCCTGTGTACAGCTGGGGCCTAGCCGGGGTGTAAAGTGTGCAGGCCCAGCATCGCTCCAGGGTCACGATGGTAAAAGGTGAATGTCCACCACCCTCCTGGCACCTCAGGTCCTCACCCTCCCCTGTCCTAGCCTGCGCTCTGCACTGCTCATCACTGCTGCTGCCGCTGCCACCATCCTGTTGGTGCGGATGGTGGTGAGGAGCATTGCTGTTGGGACCCGGTCACTATGCAGACACCCTGGACTGGACAGGCATTGTGAAGGCCGCCGACACCGTTCTAGGAGCCGGCAAATACAGGCAAGTGCTGGGGCAGGGCCCTGGAGGCTCGTGGCTGCTAGTGATGGTTGTACCGCCACCTCCCCGGATCAGGAGCATCAGGCGCCAGCAAGATGGCTCACTGGATACTAACCACTAAGTAGTTCGCAGTCAATCAATCAGTTACATGTAGGAGGTCACTCCACATCATCCAGCACCTGCTGATGCCATCAGCAACATCACCGTCATCACCATCATTGCAACAGTAGCTACCGTCACAAATGCCACTACCATTACTACATCATTATGGCAATCAACATCAGCAGCAGCAGCACAAGCAGCATTTGTCGGCATCTTGACAAGGAGTGCGCAAGGCAGGTTGTGGGCGGCATGCTGCCCTCACAGCCCGCACTGCCATGGCCACAACACCCACCCTGGCCTGGGCAATGACACCAGCAGAGCACATCAGGCACTGCCATAACCACCACCACACACCAGCCAACAGTGAGGGGCCCACAGTAAGGGGCCCACAGTGAGGGGCAGGAGCTGCTGCCAGGCGTGCAGCAAGCATCCATGCAGTCAGCTTGCGCTAGTGTAAGCACCAATTCCTGCCCCTCAGCCACCATCAGCACTGCTGCTGATGGGGTTGTACAAGCAGCAGCTCGTGCCAGCGTATGGGCCGGGGTCCAAGCTAGGGGTAGGGTTTGCCCAGTGTTTTCTGTCTGTGTTGCTGCGCAGCATGCAGAGCCTGAAGCAGGCCTTGACAGCGATGGACTTGAACAAGAACGGCAAAGTGGGTGAGGCCCCTGGTGGTGTCTGGTGCTTGCCTGTTTGTTGATGACCACGGTGTGCAGCGCTGCATCGCAGCTTGTCAAGCCTAACTGAGACAAACTGCAAGGGATGGGCCAGTTTGGCGCTACACTGCATTGCGTTGCTATGCTAGAATAGCAACCCCAGGACTGACTTATCATCATTACCATCATCTTCAGTACATCATTGCATTACTGCATACGTTCTACTTGACATTCATATTGTTGAGTATTACGTTCACACACATGCTGCAGCACATGAAAGGAAAGGCTTGACCAGTTCAGGCTCACTTGAGTGACATGTGAGGGTCCTGATGAACATGCTATGGTACAGACGAGATAACAAACAACAAATAACAAACAAACGATGAAAATGATTTGGCACAAACCTGGGTTCTGTGTGACTGATTGCAGGTAACCTGGACGGAGTTCAGGGCCTACATGAGCGCCAACTGGTCTGCCAGCAAGACCGCGGACAACATCATGCATGCAGCACCAGGGGCGGTGGGTAGCCTCACGCTGCATCACCCCTGCTACCATGGCAGGCCCCCTTCCCTTGTGTGCCTTGTATTCAGTTAAACACAACTTGTTCAACATGGAACAACATGTTTGACTGTGCCTTATATACAGACTGTGCAGTGGCTTTGCCAGCTGCAGTTGTGGTTTTGCTTAGCCGTTGAGCCGCAGCCCAGCAGCCACACCAGCACTGCCAGTGACGGCACACCCAACAACCTACAGCACCCGGCACTCCAACACTCTACAGCACTCTGACCCCTACGTCCCGACCCCTGCTCCCAGCATACCCCTGGGCCCCGTCTCTTGCCTGACCCAGACCATGGCGCGAACCAGAGTAGAGGTGCCTTGACTGCACCCAGGTCCTCACTTAGGGCAAGCTCTGGGGATTGGGATTGTGGGGTGGGCTGGCGAGGCTGGGTGGGCAGGAGGGCGGGTAGGACGGAGGGGGGTGGGCAGGAGGGAGGGTGGGCAGGAGGGGGTGGGCGGGAGGGTGAGCAGGAGGGGGTGGGCGGGAGGGTGGGCAGGAGGTAGGGGTGGGGGCTCCTGTAGCATCACACCTGCTGCAGTGTGAGGTGGCAGCCTTGGCACCACAGGGAGGGTTGGGACACCCAGCCAGCCACCTGCTGCCACCTTGGGCCCATGGCATGTTGTGTGCTGCACCTCCCCAGTTCCATGAAGACATGATCACCATTGACGGCAACCTGCGCATCGTGGACTTGTTGAAACACTACCGCCGCCGCATACTCATGGAGCGGGTGCTCAAGGTGAGCTGGGGCAGGCCCTCACCTAGGGTAGTCAAGGTGGCCTAGCCTGCTGTGGCACCACAGCCGACTCAGGCCGCCGGCTTAGGCCTGCTTGGACCCGACTGGTTCTGCTCTTACTGCCCCACCCTCTTACTGTCGTGCTCTTACTGCCCGTTGCGCTGATGCCTAAACATCCAGGAGCGCTGCTAGACAACAGGCAGGCAGGCAGGGGGGGGGGGGCCTAGGGACCAGGGGTGGGAGTCCAGGGGCTGCCCTGCTCACTCCTGCCCTGCTCACTCCTGCCCTGCTCACTCCTGCCCTGCTCACTCCTGCCCTGCTCACTCCTGCCCTGCTCACTCCTGCCCTGCTCACTCCTGCCCTGCTCACTCCTGCCCTGCTCACTCCTGCCCTCCCTCCTTGTCCTTGCCACGCCCTGCCCTGCCCCTGCTGCGCTGGCCTGGGCCTTACCCTTCATGCCCTGCCCCTTGCCTGCTGCCTGGTCACCCTGCTGCCCTGACACACCTGGCATCAGGGGGAGTCGGCCAAGATGGAAAAGTACAAGCCCAACGCCTTTGATCCTGATCCCACTACCAACCTGGGGCGTACAGCATCGATGCGCAGCCTGGCTCTGCTCAAATCTTCTAGAACAGCGCCCGGTGAGTGACGTCACACTAACACAGGATACTTGGCTGGTAATAATTCCTTGAAAAACGAGTACCCGCTCATGTCACCTTGCATGCATCCCAGGCATGCCCTCGTGCTCTTCACTCTCCGTGCACTCCATGCTGCCACACCATGGGCATAGTGGCATGACCAGTTTGCCATCTGTCTATGGCTCTGTAACCCAGCAGACATGCTTCACCCCATCTCAACTGCGCATGCTTTCTTGCAACCCATGTCACACCCTTTCTATGCCATGCCACAGTGTGCCAGCAACCATGATAAGGTATTGGGTCAGGGTCTTGGAAGTGGCTGTGTTATTGTAGCGCATAGTTCATTCCCATTCCTCCTTTCTTCTTCCTGTCTTTATCACAGTTTGTTTTGCTGTGTCGCCTGAAACAGGCCCAGAACCCACCTGTGCGCCTGCCTTGGGAATTGATGAGGGGCCTGAAGAGCCTGATGACGAGGATGCCTCCTATGGCGACCTGTCGGCACCAACCTTGTATGAGCAGGTCAGCTGCTGTCACCCAGGCATTGGCAACCTTGTCCAACCACCCCTTGTTGATCCTAGCATTCTGGCCACCTTTGTCACCCCCGCATCTGGCAATATGTTCCAGCGCCAGACCCACATGTTTCTGACACATGCATAGAGCAAGCACAGGCAGGAGGCTGTTGTGCAGGGAACCTGTCAGAGAGAAGGCGCCGCACCTCAGGGAACCAGAAAGAGGGAGGGAAGAGTGGGTTGCAAAAAGGGTCAGAGAGCAGGGCGGTGATGGCACCAGTGCTTTCATGCTGGCTCTTCTTTGGCTGGTGGTGTCCAGGGCCGCGCTTACCTTCACACCTGTGCGAACCTGCGCTCCAGGTGTTGGGCGGCACCACCATAGCTCGCGACCTTCAGCATGGATCCTGCCTCAGTTTTACCTCCGTCGAGCCTGGCGCTCGCTTGCTTGCAGCACAAGCCAGCAAGCCTGCAACATACAGCTCGGACGGTCGCCCCTTGCATTTGCCGGACGGCCCTCCTGCATCAAAACCAAGCAAGCTACAACCTGCAGATGCCAGCGAGTGCGGCAATCACCGACAAACCCCATCCCCGTCTCCTCCTCTCACAACCTCGTCCAGCCCGGAGCCAGCATTACAAACTCACGCTAAACATCACACAAAGATAACGTCGGCGGACTCGGCAGGGGTATTGAGCGGCTCGGTGTTTGCGCAGACCGGCAAGCGGAAGGTGCCATGGGAATCCAACGCCGTACGCTCCGGGCTGCTGGACGTAAGCAGGGACGCCAGCGCGACGCTGAGCTGGTCCGGGGGCCAGGGACCCGGAATGCTGCTGCCCCTCCCGACCAAAGCCGCTGCCGCCACCGCCAGCGCGCCCACGCCGGGGCTAAATGGCTTTCGAAGACATGTGGCGTCGGACTTGGCATCGGGAGAAGCGCCCAACCCCACTCCAGGCATCAGCCTGCCTGCACTAGGTACACGAGCAACCGCAGGGCATGTCCCTGCGCGTCAATCCGTGGAGTTCACTGCACGTGCAACAGCAGTGCCGGCTGAGCCCAAGGCAGGAACTCTCCCATCGCTGCCCATGCTCCCTCATGCCAGGAAGGTGGGCCTGGGAGAGTCAGCCCCAAGCAGCAGGGTGCAATGAAGGAGGCGGAGGGAGTGAGGCTGCGATTGAGTGTGCCACTAGCCTTCAGCCAGACCCAGGGTTGACAGGGAGGGAGGGCACATGAGTGAGTCTGCAAGTGTCTCACTCACCAGGTGTGTTGCAGCCACATGAGGTTTGCCTTCCTGTGTGTTTGCCCTCCTGCAGGAAGCTGACCAAGTTGACCTACATGCAGTGGGTGGGGATGTGGACGCTGGGATTACTGGTAACCTGAAGAAGCAGGTGAATGGAGGGCTGCTCGGCCATTCTCATCACAGACATTTAGTGTGTTTCTTTTTTAGCGTGCAAGTGTGACAGGAATGACTCTAGGGGCATGTGTTCCCACACGCCATGCCACCATGCCTTCCCACCTGCCATGCACTGGTCCAAGCAAGCGTGCAAGGAGGAAGCTAGTATGCCTGCTGCCACCCCTGCAGGTGGGGGCCATAGGCAGCAGCATCAAGGTCACCGTGGGCTCCCTCTTCCGCTCCATGGTGAGTGGCTGGGAGCCCTGCTCTGCCTCCAGCCAGTGCACCTTAGAAGTGAACGTGTGTGATGTCAGGGAGGGAATGGAGTGAACCAGTAGGGACGGGGTTTTTTAAGCAACACAGGGGCAGGAGGGTCTGGCAAAATTACTGGTGTCAGTCCCAAGGAGTGGCTACCCGGGTGGTCCTATTGATATTTTTCTTCTTGTTTTTTATTTCTACTTGTCCCTGGGTAGCTGTCCCATCACGAGATCACGCCGTGGCACAGCCTTGGAACAGCAGTGGTCATCATCTCCACCTTGCTGCCATGACTAGCATGCCAGGTGTCGAGTGCGCCATCATGCTCGGCTCCACCTCATCTGTTGCCTGACCCCTGTGCCATGGTTGGCTTGACAGCCATGTGTTGATACATGCTGCCACAGCCTATGGTGGCCCTGGTACACAGCATCACAGTGTTACAGTGTTTCACACGCCCGCACAGTGTTACAGCACAGTGTTGTAGCACACTGTTACAACACACGCATGCACAGTGTTGCAGCCCAGTGTTGTACACAGCACAGGCTGCGGGTGCTGTGCCTTGCACCAGTGATCTCACAGCTGCCTGTAGCCCAGGGCCTGGGTACTCCCTGCAGGCATACCTGCACCTGCCACCAGGCGACAGATGAGGGGAAAGAGGAGGTGGAAGCAGACATACCAGCAAACCCATCAGGCTGCTCAATGCAGCAGCAGCAGCGGGGTGTGTGTGTAGGCGTGTCTGCCTGCTGCTCCTGCAAGGCCACCTTCTAGGTCACCTGCAGAGCAAGCTGTTGTGAGCCAACACGTGCTGCTGCTGCTGGTTGCTTGCTGCCTGGCACTGCTCAGGCTGGTGGGCTGGGATTCAAGCAGACTGAGGGCACTGGTGATGCTGGCTACGGCCCAAAGCGGCCTGGGCTTGCTGGGCTACCTCCGCTCCAAGACGCTCCTCATGTACCTACGGAAGCGACTGAACCACCCAAGCGTGGCGTGCGCCATGGCCCCAGCAACGCGATGCCGCCCAAGGGCGCAAGGAAAACCGGTGGCGTTGAGCGCTCGATGGGGAGCATGGTGCGCCTGCCCCCCACTGCTATGTCGGGCTTCAATGGACCGGCCGGCAACCCGGGAGGACCGTCGACCCGGAAAGCGTATTGACCTAATGCGCAGGCATGGCATGTACGCTTGCTGCGGGCGATAAGACACATTTGAGAGGCATAATAAAGCGAATTAAGCGCCCGGCAGTGCACATTGGACGCTGCCGCTTGCATGCAGCTTAGTGAGGTCCGCACTCTGCATCAATTGATTGGTCTTTGCCCATTGCCTGGTCGCTTGTCACCGACCAGCTGTATTCTTGTCAACATGGGTGAGTGGTAGGTGCACCAGCATGGCAAGACACAGGGTGCGTGGCATTGAGGGATGCATACGGACATGTTAGATTAGGCTAAGCTATTTGTACCTCGCACACTACTCACCTTGTGTTAGGCGTAGGGTGCGGCCTTATCCTCCCTGCACTGTGCACACCGAGCTTTCACTTGGCACATGGCTCAAGCGTGCAAGCAAGTGAGTCCCACGAGTTCTGACACCCATAGCAGCAGCTTTTGACGTTATAAATGTGCAAGCTGCACCGCCAACAGTCTCAGAAGCAATGAGCACGGCTAGTATCACCGCACACCACTACCTGAAAACTGCCCCAGGTGATTCGTGACTAATACGTAACTGGTGTAAATTCACTGCAACGTTTCACGAAAAATTGTAATTGTCACAAGCTTGATACTTAAGTGGTCAAATCTAGCAATTGACACTGCGTTAGATAGAACACACTCGTATCCATTAGACAGGCACAGCAGGACGCTGAAGCAGGCGCACTAAATGCTTTGTCGATCGATTCAATAAGTGGGCGTCATCTGCGTGAAGATGACCGATCCCATGTTAGAAACGCCCGACCCCAATGCTATAGCGGTAGCCTACCAGGGCGAAGCTGGCCAGTGAGGCTTGCCCCAGGCCCTGGTCACCAATCCCTTTGCATAAGCAATACGGTCAAGATAGCGGACAAACACAAACATAACACACATCCGACAACAACAACACACCCAAAGCACATGCACAACTCCTCGCCACTCAAATGTGTCTTGAGGGCCCTGACTACTGTCAGAAGAAGGCATAGAGGTGAAGGCAGGTCAGGCAGGTACCTCAGTTTGTTGATCCTGCTACCAGCTGCCTACCTCCTTGTGCAAGGCATGCCAGCCAGCACCCTAGCAGCATGCTGCCATGCACCTCAGGGTCTGACAGGAGGTATGTCAGGCCACAGGGCCACCGTCAGCTCAATCTGCCTCAAGCTGCCAGGCTCCTGGTTCCATATGTGTGCTGGCTAACACCCTGGCAGCAGCCTGCCTGGGTAGGCGCCCCACTCCCCATCCAGCCTGGCCCCTGCCCCTTGTCCCCTGCAGCTGCCTGCCTCCTGGCCAGCTCATGTGGTGCGAGGGAAAGCCTTGCGGTCCTCCCAGTTGCTGATGTCCAGCTTCTGGGCGCTCTGCACGTCCAGGAACCAGCGCAGGGTGCCCTGGGAGGGCCGCACCAGCTGGGCCGGCAGCGCCCCAGGCAGCGCCTGGATCTCCAGGATGCGCTGCACAACCTCAGCCTGAGGTTAACATACACACCGCAGTGCAGAGGTGGTGGGAAAGCAGGGGCAGGGGGAGGGGGAGGGGGAGGGGGAGGGGGAGGGGGAGGGGGAGGGGGAGGGGGAGGGGGAGGGGGAGGGGGAGGGGGAGGGGGAGGGGGAGGGGGAGGGGGAGGGGGAGGGGGAGGGGGAGGGGGAGGGGGAGGGGGAGGGGGAGGGGGAGGGGGAGGGGAAGGGGAAGGGCTGCCATGCTATGCATGCATTGAGCTGCCTGCCGAGACTGCACGGTGCCTGGCAAACATGTACATGTACAGCAGATGAGTAGCCACCCTACTGCAGTGGGCAACCAGCTGTGGCCTTATTGCGAGTGTAGGCACAAAGCTAGCCATTGCCCAAAGGTGCAGGCAGCAGTCACAACACACCTTTTCCTCCCCACTGGCCACGAAGATGATCTCCTTGGCTGCGTTGATGACAGGCAGGGTGAATGTGATGCGCTCAGGAGGCGGCTTGGGGGAGTTGCTGACTGGCAGGACCCAGCCGCTGGTGGCAGCAGTCTGAGGTGCATTGGGAAACAGGCTGGCAATGTGGCCATCTGGCCCTGTGCCCAGCAGCATGAGGTCAAACACTGGGAGGCCGTCGCTGTTGCGCGGCAGGATGGTGGTGGGGGTGCCTATCAGCATGCCCTCATAGTGCTTGGCAGCCTGGTCCACAGGTACGTTCTCCAGAATGGCATGCTGGTTAGCGGCGGGGATGGGGACCTTGGACAAGAAGGCTGTGCAGGCTCCCTTATGGTTGCTGTCGGGGCTGGTGTGGGGCACGTTACGTTCGTCCACGTAATAGATGTGCCATTTGTCCCAGCTGCTAATCTTCTTGCTGTCCGCTAGCCCAGACAAGAAGTTGAGCAACGAACCGCCCGATAGAACCAGCGTGAAGCTGCCCTTCGCCTTAATGGCTGCCTCCGAAGCCTCCGTCACAGCCTTCACAATCCCCTGCTCTACGCCAGCCTTGGAGAAGTGCAACACAATATTGGCATCGCCCTCCACGCTAGGGTACTGGAATTGGTGCGCCTGAACGTCCACTCCTGCCCCCTTGGAAGTAGAGATGGGGGACACGATGCCAGACGCCATGAGGTGTGCGCCCATCACAGGGGGGACGCCACCAATAGCCCGCCCCGCGTCTCTCCCATTTTCAGGAATGATGTTGATGATGTGCGTCGGCTGGTTTGCTGGCGATGCAGCTGGACTAACGGCGGCTCGCCGCTGTGGGAGCCGTGTGCATGCGAAACTCTGCACCCCAGCAGGGAGCTGCAGCGTGCGCATTGGGTTTGTGCCTGGCCTCCTTGCACTTTGTCTCCTGTAGGCCCCATAGCATCGCCGTCCTTGCGGAAACTGCCTTAACTAATTCCTGCGCCAAGTCAAGTCGTGCGATTTAGGGCCAGCACAGGGCATCTAGCAGCCTCCTTCATCTATGCACATCGAAGCAGCGGTACCCCCCGCAAGCCAGAGGCAGGAAAGAGCAGAGCTAGAGGCAGGAACGAAGAGCCTCCTGAGTTGCCTATTCGATGGCGAGCACGGCCTGACAGGCCCTCAACAATGCTACATGGACAGTCGGTCTGGACAACCTTTGCGGCAGAGTGCGGCTGAGCTTTGGGCACCCTCGCCACCTACATGCCTTGACGTACATGCCATGCCAACACCTCCCTCATCGACCTGCAAAGGCAGAATAAGGTCCCATCACTAGCAGTGGTGACTTGTCTGTATGGAGGCCTGCATTGGTGTCTGTGCGTGTGTGTGGTGGAGGGGGAGGCATGGTGTTGCATTGTCCTAGGCGATATCCATGTTGTTGGCTTGCTGTTGGACTGCCCCGCTACCCACCTTCCCAGTGGGCACCTCAGCCCATGCGCTGACGCATGGCCACATGCCAGGGCTACCCCCTTGCTTGCATAGTGGAGAGGAAAACGGCTGCGCAGCGCAGTGTGGCAGATGTTGTTTGATGCCTTGCTGACTGCAATGACCACAATCTGCACACAGCACTAGGGACGTTTACCACGGTATCATAAGACACACAGCTGCGGCTGTGTCATGCAGCACCTTGGCCCTCAACCTTGAGCCTTCATTGCAGTCGAACACACTAACTTGTGACCACTGCAAAACAGTGTTTTTTCTGTGTGGTGTTCCCATCGCATGGCATGCTCATGGCCTACACATGGCATACACATGGTCATGGTCGCCTACCACCTACAGCATTGCCTGACCCGTTAGGGCTACACCGTAGAGTTGGCATGACAAAACATGCACTAATTGAAAGTTGATGACAGCATCAAATGGGGGGGGGCACACCCTACTGTGCCTCAGCGGCGCTGCTGCTGCTGGGCCTGCGAGGCTTGTCTCGCAGCCGCTTGTAGCCCAGGCCTGGGTACTCCTTGCCCTTGGCTGGCAGCTTCCCCTGCTCTGGCCACCAGCACAGCTCCAACGGCCGCCACTTGCTCTCCCCAATGCGCTGCATGTTCAGCGCTGCATTGCAGTCCCTGTCAAGCCACCTGCCTGGCTGTGGTGCTGGCTTGGCTTTGCCAGCCTTGCCCTTGCCTGTGCCCTTGTCCTTGGTAGGCTGGGTGGGCTCAACTGCCTCTGGCTCAGCCTTGGTGCGCTTGCTGCGCTTGGCTGGCAGGGGACTGCTGGGCCCTGGCTCTGGCTGCAGGCTGTGTGGCTGGCTGGCTCTGGCTCTGGCTGGCCCTGGCTGGCCCTGGCTCTGGCTGCAGGCTGTGTGGCTTGCTGGCTGCTGCGTGGGGCCTGTGGGGGCTTGCGGGGGGCCACCACAGGGCACCACATCATGCCCCGCACCGGCAGGTCACGCTGCTGGCTCCAGGCTGGGCGCACAAGGCGCTCTTCCACCTGCCCTGCTGGGGGCTTCCAGTTCACAGGCCTGGTGGGCCTGCGTTTGATCAGTTGCCTCTCACAGGGCTGCTGGCCGTTCACTGCTGAGCTGACCCGGGTGGTGCGGTGCTCATCCACAAGCACCACCCTGCCCCGCCGCTGGTCTGTGCCCCTGGGCCTGCACACCACCTTGCGGCAGGCCCGCAACACCGCATCAGCACCCCAGCCTCCCGCTGTGCCAATGCTAGCTGCTCCAAAGAACACCACCAGCTGCTTGGCATGCCCATGGCGCTTCATGGACACCTCCGCCATGTCCTCCTCCAACTGCAGCCATGCACACAAGGCACACACGTGGTGGCTGACATGGTGGCACCAGGTTAGGCATGGCACAGTCAACTACTCTTTCACGTCATGCCAAACCCACCACCACTCAGTCCCTTACCCTCCCTACTTACCCTCCCTACTTCCCTACTTACCCTCTCTACTTACCCACCCACCCACCCATCCAACCTCACCTTCTAGAAGACCTGCTCCAGCGCCCGGTCCTGGCCTCCGTACAGGCGCAGCCGCTGCTGTGCCCACTTGGGGTCCAGGTACACCTCCCAAACTGCATCCCAGGTGGCCAGGATGACGGTGATGTGCTGCAGATTGGCGACCAGGGAGGTGCCGGCTGCGCTTGCTGCTGCCAGGTGCTGGAGGTGGGGCTTGATCGGTGCGAGCCACCGCTCTGAGGCACGGCGGGCATTGTTCAGGCCGCTGGCATGCTTGACCTGGCCCTTGGTCAGCTTCCACCGGCGCAGCTGGTCTGCCAGCAGCTGCCCTGTCCTTGGATCCCACACCCCTGAGGCTGCACTGACTGCCTGGGTGACGCCAGGGTCGATGCCTACCCCAATCTGCGTGACTGGGTCAAACACGAAGTCACGCTGCTCCGCAAGGCCCTTGCCAATGCGGGGCAGTCCCACTGCATGGGCCGCTGCTGCTGCTGCACTTGGGGCTGCCACTGGGCTGCTGTTGCTGTTGAGGGTGGTGCAGGAGGGGTTGGGGTCTCCACCGTCCTCTCAAACTCGAACCCTTGGTTAGCCAGCTTCCCCGTGCTGAACCACCTGGCTCTGCGCAGAACACATCAGCTGTCTCCCTCGTGAGCCCCAGCTGCTGGCACACCCCGTGCAACACCCTGCTGTCAATCTTGATGAATGGATTCCTACCCTGGCCAGGGGGGTGAGGGTGAAGGGGGGTGGGCAGGTCAGAACCCGGGGCCCCACCCTACATCCGCCGCGCTTTGGCTGCCCTGGCACAGGTGGGGTGGGGGGCTGCTGCCACTGCTCCAGGCACCTGCACACATGCACCGCATGGCGCATGCGGCAGGGGAGGGGCACGGTGTCTTGCAAGGAGTCTCCCTCCTCCAGGGCCAACAGTCTCCGCTGCTTGGCTGCCTCCTCCTTCAGGTCCTTGATATGTGCCTTGTCCAGGTCTGAGGCCTGCAGCTCGGGGCTGTCAGCGTTGAGGGCATACCCACACGCCAGTTTGATGAATAGCTGAGCCTCCGTCCCGCTCCAGCCTAGCCGGGCCCTGGCTGCCTTGGCGTACAGCTTGACAAAGCGCTCTGCAGGTCAGGTCAGGTCAGGTATCTGGTGAGGTCTAGGTCAGGTCAGGTCTGGTCTAGGTCAGGTTTCTGGTCAGGTCTAGGTCAGGTCAGGTCTAGGTCAAGTCATGGTCATGGTCATGGTCATGGTCATGGTCATGGTCATGGTCATGGTCATGGTCATGGTCATGGTCATGGTCATGGTCATGGTCATGGTCATGGTCATGGTCATGGTCATGGTCATGGTCATGGTCATGGTCATGGTCATGGTCATGGTCATGGTCATGGTCATGGTCATGGTCATGGTCATGGTCATGGTCAGGTCAGGTCAGGTCTAGGTCATGGTCAGGTCTATGTCAAGGCCCAGGTCCAGAGTCTAGGCACCACCACCACTTGCCTGGGTTGGAGTAGTGTTGCTGCATGGCGACCGCTAGCTGCATGGAGTGGTGGCTGATCGTGTTGTGGTCCCCAGTCAGCTGGGTGCTGCCCAGCTGCTGCAGCTTGGCTAGTAGCTCCTGGTTGCTGGGGTCATCAAAGGCTGGCTTTAGGCTGAAGTGCTTGTTCTGCCTAGCGCGCCCAAGCCGCCGCTGCAGCTGGTTGTAGGGGGTGAGGAAGGTGGAGTTGGCAAAGTACAGGCAGAATACCTGCAGCTGCTGCAGCATCATTGGGTCTTCGCTGTCAAGGGGCATGGGTGGTCCAGTGGGTGCTGCCGGTGGGGGGTGGCGGGCAGCAAGGCGGGCACTGGGCGGCCGCAGTGTGGGTGGTGCTGGGGCAGGCTGGGAGTGTGGCAGATGTTGCTTGATGCCTTGTTGACTGCAATGACCACAATTTGCACACAGCACTAGGGACGTTTACCACTGTATCATAAGACTGTGTCATGCTGTGTCATGCAGCATGAGCTTTGTGATATGGGCGGCATGCTTTTACAGTGTGGTGATGGTGTTCTCAAACGCTGAGAGGTGTTAAACTGCAACACACTGCATTTGACATGGGGAGTTGCAATAAGGCAACCGCTGCCTGCAGAAAGGCTGCTAAGATGCTGTCCACACCTTTCACCCCAGCTGCATTCTACATTGAGCAACGGACATACCTGCTATGCATGGTAGCTGGCTGGGTGTTTCAGCCAAGAATACCTGGTCAAACCTGCAATGGGCTTAGGATGGTTCAGGTTGTCCTAGTTGAGCTTTTTCGTGAGGTAATTGTTGGCCTGACTTCCTATACTATGGCTCCTGTATGGATGTCCAGCCCACACATCAAGGGTGCGACCGAGGATGCTTCAACTTAATTGAGTAGCTGAGTGAGATTACTCACAGTCAAACATGTTGTTCCATGTTGAATGAGTTTGTTTGACTGTGTAACCATGCATTTAGCTTGCCTGCACGGTTGCCTAACAGCCAGGCATAGCAAGCAGCTTGGTGGCGGGTAGCCCAGTGACCGCCACTGCCAGGCCTGCCCCTGATGTGCCCTTGCACCTCCTCCCTCGGGCCCCCCCGGGCAGCGCTTGATCCTAAGGTACTAGTCACCACCGCCCTGTAGCACGGCCTCTACCCCCACAATTGTCCCCTGCTCGTCATGCCAGACAAGGCAGGAGGTGACTGTTGCCTGCGACAGGGCTGGGGTAAGGCAAGGCGGGTGGGGCCTTGCCCGTGGTGTATGTCGTGTGGTCAGGACCCTACACCAGGGGTACATGAGTTAAACGACCAAACTAGTCAGTTATCAGACTTAACCTAGTTTAAGGCCATCTAGTCGAGTTGAACGAACCTAGTTTACCTAGTGTGGCACCATCATGCACCTTGGTCAGAGAAAGAGGCAAACCAGGTACAGCAAACCAGCCCAAGGTTTTGTACCTGTGCAAGCCATGTTACAGCCGCAAGTCCTTGGTGCCAGTGCACATCCGATGCGCCAACTCGCATGTCACACTCGAAGGTTTCGCTGAGGGAGCGCGAAGGAAATGAGACTGCCCCGCCAAACTGGCATGATGCATATAGCAGCCAGGAGCAGCCAGGAGCAGCCAGGAGCAGCCAACAGCAAATCGCCTGCCGTCGTCAGCCAGCCGTCGCCTGCCAGCAGCCACCACTGATGATAGACTGTGTGGCTTGAAGCTCACAGCATGCGCGACCAGCCATAGCAAACATGCGCCAAGGCGAAAGGAGCAAGAGGAAAGGTGCGCTGTTGCGAATCAACGACCAATCGATTGGTAAAGTCTGTGGCATGGGTTGCTTGCAGGTGGACTTCTAATGGCTAGGAGGCTACGCAGCTAAAAGGTGCAGCTAGTGAGCGCAGCCACAAACAGCAAGGAGCTTAGAGCGGGGGAGTATTGGAGGAGCCTGGAGCGCAGGAGCAGTTGTGAGCCAGGAGCCAAGAAGTGCAGCCAAGGAAAGCAGCTTGGCAGAGCAGCCAGAGACAGCCAGGAGCAGTCAGGAGCAGCCATGAATAGTTCATAGCGGCAGCAATAAGCGGCACCCATGAGCAGCGCCATCTCTCCCTTCACCCCACACCCAACCCCATCCCCCCGCTCACACACTCCAATCAGCAAGTGGTCAGTGGCTATCCCTTGCAACTATGCAGCTCTATGTACCTAGTCTGACCGCTAGCATGCCCTTGTTTGCTGCAGGTTCAGATGGTCACACCCATCCCCTTCTCCCACTACCACCACCAGCACCTCCCCTCCCCTTCCCTTTTCCGACACGCCCACCCCCTCCCAATCCGTCGACAAACCCCTCACGCCCAGCCCAGCCCCAATTCAACGGTACCCTCCCTCCCCATCTCCCCTCCCCTCCCCATCTCCCCTCCCCATCTCCCCATCTCCCCTCCCCATCTCCCCATCTCCCCTCCCCATCTCCCCATCTCCCCTCCCCATCTCCCCATCTCCCCATCCCCATCTCCCCATCTCCCCTCCCCATCTCCCCATCTCCCCTCCCCATCTCCCCATCTCCCCTCCCCATCTCCCCATCTCCCCTCCCCATCTCCCCATCTCCCCTCCCCATCTCCCCATCTCCCCTCCCCATCTCCCCATCTCCCCTCCCCATCACTCCCCATCTCCCCTCCCCATCTCCCCATCTCCCCTCCCCATCTCCCCATCTCCCCTCCCCATCTCCCCATCTCCCCTCCCCATCTCCCCATCTCCCCTCCCCATCTCCCCATCTCCCCTCCCCATCTCCCCATCTCCCCTCCCCATCTCCCCATCTCCCCTCCCCATCTCCCCATCTCCCCTCCCCATCTCCCCATCTCCCCTCCCCATCTCCCCATCTCCCCTCCCCATCTCCCCATCTCCCCTCCCCATCTCCCCATCTCCCCTCCCCATCTCCCCATCTCCCCTCCCCATCTCCCCATCTCCCCTCCCCATCTCCCCTCCCCATCTCCCCATCTCCCCTCCCCATCTCCCCATCTCCCCTCCCCATCTCCCCATCTCCCCTCCCCATCTCTCCATCTCCCCTCCCCATCTCCCCATCTCCCCTCCCCATCTCCCCATCTCCCCTCCCCATCTCCCCATCTCCCCTCCCCATCTCCCCATCTCCCCTCCCCATCTCCCCATCTCCCCTCCCCATCTCCCCATCTCCCCATCTCCCCTCCCCATCTCCCCATCTCCCCTCCCCATCTCCCCATCTCCCCTCCCCATCTCCCCATCTCCCCTCCCCATCTCCCCATCTCCCCTCCCCATCTCCCCATCTCCCCTCCCCATCTCCCCATCTCCCCTCCCCATCTCCCCATCTCCCCTCCCCATCTCCCCATCTCCCCTCCCCATCTCCCCATCTCCCCTCCCCATCTCCCCATCTCCCCTCCCCATCTCCCCATCTCCCCTCCCCATCTCCCCATCTCCCCTCCCCATCTCCCCATCTCCCCTCCCCATCTCCCCATCTCCCCTCCCCATCTCCCCATCTCCCCTCCCCATCTCCCCATCTCCCCTCCCCTCCCCATCTCCCCTCCCCTCCCCTCCCCTCCCCTCCCCTGCAAGGAAGGTGGTAGCGGTGTAGAGCAGCAACCAACAAGGAGCCAGCAAAAAATCAGCAAGGCATGACATGAACAAAACTGTAAGTGGCCAGCCCCTGCACATTGGTGGTCCCCAGCCTTACTGCAAGGATGCCTCTTGCTGGCTGCAGGTCTGATGGTAACACTCCCGCCCCCTTGGCCCCCTTCTCCCTTCCCCCTTCCCTGCCCCATCCCACCACCACCACTTCCGCACCTACCTACCCTCCTCCCCTCTCGTCCTCCCTACCCTACGGCACCCAGCAGCCCTTGGCGTAACAGCCTGGAGCGGCCAGCCTAGAGCAGGCAGCATGGAGCGGGCGTTTGTACTTATTGCCAACCCAGCTCACTCCAACCATGCCATGCCCACACACCACAATGTCATCGCTCTTGTAGCTATGGCTGATGCTGGTATTGCCTTCGCTGCTGCTGTTGCCACCGCTGCCGCATGTTGCTGAGGTCCCTAATGCTAAACTTTGTTAAAGATAATCAAGGTTTGGCGAGCCCCTCGGTAAACCCCGGCCTGATTCAGTTTAACTCCTGGTTTAATTCCTAAACCAGCAGGTTAACTCAGAATTAAACTAGCTTAAATACGTCGTCGTTCACCGAGCAGTTTAGGCAGTTAATCGCCTAAACTACTCGTTTAACTCATGTACCCCTGGTGTAGGGGGAGTGGATGCCGACTTACCCCCTAGTGGGAGGTCCTACTGCTGAACTCAGCGTCACGCACCAAACTGGCTGCTAGGGTGGTTGTAAAGCCGTGCAAGGGGTGGGCGGCAGTGTGCCTGTGGCAGGCTGTGTGAGTGGCGCGGTGTGCAACCATGTATCGATAGCTAGACGATGGTGGGTTTGCTGCGCTATCACTACAAATGAGTAGGTATATATGCGACATTTTCACCCTTTCATGTTGTCCTTCGGGACATCTGTTAAAATTGGAACGATACAGAGAAGATTAGCATGGCCCCTGCGCAAGGATGACACGCACAACTCGAGAAATGGTCCAAACTTTTTGAGTTTCCACCAACCTTATTCGGGGCTCGCGTCGTCTTCTGGGTCCTCTAAGCAGCCGCACGTCGCGCTCTACTAGCTAGTTGGCAGGCGGTCAGTGGGAGTGCTTGACACGCAAGTTGTTTCTCCGGAGTACTTGCAAGCCCAAATGTAGCCTGCAACGGGCAAATGTAGCCTGCATGGGCTACTGACACCAGCCCGAGCCCTCGCGCCAGTACTGTACATGTAGCACCTAGGGACATGCCAGCCTACCAGTACTGGCTGCAGCCGACCAGGCTAATGGCATGCAGCTTGCACCGCTAGCACCACTGGTACTGCCAGTGCACGGCCCTCGCTAGCTGATCACTTGCCTGCCTGCAGCGCTGTTATTATCTCGCAGGTCAGTGATTGAAGGGCCTTGCCTGTGCTACATTGACTATCAAGGGCACAGTATCAGGCTTCGTCAAGCCATGCATTGCGTGATGAGTAGGCCCATTTGCACCTAAGCCTGACCTACCGGCATGCCAGCTTGTGGGGTTGGCCGTCTAGCGGCCATTTATCCTTGATGCTGATGCCATGCTGAGGGCGGCATCTGCTCATTAGCAGCAGGGTGGATCCGCACCAGTCAACTTGGCAGTGAATGGCCGGCAGCCCTGTGAGAACAGGCTAACCCAAATCCAGCCTGGAGACAGCAGCGTGACCAGTCAGTGCGGGGCTTGATGTGGTGCCCGGTAGTGGCCCCACGCACCCTGCCACGGCCCCCATGCAGCTAGGCAGCCTCACAGGCAGCAGCCTCTGACCCTGGGCTCAACACTCCCCAACCAGCCATGCGCACAAAGCGCACCAAGGCTGAGCAAGCAGCTGAGTCCACCCAGCCCACCAAGGGCAAATGCAAGGGCAAGGGCAAGGCTGCACAGCCCACCCCCCTAGCACCACAGCCAGGCAGGTGGGTGGACCAGGACTGCAATGCAGCATTGAACATGCAGCACAGCATACAACATACAACGCATTGGGGAGAGCAAATGGCGCCCGCTGGAGCTGTGCTGGTGGCCAGACCTGCATCAGCTGCCAGCCAAGGGCAAGGAGTACCCAGGCCTGGGCTACAAGCAACTGCGAGACCGGCCACCCAAGGCCCAGCAGCAGCAGCCCGCTGCGGCACAATAGTGTGCCCATAACTCCACACAGCAAAACACCACCCCCACGCAGTAGTCCCTAGTGGTACCTTGTGGTCCCTAATGCTCCCTCGCAGTATGCCGCAATGAGGGAGGAGGTGCTGTGACAGCTTTAATCAATGCGTGTTCGTTATGCCACACTGGCAGCAGCCCGGCAACAATGCAGGGGGCTGGATCCAACAGCCTGAGGGGACCCATGCTAGTTTAATGTGGTCACCGATGTCTGAATAGTAGTGTCGCGACTGCTCATTCGCGACTACCCACGTTGGTCACATGTCCAGACCATGGGCTTTACATGTTGGCGAAAAAGCGGAAGGAGAGTAACGCTGGACAGCGCTGCAGACTAGGCAAGGCTCAGCTAATGTCAACCAATGGACTAATTGGACGCAGCCCTGCAATTACTCTATCGGTGCCTGTGGTGTGCTGCTTCGTGCAAATGTGGGTCGAGACGCTTAAACAGATTGATAGCACACGTGAGCAACTCCTGACAACCTTTTTTGCCGCGCAGCTTTTTAGTGGCGCTGGGAGGATACTACGTGCTCCACAACATCCACGTATGTAGCATGTTGCTAGCCACTCTGAGCATGGCTGCGTCTTGAGCAATCAACAGCTTAAGCAAGGCCCTGCCGCAGGCTGAGGCTGCAGTCCATCCAGCTGTAATCATATCCCTGCCATTCGCAACGGTTGGTGCCTCGCTTACAACACACTCAGACTGCATGCAGAAGGAGATGCCAGCATCGTGCCAGACTGGTTGTCCACTGCACCCTCACAGCCTTCATACCGCCGACTGCTATCATCACTGCTGCTTGCCCTAATACCCATCCTTGTGTTAACCGCTCCCATTACCATACGCAGATTGCATTCCTTGCCTTCACCGTGCCACTCCTCATGTTTATTTCCTACTCTGTGAGTAGTGGGAGTGGCATCAGCAGGCCTGTTGGCTACACCACCCTTCCGCTTCTTCCGAGTCATTGTGCCGCTAGGTGCTGTGCTTTGAGATGCCTATGACTTGTCCAAGCATCTGAGGGTTTTCACGGCTGGTTGTCACAGAGTGATGAACACCGCCCAGCTGCGTAGCGCCCAGATTGGCATGGATGGGCTCTCATGCCAGCATGACAGTGGCACATGCAGCCACCAGCAGCATCACCCTGCAGGGTTGTGCAAGACCCAGCACTGTTCGCTGGAGACAAGCCAGGAGCACTTCAGTCTGTGACTTCATTGACTGTACCTAAGGCCGACTCTGTTCTCCTACATGCCCCTAGTGGCATGCTCTGTTACTTGCATAGCTGTGTAAGCCCATGCTGGGTCAGAAGCCGTGTTGCCGTAGGAGTCTGGCATGCGCTGCCACCAGTGCCTTCAGCCATGGCAGGGTAGCAGCAAGGGCTGGCCCCAACGCTACTCCTTGGCTCACCGCAAGCTGGCCAAACAAGATGCCCACCTCCTCTCCCATCCTTCCTACTACTGCCGCCTGCCCCATGCCTGCCCAGGAGGACTTCCCAGGTCTGAACCCCATCAACCCAGAGCACTACCTCAGGATTGCCAAGAAAGCTTACAAGACCCTGGCCGCCAACAACATGAAAGTGAGCGTGAAGGACATGTGAGAGGGGAGGTGGAGGGGGAGGAGGAGGAGGATGGGGCAATGCAGCAGCGTTGCACTCAGGCTGTTGGGAGAGCATTTTGAGGGCAGCTTTGAGGGCTTGGAGGCTCTGCCCCCCATTGGCAAGGAGTACCAGCAGGTCTTCAAGCTGGTCAATGACCGGCTGCCCAAGGGCAGGCAGTGGTTGCACTGGGCTGCAGAGAACCGGCGGGGCATTCATGGCCGGGCTCGCAACAATGCATAGGCCCTAGTAGTTTACACGAGCTGTGGGCCTTTCTAGCATGATGCTGTTACTTTTGACGAGGTGCCAAGTGGTCTAGGGGGAAAGAGTGCCACCAGAGTGGGGTTGGTAGTCATCAAGGGTGCGACCGAGGATGCATCAACTTGAATGGAGTAGCTGAGTGAGATTACCCACAGTCCAACATGTTGTTACATGTTGAATGAGTTTTGTTTGTTCCGTTCACCTGAACCCGGTCAAAGTCGGTTGGCAGAGCACAACTGCTCTGCAGGCCATAGCGTTTCTGTGCAGAGGTTGGTGCACGTTTTGTTTGGTTCAGTGGGGATGCCTCAGCTGCCTACCTGCTCTTGGATTGATTGCAAGTAGCGTCACATTTGCCAGCTCCTTGGCTGAGTGCGAATACTGTCGCGCTTTGCATGGCTATTGCATGAGTTATTGCATGGATGGTAATTGCATGAGCAGTACCTCTTGAAGTCTCTAGGCACCAGGCCAACCAATGCCCATACAACGATTTACATAATGTTATGGATTGCAATGTCCATGTCTCCATGCCAGTTTGCGAGAACTCACTCTACACCTTCACTATTGTCACAGCCCAGGGGAGCCAACCACCAGACAAACTTCATGCGGAGTGGCCGTGCTGAGCAATCCATTCAGTCCATACTGTTTAGCTACAGGCCTTCTGTTAATACCGAGCTACTGAGCTCGGCTGTTTCGGCAGCAATGCAAACATCTGTCCCTAACAAGTCACCCCAACAATTATAACCCTGTTTTGCGGTCACCCTCGGTTGCGCCATCTTGACAGCCTTGCTGTAAGTACCCCTATTGGTGGGCAGCTAGGTGCTGCGTGGTAGAGCTGGGCACATGTGTTCATGAGGACAGCATGTCCAGGAGTACCTTGGCTCCAGTAGAGGGTGCGGCTAGTGCCTCCCTCCACTGCGCCAGAGGAAAGCGCACCGTCCTGCAACAAGCGCCACAGCAGCAGCCGCACTGTGCCAGGGCCGATGCCTCGGCCAGCTGTTTGTAGCCCAGGCAGCCAGGGCCGAGGTCAGAGTCAGGGTAAGCCGTTCCGACCCCTGGCAGGCCTTTTCGGGTTAACGTGCCCCGGTGGCTGACTGCACACTCATTCTTATTCACACACATTCTTCTTCATGCCACTACAGGCGGTGGTGTGCCTGCATGCCTTGCCCTGCCATGCTTTGCACGCCGTACCGGCCTGCATCGCTTCTGCCCTGCCCCTGCCCCGGCCCCCGCCCCCGCCCCCGCCCGCCCGGCGCCACCCCACCTGGTGTGCAGCTGACCCTGTGCAGCCAGCTTGGCCAGATAGTCCAGGGCGGCGGCACGCTTCACAGCGCCCTGCTCCCGGGCAAACCTGGGCACACGTTCAACGTCCAGGCACACCAGGCTGGAGGGGCCCGCACCCCACCCCAGCCCCGGCCCAATCATGCAGTCCGTGCCCAGCCCTTTCCCCTGACCCAACAACAGCTCTAGCCACGCCTGGACGACTGGAGGCGCATGTGCTGCAGCTACCCATTGCGGTGTCCAAGTGGACGGCACACCGGCGAATGCCATGTGATGATGGTGGTGAAGTAGGTGGTGATGGTGGTGATGATGGTGGTGGTGATGGCCACCTCTGCTTGCTGAGTGGCATGTGGCCCCTGGCCTGAGGCACATCAGCATACGGACCGCACACCCAGACCACACACCACATGCCCTGCAAGCTGATCTGCGGGGGCAGCCCACCATGGCCATGGCCAGTGCCTGTCAGTAACTTATAGCCTGTCTGTTGAGGTAGGTAAGGGCACGTTGTGAGTGGACGGTCCCCCGGGCACACAGCCCAGCCTCCCTGCCACCCTTGATGTCATGTGTTGTTGACGGCCTGACAGGAATTTGACCTCCCTCTCCCCTCCCCCTCCCTCTCAGCTTCCTTCTCCCCTCCCTCTCCCCTTCCCCTCCTTCCTGTTCCTGCTGCTTGTCTTCTGAGCTGCTTATCGAGAGGGTGCAGGCCTTACCTGCCACTGAGCCAGAAGCCCTTGAACTGCAGGTCCTTGAAGATCAGAAGGGAGGTGGGGATGGTGACCGGCTGCATGCTCATGCCGCCATAGGTGACCAGGGTCCCCCCTTCACCCAAAACCTGGGCAAGCAGCAGGGGTCGGGGTCGGGTGAAGGAGGTAAAGTGGCAGCCCTATGTCTCGTCCATGCTTAAGACTGTTGGCAATGCCAATGCCCCTGCTGCTACTGCTGCTGCTACTGCTGCCGCTGCTACTGCTGCTGCTACTGCTGCCGCTGCTACTGCTGCTTCTGCTGCTACTGCTGCCGCTGCTACTGCTGCTGCTGCTGCTGCTGCTGCTAACCTTGCACACGGCCAAGGCTGATGTGCCCCCAACACAGTTGAGGCCTAGCAGGGGCGTTGGACCCAGCTTGGCTGCCTCTGCAGGAAACAAGGCAGGGAGGCAAGAACTGGAGGGCAAGGGGTGCTGGATGGTCAGGCAGGCTGGAAGATCAGGCTCAGCCAGGACACAGTGATGCAGCAGCAGCAGCAGGTGTGGCAGCAGGTGTGGCAGCGGCAGCCTTGTGAGCAGTTCGAGCAGTGACTCGCACGCTTCAAGAAGGTGGTGGAGTGTGGCAGCAGCAGGAGGGTGAGGGTGGCAGTGGTGGCTGCACGCACTGAGGTCCTCCTTGAGGGCAGAGTCAGTGGTGACCAGGTCAGCCCCCAGGCCCTTCAGCCGCTGCACGGTGGCCTCCCAGTCAGGCCGGGGCCGGATCACGCTCACGGTCTTCACACCGCGGGCACGGGCCAGCTGGGTGACCAGCTGCAAGGCGGGGCAAGGGGAAAGGGGAGGGGCATGGGTTGATAGAGTAGGCACCAGCTGCCAGTCTGTGTGTGCGTGGGTGTGGAGGAAGGGGTGGAGGGGCTGTGCAGGTGCCTGACCTGCAGCCTGCACAGGGCCATACCTGGCAAGGTGGCTTTGGCTACTGAAGTGAAGGACGGGAGGTGGGAGCTGGTGTGCTGGGCAGGGCAGGTGAGCCAGGGCAGAGGGGGCTGAGGGGATGGCAAAGGAGGGGTAAGGGAGGGGGCTAACCCTAACAAGATACCAGCCAACCTTTACAGGCAGAAGCATCAAAGGGACAATGTACGGAAGGAGGTAGGCGGGCAGTGGAAGGAGGTAGGAGGTAGGTGGAGTAGCTAGGAGGGAAAGATGACTCCAGGGATATCCAGGGATATTAATGGGGGATGAAAAGTGGGCTCAGGATATAAATGGGGGATGTAGCTAAAAGAGCATAGGGATAGAATAGGGTAGGGAGGCCTGCCCGGCTAGCCTGGGTGAGGGGCGCCCCCTGGTGAGGCGCTGTTGGCCAGGGCTGCCGGGCGTGCCCCTGAGCCCACCTGGCCCACAGCGCTGGTCCCGCCGTTCTGGACTATGACGTCGCCCTCCTTCAGCTCCACAAATGTCTCCAGCATGGCCAAGGCTGTGGGTGGGCTGACCATGGCAGGAGCAGGGGCAGCAGGGGCGGCAAGGGCGTCAGGAGCAGCACCAGGTGCTGGCGGAGCAGCGAGAGCAGCACTCCTTTGGTCAAAGCATGTGAGTGCGGCATGGTGTATATGCCTGGCAGCCTCCTCACTGAGCACCAATGAGGGGTTGTGGGAGCGACGACATCCCACCAGCCTCCCCGGCTCAGCCTCCACTCCTGGCATAGCCCCCTCGGCCCTCCAGGCCGTACCCTACCGCCCTGCATGTTGCACTTGCCCTCCCTGCCTGCCCCTGTGCAAATGCAGGCCATGGTTGCCACATCCCCGCCCCTGTCTGGCCGCCCCTCGGCCCTGCTGCGTAGCGCGGTCAGCCCCTGGCCACCCGCCCGCCCCTCACTTGATGCACAGTGTGGCCGCGGCCTCCAGTGGGGTGTCCGGGTGCAGGGCATGGAAGGCTGAGGCACGCACCAGTGCACGCTGGCGCCAGGTGCCCTGGGCGGGCTCCAGGGGTACAACCAGGTCACCCTCCCGGCAGTGTTCCACCTGGTGCAGTACAGCAGTATAGGACCGTCGTCCTCACCACCTACCAGCCCACCTGCCTGCCCACCTGCCCGCCTGCCCGCCGGCCCGCCTGCCTGCCTGCCCGCCTGCCCGCCTGCCCGCCTGCCCGCCTGCCCGCCTGCCCGCCTGCCCGCCTGCCCGCCTGCCCGCCTGCCCGCCTGCCCGCCTGCCCGCCTGCCCGCCTACCCGCCTGCCCGCCTGCCTGCCTGCCTGTCTGCCTGCCTGCCTGCCTGCCTGCCTGCCTGCCTGCCTGCCTGCTTGCCTGCTCGTCTGGTAAGAGCTACTGCTGAGCAACTTCTCACCCCTGGGCCTGCTGCCAGCACGCGCGCCACGCCCTCATGGCCAGGTGTCCCTGGCAGCGTTGGCTGTAGGGGGTACTTCCCTTGAACGGTGTTGATGTCACTGGGGTTTATAGGCGCCTACGTAGGCAGGATGCCAACTGTAGGGCAAAGGCCTGGCGTTCAGCAGAGAATAATGGACCCACTAGCAGGAACTGGACAGCCATCTCCCCGTGACCGGGGTCAGCTAGCGGTCCTGACTCTACAAGACGCAGCACGTCAGCGGGCTCCCCGGGAGCATCGTACACTAAGGACAATGACTGTGACGTCGCTGCGCCCGCGATGTGCCGGCAGGCCTGCATCGCGCGCCTCAGAGCAGGGAAGCGTGGATAGCAGGAAAGGAGTTGCCGGGTTGACAGCATGGCAGGGTGTGCGTCCGATGCCAGTTGGCAATAGACGGAGCGTGATCACTCGATTTCCGACATGAGCTTACTAATCTCGATGCAGTCAATCAACACAGCGGTCCGTATACCCACTGCGATGCGCTTGCTTGTGACTATTATGGCTCCTGCGGGAGAGAGTACGAGCGACGCCGGAACGAGCGGCAGCCATGAAGATGGGTCCACAATTAAGAGATGAGGCTATGCCTGTCCGAGGGGACGGGGACAGCAAAGGGATACCTACAGGGCTGTAATTAGTAGCCAGGAACTAACTCGGTAAGCGTGCGCATATGCACCACCAGCCTCACCTGCCCGGGTCTGGCTGGGCGGCGCGGCCCGGCCAGCTGCTCAGCCCCATGGGACGCGGCCCCGGCACGACTGCACAGCGGCGTAGTCCGAGACTCCGTTCTCTGGTGAGCACATCGACATCGCCGTGTGTGCTGCTCATTGCCCACACATCCCAGTTCTAAGTCTCACAAAAGTGGCCCAGCGAATTCAAGCGTGACACGGTCTAGACTAGCTCAGTCCATACACACACTGCTTGCTGCTTAAGTTTTGAAAGACGCAGACCCAGGAGTGGCGTTGAGCCGCAGCAAGTGCGAGGAGCGCACGAGGGATGTCGAACAACCCGCCTATTCCCAAGCTGCCTGGGTACACCGTGTCGCTGCCCGTAAGTCCTTAGCACTCGCGAAATGTATGCACAAAACACGCCGAGCGATTAAACTACGTGCTCATTGCTGCCGCAGCAATCCCTGGGTGACAAAAGGCTAGCTAAAAATCAGACCCTGAGCTATACAAATGGCTATGCCCGTGAGGAACCTTTGCGCGAAGTTAGGGATGTAATACCTCGTGACACCCTAGCCAATCAGCTAGGCGCCACGGGAACTTTCTCAGCAACTAACAGCCCCAGCAAAACAGGCTTTGCCGACAGCCCCAGCAAGCTCCCGCAGTGGGTGGAGCAGGACCGCAAGGTGCGTAACACAGCTGCCGGTCCCCACTGTTCGATGCCAGCACACATGTTCACCAGAAATCTGGACTCCCGCGTAGGTCCTACGTTTCTACGGCTACTTCAAAGAGTCAGTTGTGGAGAGCAACATTGAAAACCATCGAATCCGCAAGGTTGGCCAGCCATGAAGTGCTTGCACAGCCTGCAACAGCAAATGGCAACACGTCAGGAACCATCAAGCCCTCACCCTCTGTAGGTCATTCTGTACTATTACCTGGAAGATGACAGTATGCATGTGGCAGAGCCTCGTCAAGACAACAGTGGCATACCGCAGGTGGGGGCTTACTTGCTTTCATTGTCCTTGGTGATACGCAGTGACAGGGACTCAGCTGTGTTGATGCCGTTATGACAACAGGGTGTCTTCATCAAGCGCCACAAGCTGACAAAAGAGGATGGCGTCAGCTTCTTCTCCCCGTCTGATTTTTTTGTGGGCGAAATGGTTACCATCTATGGCAGGACCTTCTTCCTGCTTGATGCTGACAGTTTCACCCGCCAGTTCTATAAGGAGCGTCTGAATGTGGACCTGGCAGGGGCCATGCCCTACCCTGACGACCCAGTAGACAACTACAGGGCCACCTTTGGGCTCACTCGAGGAGGCAAATGTAGGTGTTCCCTGCATCTCATGTATCACAGAATAACATAGAAATTATAAAACAACACCAGCAGTAGCAGCAGGCTGGGTGACGGCAATGCGAGGCAGTTGCAGTATAGCACTTGTGCACTGCAGCACTGCATTGACTGTGCTACATGATGTGATGGCAATGATGCATTACTATACTGCTGCCTTGGATGCAGCTACTCAAACCATGCGCATGGATGATTTCAAGAGCTATGTGGAAGCTCGGCTAGGCAAGCCGTCACACCTGCTTGATGGCGACAGGCTGCGGCAGTTTTTGGAGCACAACAAACAGGTATGATGTCAGAAACTGCTGGGCTGGCAGCAGGAAGGGTTGCTTTTGTCATACCACATCCCTGTGGCAAGGCCCATAACCTTCCCTCAGCATTATGCATCCCTGTCTTACCATGCCTCCGCCACGCCCTACAGATACACTGGTCTGCACTAGACCCCTGCAGTACCATTGTGTATGGCATGATGCAGGTCCTGCGCTTCTGGTGCATCTGGGATGACAGGCAGTCCATGTATGGTGACCGACGGCCCTATGTGCTGCATTACTTCCTTGAGGATGACACAGTGGAGATCCTGGAGATCAATGAGAACAACAGCGGGCGGGACCCCTTCCCAGTATTCCTGCGCCGCTCTCCGCTGCCAAAGTCAGTGGATTGTGACAGCATCTCGCTCGTTAGCTCATCAGGCTACGCCTACTAACAATATGATTGGACCCTCACTGGGTAGTGATGTTTTCTCTGTATGGAGTTATGTTCCACACAGATGGCATGAGCGCCTACCACCTACACCATTGCCTGCCCCCTATTGTCCCATGTGACAGGGCTGTAGTCTAGGATAGGCATGATTGACATGCACTGATACAAGCTAACGACTGCTGCAAGGGGGTCCCCTAGCACACCATATTAGAGCTGCCGATGTCAGCAGTCCCTGTCATCATGACTGTGCAGGAACATCAACCGCAACACCATGACAGTCACAAGCAAAGTGAAGAAGAGTGAGTGCTACTCCCCCAGCGACTTCCGCATGGGGGCCTACATCACCGTGCTGAATCGGGACTTCATGATCCATGACGCGGACACCTTCACCAAGAACTGGTACAAGGATCACCTGGGGTGCACAGACAGCGAGCTGGCTCCTGCAGAAGTGCGAGAGCCCATGGTGCAGCTACCTCAGCCAGCATTGCCACCATACAATGGGTGGGTGGAGGAGGGGATGGCCATCTTGACAGCTCGCATTCCTTACAGTCAGCCTGGGCATGCTTTCAGGGCATCACCTCAAAATGTCAGGAGCATAGCAGGAGGGTGGCAGGAGCAAGAGGGTGGCTTGACTGATGGATGAGCTGATTGGTGGTTGTTTTTGCCTATGCCTACAGTTGCCAATATCTCTTTTTGATGCCTGCTGTTACTCCCAAACTCTGCTGGTTGGAGCAACACCTGGATGGCATGCCTGCTCACGCTGGTTGTGCTAGACTCACGTGCCTCTCCCGCCTGCTTGTGGTTGACTGGCATCTCTGGACCTGCTGCTGGGCATTTGACAGATATGGGACCCTGGAGGACTCCTTGCAAAACTGCCTGGCACTTGTGCCCAAGCCACCTCGCCGCGACATGCACAAACTGATGAACAAGGACAAGATCATTCTACGCTTCACAGTTCGCATGCTGGAGACTGACACGCACAAGCACAGCCCGACAGACCTAGCACGCCGCTTTGTCCTGTCCTACTTCATGATGGACGACACCATTCAGGTGGGTGTGGAGATGCAGTGTGGTGCTAAAGATTGCATGCCGACATCAGCATTTACTGTGCTACTCTGCATTGACACAGAGTGTGCACCATGAGAAGCGCTGAAGCTAGGCACCACCAAGTGCCTGACTCACCCTCACACTGGGGTCACACTTGGCGTCACACTTGTTAGTGTGTGCTCGTAAGGTCATGACGTCAACTGGGTGGCAATGTTGCAGGTGTATGAGCCACCAGTCCGCAACTCAGGCATTGCTGGTGGCAAGTTCCTGGAGCGGCAACGTGTGTTTAAGCCGTCTGGCGAGGAGATCTACACCTACACTGACCTGTATGTGGGCGGTACCATCCAGATCTTCAACCGCACCTTTGACCTGCATGAAGCTGACGAGTACACCTACACCTACATGGAGAACAACAAGCACATCTTCATCATGGCAGACCATGAGATCCTGCTCAGGTGTGTGAGCTAGGGCAGTGAGTGATGGCAAGAGCTGAAAGCGTCTGCTCAATGACTGTTTTGTGTCAGCCTTCATCTGCTCCCTCTTCTGTTTTGCTGCCATATTAGCTGCTTAAAAGACACCCAGCAGGTGTCTTATTGTGAGGTGTCACATTGTTGCCATTTACTATTGTTTACATGTGTGTTAGCCAGCCAACTGGGCATCATTGCGACAGCATCACCTTATGCCTCAATGTCTAACTGGCGAGAAGCTATACCATTGTGACTAACCTGCAACTGCTGCCATGCCATGCCATTGAGCAGGTCCTTGCGGGCACAGGCAGCTGGTAAAGATGACATCATTCGCACTGCTTTCATTGAGTGTGACAAGAGCGGCAGCGGACAGCTGTCAGGCGATGAGTTGGAGGAGGCTCTCACCGCTGCTGGTCTCAAGTTCACTCGCCACCAGGCCATCAGCTTGAAGCGACGGTTGGACAAGGATCGCACAGGCAGCGTCGCAACAGAAGATGTCTTGGCAGCTCTGGGCATAGGGCGGTGATAGGCTGCACTGCATGGACCCGCACTGCGCTGACACCTGGCTGTTGACCAGGCGGCCGTGGCTTTGTTGTGGGTTACTGTCAACTGTTGCAGTATATACCACCCCAGTAAACTTTTGCATGCTGCAAAGTTTGTGTCATGTTCCTATTGGTGAGTGCTGTGGTCATTATGCTGGTGCCAGGGTTTGCTGCCTGTCACGCGTCCTTGGGTGAATGGCAGATGGCCATCACTGACAGGCAGGCAAAGCAGCAACTGATGTTCTGCGTAGAGCATGTCATTTGGTTAGGAGTGTGCCTTGCTCCATGTTCCATGCTGCCCCAGCTCAGCTGACCAGCTGAGGTGTGCAAGCAAGGTCGTTGAGCGTTGGTTGAGAAGGGAGCTGTGCCTCCGTCGGAAAGTTTCGGTCCTCTTATGCGCGTTGTTTCAGCGGCCGCTGATATGCGGCGAATCAGAGGTGTTTCATAGCAGTCAGTTCAGTACTGATTAAGCACTGATTCATGGGGTGTTTCAGAGGTCCATTTGGGCTAAATCAGAGCTGAATCAGAGCAGTTATAGAGGCTTACAGGGCAACATTCGTGGCAACAAAACTAACAGCTTGATGCTTGATATGCTTAGTTGAGCCTCAGTCATCCAGGCAGGCTGCTTGCGAGCCTGGGCATCATTCCCCGGTCACAACCGCTGCCTGGCTGTCCATTCTGGCTAAAGCACACTGCTAGAATGCTGCTTGCTTCATCCCCTTTGCCACCTGCAAAGTACAGAGGTCAGGTCAGGTCGGATATTGGATCAGGTGTCAGGTCAAGTGTCAAGCGAGAGGGTAGTGATGCCTGCCCCTCCCCAGGAGGAGAGCTTGCATGTGTGCAGGGATGGCCTGCCCATAGCATGCAGAGGTAGGGGATTGTGGGCAGCGGGTGCAGCAGTGGTGGTGAAGTAAGGAGAGGACCATAGTTACCTCAAAGCAGCCTGACGCCTTCCCCCCCACTCAAGCCACTGCTCCTATGCACTTGGCATGTGTACCAGGCATCATGTACCAGGCATCATAGCTGTGGCCTAGCTCAACATTGGCAAGCCGCAGGAGCACATCGCTGCAATACGGCTTGATTGTGTTCCAGTGCCGTAGGCTGCGCTGAAGTTACAGAGCTGCTGAGGCGGTGCTTCAGCTCATGCACCACCAAGGCCAAGTACAAGGCGGCTACACGGCGCGATCAATTACTGCATGTCAACCGCACAACAACGTGTACCGGGAATACAGCATCACTTGAGGTGAATTGGTTTGAGCTGGTCAAACATAAGTCAAACACACAATTGAAAGTTCGCGCCCCGTGTCGCGCCGCGACGCACTGCTGTATGGGGTGTGGCCAACCGGGTGGGCGTCATGACCAATCACGTCAGTCCGGCATCCCTAAGCCTGGTCAGGAGAGCCCTGAACCTGCTGTCAGACACTCAAAGTAGTGCAGGCGGCTTGCTGTTAGGGGTGGCAGTCCATGCTGGCCAACGCGAGAAGGCTAAGTCAGCAGACAGCAGAGAGGTGATCAGCTCACCTTCTTATCAGCGCCCCCCTGAGGATGGCGTCACGGTTGGCCAAGCCAGCATGGAGGAGCACGCCATCAAGCTGACACAGCGGGCCCTGACCAGCTTTGATGAACTGCATGGACAGCTAGAAGGGTTCTTGTGCCTGATTGAGACACTGTGTGAGCAAGCGCCCAATGCTGTACAAGGTGTCAGCCAGCCAGGTGCATTTGCTGGCACGCTTACCCCACTAAATGTTGAGAAAGACTTAGGCGAGCAGCCATACTCTGACATCATGCGCAATGCAGCTGCCACGCTGGCAGCTGCACGCCGCTGGCACCAAGAGGTGGGCCATGTTCACCAACCCCTGCCAGGCCCCACCTGCCAGGCCCCATCATCCTTACTGCTAATGCAACGCTAATGGGCTAGGCTGTTTAGCAGCAACAGCCCCATGATCTACTGTGTTGATGACAGTGCCCCTGAGGCTGCCCCTCCCTTAGCCAAGACACCATGACCCCTTGCACGCCACCAGCCTGGTCAGCCACATGCGTGCATCAGTCTGACTTCTGGACTCTACCACCAGCAAGGGTCCCTCCTGTGGCAGCAGGTGTCAGGCAGCAGCTTGGGTCATCAAGCACTTGCAAGTATGAACCCTGTCACCCTTTGAGAGAGTGAGAGCGGGTTAGGGCATGGCTTACGTCAGGAGGTGACACATGGGCCTATTCCAGGATGATGAGTGTGAGTGGCCTCATGTGAGCAGCACAGGCACATCCCCTCCATTCCATAGGGTGGCGCCGGGCAGCGGTGCAGGGGCTGCAAGACAGCCCTTATACCTGGGAGGAGACAGGTCAGCCAGGGCCTGTGTTGGAGGGGACTCCCAGGTCACTGTTGCCTGGCCCTGGCTCTGACTCATGATGTTGCTCCATGCTATGCCATGTCCTTTGACACGCAGTACCATGCTGGGTGGGCAGTTGGCCATGCATGAGCAGCCTATCAGAGTGGTGACTGTCTGTGTTGCTGTTCTGATTGCCATGGCTACAGGCCATCGCCAGCATGCAGCTCGCCCATGCCGCCCAGATGCTTGCATGGAGCAAGGCGAGGGAGTCTGTGTCAGCCTGCGCCCAGTCAACTGCGGCTAAGCTGGAGGCAGAGCTGGCCGCAGCTGAGGGCCGACTGGCCGTGGCTCTGGAATCCATCCGCACCCACAACAGGTGCGTCGCAAAAGGCAACGGGACATGGCAGTTGTGGAAAACAAACGCCCATGAGCACCATGTTACTGGAGTGTTTGCTGGCTACCTGGACCATGCTGCTGTCAGTAGCCAGATGCTGTCAGCAGCAGTGGTGGCTGGTCAGCTGAGAACACAGGCTGAGTCCAGGCTTGAAGCTCACTGCTGTTGGCTTTGGCCAACATTTTGATGTAGAAAGCTCCCAGGTCAAGGTCAGGGTTCAGTGCACACCCCGTGTACACACCACCTTGCCCCTCACCTGGCCACCACCCCATGGTCTCTCAATGTCCTTGCGGCAGGCCTGCGGAGCCAGATGCCATACCAGCCGTGTTTTGGTCTGTAATTGGTAAGGCAGGTTGCATTATCTGTCCCTGGTCCTTGTTGCCTGTTTCAGGATGCAGGCAGAGTCAGCCCAGGCAGCCCTGCAAGCGCAGGAGCAGGCAGCACTGAGCAGGCAGCACAAGGCGACGGGGGTGGCGGCAGCCACCATGGCAGCCCACGCCACGCAGCTGGGGCAGCGGCTACATGAGCAGGGCGCTGAGCTGGAGCTGGAGCAAGCCCGGCAGCACCGTATGAGGTCAGGACCATGGCAGCTGCACCAGGCTGCCGGGCAGAGGTTGCATAGTTTGGGCCCAGGCTTTACTGTATAGGATGTCCTGCTGCTGCTGGGCTTCCTATTGCTGTTGAGCACGCTGCTGCTGCTGCTGCTGCTGCTGGGCTTCCTGCTGGGTTTGCCACACCTTGCACGTGGTCAGTGCATACGGCGGATATGGTGGTGCATCCCTGGATTGCTTGATATGTCAATCACCAGGTTTAGGCAGCGACCTCTCTCTTAGGCTCCTTGTCAGGCCGCAGCCTCCTGAAACACCTGTCACGCCACTCCTTGTGGCACAGCCCCTTAAGCTGTGCCTGCACTCTCTAGAGCTGAAGCTTCTGGTTTGGTGGAGTGTAAGCGAGGCTGCACCCCATCTCGTTTGGCATCTCACTGCTGGCCAGCATGCATGCCCCGCCCCCCACCCCGCCACCACCCTGCTGCTGCCCAGGTTAATCGCCCAGCAAGGCTGCTTGCTCCAGGAGGAAGTAGCCTGTCACTCCCTGTCCCGCCAACACTCCTCCAATGCTGCTGGTCTGCACCAAGAGGCAGAGGCCTTGAGGGCGGCTGCCCACCAGGCACACATCCAGGGCTGGCTGGCTGGAGCTGACCAGTGGGAGCACACCGCTCAACAGCTGGAGCCCCAGGTTTTATGGACTGACGCCCACAGCCACTTGCAGCAAGTCAGGGCCCAGGCCCTGGGTCAGCATGCAGCCACGGTTGGAGGGGCGGCAGCAGCGGTGGAGGCAGAAGCTGGACACAGGGCTGAGGGGCAGCGGCAGCAGCGGGCGGTGTGGATGGTGAGGGAGGGGCAGCAGCTGCAGGAGCGGGCTCAGATGGCTGACGAGGAGGCTCGAGCCGCGGAGTCTGCAGCACTGCAGGCTGGCGAAGAAGCAGAGAAGGCACGTGGCCAATGGCAGCAGCTGCAGGAGCAGGCTGACAACCTGGAGAGGTGAGTGGCATAGACCAGCAGCCCATCAGCAGACCAACATCTATCCATCCATCAGCAGACCAGCGGCCCATCAGCAAACAGCGGAGCTACACCTACACCTGGCCAACCTGTTCCTGGCGTTTGCAGGCAAGGCCAGCATCTGCAAGCCACCGCCTTCCTCGCAGCTTCTCGACAGTGGGAGGAGCTCGCCACCAGCTGTGATCAGCAGGCTGCCCAGCTGTGGCCGCAGGCTCAACAGGCCAGGCGGGCAGCGGGCAGCCTGCGGCGTGCGGCAGAGCTGGCTCTTCAAAGCTGTCACCAGAGCAGCAGCACAGAGGAGCCGGGCAGGGGTCCTGCAACCGTACCGGCATGGCTGGGTAGGTACAGGGGCGAAGTGTGACTCAGCACCATGTGCCCTGCAGATGTGACCAGGGTCCGTCATTGTGCAAGCTGCCAAACACCGCCTGTGTAGCCTGACAGCTTTGGGCAGCAGGGCTGTGGGTGCTTGGTGTTTGGTCACTTCTCGCCTTCCCTGCACGTGTCATGTCCGCCTTGCATCATTACATGGGGTCTACACAGGCCTCTGCATCTCACAGTCCATGCTTTTAGTCCAGTGCCATGCACCATGACCCTGCATGGCCAATGCTCACAATGCCGTGCAAGGCACCGACCTTGCCCCTGGCCCCAGGTGGAGTTGACCAGGCCTCCCTGGCTGCTGACGTACAGCAGCTGGCGGCACTGCTAGCGTCAGGTGGAGAGGGGCCACAGGATGGAGGGGCGGAGGGAGAGGAGCAGCTGCTGGCAGCTACCCAGGAGGCTCACCTGCATGGGACCAGGTGAAAGGGGGAGCAGGATGGGTGAAGGGGATGGTGAGGGGAGGGGCAGGGTGGGGGTAGGGTAGGGGAGGGTGACTTGAGGGGAGGTGCAAGGTGGGCGGAGGAGAGGGTGAGGGGAGGGAAGGTGAGGGGCAGGGCTCAGTCTCCCTACAGGCCAGACAGTGACAAGCCGGCCATCCATCAAGCATTTGTAAGGGGCGGGGCCAAGTCATGGGTCACAAACGGTATTGGGCAATCCTCATGACTCATGGCTGTCAACATGTCACATGACTGCACCACTGCCTGTCTCACATCTCCCACTCCTCAGTACATCCTTGTGCAACTGCACATAAGCCGCATATGATGCTCAGCCCTCAATTCTACAACTACAACCCAAAGAGGGTGATAGGTTTTTTTTGTCAACCCCTGGTCAAGAAACCCCTGGTAAGTATTTGTTCAGCCCGACTCACCACGAGAAGAAGATACGGGTTTTGCGTCAACCCAACAATTGTCCAGCCCATCTCACTTCAGGGATTTGCCAGTTTAAAACTCACCTAGCCCATCGCCATAACTGCATCCATCATGATCCCTGCATCCATGCACCTTTCATTTAAAGCATACCCCTCCATGAGCAGCATCTTCTCAAGACGGCATGTTGATGTCATAAGCTGCGTCATGAGTATGACTGGACAGGGCCTCCCATGCACCACACCTCTCATGACTTAGCTGGGGCCATGACATCTGAAGGACCCACTAATGCCCTGACACCACCCAGAAGCATGTCAGATCAACACATCGACCCATCCGACCCTTGTACTTGAGGCACCTGCCATGTGCTGTGCAGTCTGAGGCAGCAGCTACTGGCGGCTGCACACCAGGCGAGCTTCTCTAGCCCCTCCTTACATCAGGCTGCCCAGCCCCTCAACCTCGATGGGACTTCCACCCAGGTCAGCGTCCTGTATAGCTTAGGAGAGCTGTCACATGAATGCCATTCGCCCTCGTGTGTCTGCTGCTGCTGCTGCTCCTGCTGCTATTTCTGCTGCTACTGCTGCTGCTGCTGCTGCTGCTGCTGCTGCTGCTGCTGCTGCTGCTGCTGTCTGTAATGTTCAGATGGTCAGGTGATGGTGGTGATGTTCCAGGCAAAACATGTGAAGTGTGTGATAGAGGTGTGTACAACACTTAATGTGTGACCTTGTTGTGTGACCTTGTGGGGTTTGGTCACACTGGCGCCGCAGGTAAACGGTCAAGCTGGTTCGGTGCTGGACGCCGCAGCAGTGCAGCAGATGCTGAGGCTGGTCCACCTAGCCCAGTTAGCTCAGCGGTGGCAGGCTAGGGCGACCTCTGCTGGTGAGGTGGCCAGGGACTGCAGGCAGCAGGTAAGCCCTGGCCAGGCAAGGACAGGATGACAGGGACCCCTCACTAGGGGTGGTGTTTTGTCTGTAGGGGGTCTAACGTCCCATGCACAGTGCATGGGCGCCTTTCACTTACTCTGTTGCCTGCCCCATGTGACAGGGCTACAGCATTTGCACGACTGACATGTGCCTAGATTAGCCTAGGGAGCTCAAATAGGCTCGTGGCAGCGGGTGAGAGGGGATGTGGGATCAAGGGGTTGTTGAGGAGGAGCAGCTGCTGCCATTTGCTCCTTCCCGTTCAATTCCATGTGGGGACCTGACGTTGGCATCAGTGTGGACTGTGTCCATTGTGGCCATGCACTTGTGTGCATGGCGTGAGCAGCAAAGCATGGCAGTCTGCCTTGAGAAGAGGTGACACCAGGCTGTGTCACCATTGCGCGTGGATTCATTCGCCGCTCTGACGAGGATGATGACCTCTGCAGTGATGGTGACAATGGTGATGGTGACAATGGTGATAGTGATGGTGGTCTTCGTGATGGTAATGGCATGATGACAAGCGTGACGCCACTGATGCTGTATCTTTTGTTGCAGGCAGCTGCCCTGTTTGCTAGCCATGACCAGGCCACGCAAGCCTCAGCTCGCCTGCTCCAGCAAGCCGAAGAACTGCGTTCCCAGGCCGACACTGCCACTGACTCTGCCACTGCACACACAGCGGCTGCCACCCAGGCTCGAATCCTGGGCGACGCAGCTGCAGCCCAGGCCCTGCACGAGGCTGCTGACACAGCTTTGGAGGCAGCTGATCAGTGCAGGCGGCGGGCCAGCCAGCTTGAAGCCCAGGCTGCCGCATTGAGGCAGACAGCTGACAGCGAGGCGGCTGCAGCCAGGGCTGCCCTGCAGGAGGCAGGCGAGATGGAGGCGGAGGCGCTGCGGGCCAGGCAGCAGGCAGCCAGCCTGGCTGTCGGCGCCAAGCAGCTGCAGGCAGCAGGGGAGCGGCTGTGCAACAGCCTAGCACCCCATCTGACTGAACCTGTCCAGCCGCCGCAAGGGCAGCCTCAGGGTCAGCAGGGGCCCGGTCCTCCCCAACAGCTGGACCTAACCCATGGCCCTGTCAGTGGAGCCACTGATAAGTCAAGTAAGTCTTAAATGCTATCATCTATTGTAAATATTAGCTATGACTAATTTACAAGCTGTAATAGTATATTATAGGTCATAACGCCAAGATGAGCAGCGGCAGCCCCAGTGTCCACTGTGTCCATGACAATGCCCCTAAGGCTGCAGGTGCCTACCCCCTGCACTGCTGCCTAACTCCCTAGGGGGCGACTGGCCAGTTTGGCATGATGAACTGTGGGAGGGAGGGAGGGCCTCTGTTGTGAGACCAGGTTGCATGTGCAGCATGCCAGTCAGCAGCAGCGCCTAAACCTTTCATCAGTAGGGCGCGATGTTTTGATGTGCTGCAGCACCTGACGAGCCCCGGCAGCCCTCTACCAGGCCAGCTGATGCAGGGGAGGCAGGGCTGGCGGAGGGGTTGGGTGGCTCCCCCTGCACGCCGCACCCTACTCCTCCCCAGCCATACTCTCAACGTCTTCCAGACTCATACAGTCTTCCACAGCCGGCCACCCTCCCTACCCAGCCTCAGGCCTCCCAGGCCTCAGCGCAGCCCCTGGCCCTACAGGCGCTCAGGACTCAGTCACGGACACAACCACTGACAGACAAGACCAGCCAACCCCTGCCTGGTCATCTTGCTCCAGCCACCCAGCCCGTGGGCCCTCCAGGCCATGTGGACCTGCCTGGTGATGGCGGCCAAGCCCTGCCTTCCCCCTTGCCCAGCTCAGCCGGCCTAACCCTAGCGCCCAACACAGCCCTGCTCCAGGCAACGCAGCCACCAGCACCCACCCCTGTCAGCCACTCTGCCACAGTCTCCCATGAAGGCGAGGTGACACTGGGTGGGCTGGCCCTACACACTGTGCACAGGGTGGCTGCATCTGGTGAGGGCCTTGTGGCGGCTCCCACATTACCATATGGCCCCACTGAGCCAGTCTCGGTGCTGGCGTCATCACCAGCTGCTTGCCCTGGTGCTGGAGCTGGTCACGATGATGAGCACCACACCACGCACAGCTCAGTGCCTCAGCAAGGGGTTGCGGCTGCTGAGAGCCACAATAGCTGGCAACAGCAGCAGCAGTTTCACCAGCTGCAAGAATGCCAGCAGCAGCAGCAGCAGCAGCAGCAACCCCCATGGAAGGAAGTTGTGCCCTCGCTGGCGCAGCAGCAGCAGGCCGCTGGTGTGCTGAACGCACTGGACCCTGCGCTGGGTCATCATGACAGCTGCGCCACCACCAGCGACCTGGCTGCTCAGGCGGCCCCCACAGCAGGTCCAGGCTGGCAGGGCCAAGGCACGACATCAGCAGGAGCAGGAGCAGGATCAACATCAAGCGCCACCATCCACCAAGCCTTCATGCCTGCACACATGCCTGAGCTTGTCTCTTCAGACACCACTGAATACGAGGCTGCAGTCGCTCCCTCGTGCAGCACTGTTCCAGCAACCTCACTGCCTACATCAAGGATGAACTCGTTTTCCTCGGTCGCTCCTGTCGCTGCCTATGATGCAGCAGCCCATGCCTGGTCATGCCCGCCCCCTCTGCATGGAGCTACAGCAGCCAAGCTTGGTGCAACGCTTACGACAACACCTCCTGCCCACACCCTGCTGCTCCTAGGCAGCATGGGCGCTGCCATCATCCCGCATGGGGCTTCTGCTGCTGCTGCTGCTGCTGCTGCTGCTGCTGCTGCTGCTGCTGCTGCTGCTACTGGGACCCAGCCAGGGCAGGTGCCCACAGACACCCCACCCACCTCCTGGCCCCAGGCAGCGGCCCTGTCAGGGTCAGCTCGATCCCAAGTGGCCAGGCTTGATGACATCCAACCCTGCGCCAGCTCATCGCCTCACCCAAACTCTCCTCAAGAAACCGGTACCGCATCAGGCAGTACGAGCACTGCTGAGATGCTCTGGACCGCTCACCCTCCCCACCCTCACTCAGTAACCTGGGACCACATCAGCATGGGCGAGGAGGCTCGCTGTGCCCACAGCAAAAGCAGCAACAGCTCCCTCACGTGGCAGCAGCCACAGCAGCCGCAGCAGCAGCCGGCTGAGAGCCTGGCACCACATACCTGCACAGCCCCAGACCTGCTGTCTTGCCCAGACAGTGCAGCTCAAGGGCCCCTGTCTGGCACTCAGCCTGCAGCACCCAGTGCAAGGCCACGCTGCCAGCCTGCATCCAGCCTGCCAGCCCATGGGCCAGACCTGGTAGCCGATGTATGGCTGCAGTTGAGTAGCCTTGACCTAGGACAGGAGGTGGATCCAGGTCCTGCTGGCAAGCGCGTCAGCCCCCTGCTGATCGCACCTGCAACCCTGCACAGCCACGGCCCTGGGCCCCGCACCCTACGCAGGACCCTGAGCTCTGCCGTTGCGGACAGCAGTCTGTGGCACCCAACGTCAGGGGCCTCTAAGGGACATGCACAGGGCAGGGCGCAAGAGCAGGCACCGCTCGTCTCACGTGGCGACACGCAGCAGCAAGGGGAGCAGGCAGAGATGGATGCGGGAGCTGAGTTGCTGAACACTTGGCTGGCTGCTATGCAGTTCACTGGCGGTGCTGGAGGTGGCACTGCCGGCAACAGCAGCAGCAACATACGTGACGAGGTGCAGCAGCAGGTCGGCACCACGCAGCTGGCTTTGGCAGCGCTGGCCAGGGACATTGAGAGGCTGAATAGGGAGTTGCAGCAACTGAGCGGCGTAGGCGCCTCGTGCAGGCGCGAAGTCAATGGTGAGGGGCAGATGGCGGGAGGGCCGGTCGGGACGCAGGACAGCTGCAGCGCCATCATGTATGACACAAAGGCGCACGAGGTCCAGTCGACGGTCAGCCAGGTGAGCCAGCGGCCATGCTGCCGTATTTCGTGTATGCTCAGCGCTGCCTCCCTCACACGCGCACTATTACACCGGCAGCTGTGCTTTCGCCATTACACGAGCCTCGACGCACCTCGACGCGCCGCCCCGCATCCTGGTGCGCGCCGACGTGCCTTTCTGCGGCTGGGTTGCGCTTGTGCGCGGTTCATGTGCGGCTCGTCACAGCTCTCCTCCCGCCGTGAACGTTTGACTGCTGCACACGCGTAGGTTGAACGCTGGCAGGGTCGACTCGTCTACCTGCAGCGTGCTCTGGAGCACCTGCGCACCGCACAGCTGGCCGGGCAAGCGGCTGAGGCAGCTGCCAAGCAGCAGCACTCTGCGGCAACCCGTGCCGCCGCGCTGCGCAAGCAGGCAACGGACCTGCTGGCGCGGGCACAACACGCTCGCGAAAAAGCGGCTGTGGCCGACGACATCAAAAATCGGTGAGCCGCGAAAGAGACGAATGTACACGCCCTTCACAACTCTCATCCACCGACACTGCCAGAGATGAGTATCAGTCTGTGTATCAGGCTGTGGGTTTCCAGGCCAACAAAACTCATTCAACAAGGAACAACATGTTGGGCTGTGGGTAATCTCACTCCGCTACAATCATATTGAAGCATCCTCGGTCGCACCCTTCATGACTGCAAACCCCACTCCGGTGGCACTCGTTCAAGGGGCTAATCCCCCTTGACCACTGGGCTCCTCATCAAAACTAACAGCTTTAATGCTTATATGGCTACCAGCCCGTTGCACTAGTAAACACTAGTGAACTAGCAACAGCCCTAGAGTGTGCCATGGCTCTAGGGCTCGGGTAGGGATGAACGCTCCACTAGGAAGCTCCATTGTGGCTGCAAATTTATTACACGCTGCTGCTTTTGGCGAGGCCTGCAAGCACATAGGGCCACGACATATGCTTAGTGTGCGGGGCTATGTGCGGGGGAGACCTCAGCAGGGGAGACCTCAGCATAGCATGAGACCTGCAGGGGAGACCTCATACACACGGCGGCGTAGCGGAGCGAGTCGGCTACACCACCCTTCCGCAATTTATTGATCGCTGATGCGCGTGATGGCTGTGTGTATCCAGGCCCAAACAGGTGCCTGACCCCACGGCCACAAGGTATAACAGTAGCAGTAACTGGGGCTCCTCGCCAAGTCCAATGGGTGTGTTGACATTGCACATGGTTGCCCGTGCCATTGCTTGGACCACGCCATCCTTTTAGGTCTCAAGCGGCCCTTGTCAGGGTCTGTGACCCCCCTCCCCTCCTTCTGCACCCTTGCCCCTGAGATGCCCTGCCTTCACATACTGCCCTGTCAAATGCTCTGCCCTCTCCTCCCCGCTCATCCTCTTATCCTCTGTTTGCCTGCAACCCAGGTTGTCAGGCAAAAGCAGGTCGACGGAAGCAATTGCAGCGACATCAGAGTCCGAGACACAGCTCTCTGAAGCTCTGGGCTTGGACGAACAGGCGGCTGTTTGCATGGGCTCCGCTGCAGCAGCTGAGCATGAGCAGCGGCGACGTGAGGTGCAGGTCCAAGCGCTGCTGGCCCACCAAACTGCAAACCAGGTCAGCATTGCGCTGTAGGGGAGCAGCCTAGCCATGTGTAGGGCGCCTGCAGGACTGGCAGGCGCAGGCACCCAATGCGCTTGACTGTGTGGCCCACCTGCTGCCCGCCCACCAGCCCCCTATGTTGCACTGGTGCAGCTCTGCACAGGTCTTGAAATGCATGTGATGCAGCTGCATACATCAACCACCCCCGCCTCCGTCCTGTCTTTCAGCTCCATGCTATGCTCCTTCTCTATGTACGCTCTGACAACGAGATGGGGCAGAGTGCAAGCCTTGGGGGCTGGGTTTGTGTCATCGGCATCAGTCCCTTACTCCCAGCTAGCCCACGGCGTTGGTAGCAGCTCATGCACTCCAGCCACGGGCTTCCTATAACAGCACCCATAGCCGCCTTAACCTGCATGATGCCAGGCTGGTGATGGTAGGCAGCAGCACACGCAGTGCGTGTGGCAATTGCAGCAGCCGGTGCTGTTGTGTGTACGTTTGCACCAAAGGATGTAGCTCACAAGGGCCCTACTCACATGTCTGCCGCCCTCCCTCTGCTGTGCAGGCCCAGCTGGCCATCTGCTGGCAGGCTGCGGACATGCAGGCACACACCGGCCAGCTGCTGCTGCTGCAAGGTCACATGCTGGTGCTGGCTGCGGACCAACAAGTGGCTGTGATCAGGGCAGGGCAGCAACAGGGCAGCGCAAGCAGGTAAAGGGCTGGCCCACATCAGCACATTGTCACCATCAGTTATGTCTATCATAGCTCTGCGCCCGCCAGCAGGCATGCAGGTTTGAGCAGCATGCTAACACCCCATGACCCAAGCACTTCAGGACAGTGCCCGTTTGTCCCACCCACCACTCTGGTCTTGAGATACCGTTCAGAACATTCCACACATGCTGGCGATGCTTGTTGCACTATCACCATCGCAGGCCCTATGCTTTGGCCCAGATGGAGGCACGCGCTGCCTCCCTGCTGGCAGCTTCGCAGAAGTTGTGGGACTTGGTTCTGGCTTCCGAGGCGTACGAGCCTCGCCTCATCGCCCAGCAAGAGGCCGCGGCCCAGCAGCTCGTCCGCGCCCAGTATCAGCTCTTGCATGCAGAGTACTCGCAGCCGCATCGGCAGCTGGGCCCGCTGCGACTGCGCGTGGAGCAGCTGCAGCAGTCGTTGGTGAACGCGAGCCACGCGTCCCTGTGTGCCGCCCAGCTGCGGGACGCCCGGCACGACCTCGCCAACGCGCATGTGCGCGAAGTTGACGCCTATTGCCGCGACGGCCGGAAGCTCAGCATGGCCATGGCGCCGGGCCAGAGCGGCAGGCCAAAGCCGGAACCGGAGCCGGAGCGGGCAAATGCATCGCTTACTTGCCGGCTGCAGCAGTATGAGTTGCTGGAGGCGGCCCTGGCTGCGTGCCTTGGCCAAATGGAAGCTAGCCAGGCCTGCCACACTCTGACCGAGGACCTGCAGGTCATTCGTGAGGAGCTTGCGCAGTGTGCCTTTGATCCGCCCCAGGATACAGCACCCAAGCAGCAGGGTGCAACCAGTGTGCAGCAAGGCGCTGACATCCTGAAGGTGAGCGGCTGGATGCTGTCCTGTTGCTCTGCTGGCTGGGACTTCTCCCGGGCCACCCGGTGTGAGCGGACACTGTGCGTTGGAAAGTCAAACAGCTGCAGCTGCTGCAGCCACCCACTGCTGCAGGCCATGGTGCATCAGCCCTCCCAGCCCTCCAGCCCTCCTGCCTCCTGTGTGCCTTCACAGCTACACTTACAACCGTGGCCATGGCATCATGACTGCTGTGCATGCCTACCCTGGCTGACCTGGCTTGTGTATCCTACCAGGGTGGGCTGCCTACGGCTGCCCAGGCGGGTGCTCCCTCGCAGCCTCGGGGCAAGTCCATGGCGCCCCTGCCTGCCCGGGCTCAGGCACTGAATGCCGCCGCCGCACAAATCAAAGCGGTGAGGAGTTGAAGTTGTGGTGCTCTATGCTAGACGCAGCTATCCACAGCTGCATGTGTCAGTACCCAGCCCAGCCCAGCAGGGCTAACTTCATCATTCGCTAACTTCAACAAGTATGCATGCCTGCCCTTTCCGTTGGCACAGTACAGTGGTCTCAGTAGTGTTAAGAGCCGGGTTAAGAACTTGAAGGATATATGCCAGGCATAGGAAAAAGAGCAGGTGCCCTACACCCTCACTGCTGCCCCTGATGTGGAATGTGGTGGTGCCGCTGTTATCCATGTGTGCCTCTCCCTGCTTTCCTGCCACAGATGCACGACCTGTATGCCCGCATGGCTGGCCTAGAGTCCCAGCTGGCCGCCATACACCAGGAGGCTGCTGGCTGCCGCAGTACCCCTGCACCCAGCTTGACCCCAGCTCCTCAGCCCAGCGCCTCCACGCCCCCATCAGCTCTTGCCGGCCTCCGCAGCCTCCTCACCCCGCCCCGCCACAGGTAGTGACGTACACTTCTAGATCGACTCGCAGCCACTATCCTTCTCTGTCATCCCTGCGCCAGGATTTGCCATGATAGTATTACAGGCTATAATAGTATATAATAAGCCATAACACAAAGATGGGCAGCTGCAGCCCCAGGATCCACTGTGTCCATGACAATGCCCCTAAGGCTGCAGGTGCCTACCCCCTGCACTGCTGCCTAACTCCCTAGGGGGCGACTGGCCAGTTTGGCATGACACACATGCACTAATGCAGCCTGCCTCACAGCCTCCAGTGCCCTGCTGCCTCCAGGGAGGCCTTGGCCAAGAGTGTGACGGAGCGACTGAGGTCACTGTCCCAGCAGGGCGGCCGCCAGCTCAGCCTGCCCTTGCCAGATCAGGGTGGAGGTGGGGTGGCAAAGAGGCAGCGGGCGGGGCTGGCGCCTGCGCAACAGGCCCGAGCTGTCAGCGCATGTTTGAAAGGTCTGAAGACCAGCCTGGGCTTGCGGCAACGCTTGCTCACAGCGTCCTGCAGCTACCCGGTAGCTGCAGCGCTGAGGGCAGGGGCGGGAGCGGCCGGCCAGCGGGAAGGGGAGCAGGTGGGGATGGGCTGAGTCATGGGTGCTGGGAGGGTTCAGGGGAACCGGCTTGTGTGCCCTGGCCATCCTTCAATTCCTTAGGCAGTCGTGTAATGCTTGTTGAGAGTGTGCGATGTGTGCTGAGAGGGTTGGAACAGCCTAGCCATGCACCAGAGTCGTGACTGCAGCCATGGATGTGGATTTGGCGACTTTGGTCTTCGTACTTGGGTCCTTGGGGACTTGAACCCAGCACCTCTCGCATGACATCCTCAAGTGCTTGTTCTTCATTGCCCTAGCCTGATCTGGGATTGCCCTGACGTGCGCCACTGGCTGCAGGAGGCCCCTCACCTGCTGGCCCTGCTGCATCGCAGCTCACAGCAGCTGGAGGAGCATGAGCAGGTGCTGGGCAGCTTGAGCAATGCCACAGAGTAAGTTGCCTGGGGCAGCTGCTGGTCCCTGGGGGCCCTGGGGTGGTCCCATGATGCGTGAAGGCACTGCTGGCTGTGAGGACAGCATCATGGGAGCACCTTGCCCTGCTGACCTGCCATGGTAGCAGGGCAGCAGTAACAGCACAGCAGTCTCTGCAGGCCAACAAAACTCATTCAACAAGGAACAACATGTTGGACTGTGGGTAATCTCACTCAGCTAGCACTGGGTGGGTTGACATGGCACAGTGCACATGGTCCCTGCAGGCCATGGGGTGGGTGTATGAGGAGCCTGCAGCAAGTGAACGGCTTGACAGACAGACGGCAGCGGAGTGTGTTTAGAAAGAGGGATGGGTGATGAGGTGCATGCTCTAAGTCTACACAAACTCTGGTCACACTATCAATCCCACTGTCATTCTTCTGTGCGTTTGTCTACCCGCACCCAATTGGAGTTGCTACAGCTGTTCCTGCTGCCCCCCCCTGCGGCCGCTCCTTGCTGCACCCCTAGGCCGCGACCCCAAGCCAGCTGGCAACACATCACACACATTGATTTGTATGTCGGCATGCAAGCAGCAGGCAAAGTGCCAGGGCGCATGTGTGCATGCTTTGCCGCAGGGCTGCCCGTATCCATCACCTGGCGTCTGCTCGGCTGTCGCGGCTGAGCTCAAAGGCGCAAGAGGCCTGCACTGAGGAGCAGCCTGAGGTGCAGCCTGGCCAGGGCCTGCCTGGCTTCACACACGCTGAGGCCTTGCAGCTGCAGGTGGGATGCGCACCCTGTAGCACATTTGTAGTTACTTACCATTGTCAACACCACCGTCGTAGCAGCATCTGGTGCTTAATTGATTGTCAAGGTAGCACTCGAGGTGGCAATCTGTTCGCACCTACTGCTTGACCCTCTGCCTTAAAGACCACCCACCCACCCTAACCCTAACTCTAACGATAACCCTAACCTCCTTGGCCTCTAGTCCCCACCAACCCCCTATGCCGCCCTACATCTGGCACTGGCTTCTCAAACTGTGCCCACCTCAAGCCACTGACATCTTGGGTGGCCTCCCTGACTGCCTCGTCAATGTTCCTGGGTGCCGTGTGCTTCATAGTGCACGCCCCACCATGCGCTGCTGCAAACCTGGTCACTGACCCATTGTGCGTGTTCACATTGTGTGTGTGGGTGTGGGTGGCTCCCTGCTCCTGCCTTGGGCTCTGGCGCCTGCCCAGGTGGCTGCCCTGCAGGGCGCCCAGCCGCTGCTGCAGCACTGGGCAGAGCTGAGTACAGAGGCAGCAGAGGCGGCTCTGCAATTGCAAGATTCAAAGCAGGACCAGCAGGTGGGCGCACACATGCACACAGGCAGACAAGGTAGATGCCGCGGCTGACCTCTTGCTCCCTTCCGCGTGATCCTATCTGATCTAATTCGATATGGCCGTCGTAATGCCCATAGTTGGTTGGTTGTGGTGTCACACTGGTCCTCACATCCGCTGAGCATCCAGCGGGCAAGCAGCGTTGAACCGAAGTGCATTACGATAGTGGCAGCCCATGTAGAAAAGGGGCCCATGCAGCTGTACCATGGAGCATGTCCTGGAAAACTATTCATACTGCTGGTAGAGAAAATAAACCCCACACCCAGGCACCCGTGTGCGTGTGCTCTTGCCCTCCTACCGCAGGCCACAGCCCAGATGTCATCATCCCTGGCCCCAGGGGCAGCTGCCCAGGGCTTGTCACCAGCCCAGCTGCCCCTGCCTGACTTCAGTGCTCAGCAGCGCTCAGCTCGCGTCAAAGAGGCAGAGCAGGCTGTGGCTGAGGCGCAGCGCCGACTGGAGGCCAGCCGTCAGGCAGCCCGCCGGCCCCTGGCCATTGTGCAAGCCCTGGAGACCATTGACCAGGTCACCACAGCCCACCAGGAGCTCAGCGCCAGGCTTGCCAAGGCAGCTGCCGGGCTGCAAGCGGTGCGACAGCAGGGGCGGCAGGTGCAAGCACAGAGGCAGCGTGTGCTGGAACAGGTGGGCTGGGTGAGGGTAGGAGGGGGGTGGCACTGCCTGGCAGGGGTGACAGCATGCGCTCAAAGTGGGGGGCCAGGCTTGTAGGCTGTATAAGGGCAATCATGACCCCCAGCAAGCCCACCATATTCATGGCCAGCATCATCAGCATGGCCAGCAGCGGCCTGTGCAGCATTTTTGAGAGCCATGTGATGGCCATGAGCAGCTGTTGCACAGGCACTCTGCCAAGCTTGCTGTGCCCTGGCTGGGTGCCTGGTCGCAGACGCCTAGATAGCCTGCTGCGCCAGGTCTTGCCCCCCACACAGTTCTTGCCACCCACCTGCTTGATGTCATGCCCAGATGGAGCAGCTGCCCTCCCTAGCACTGCCTCCCCACCGTGACCTGACTGGGACCGTGCGGTACGCTGAGCTGGAGCAGCAGCTGCAGCAGTCACACGCCCGCCTGGCAGAGTGCAGGCAGGTGAGCCAACAGCCACTGCACCCTGTCTGGTGAGGCATGTCGCACAGCGCATGTGCAGCAGACGTCCTGGTGATAGGGATACCAAGGCTTTTGTTAGGCCCAGCGGGAAGGACTGAGATCCTGCACATGAGCTGAGTTGGGCTGCTTGCAGGTTTTGAATTGGGTTAGGTCAAGCCCCCTGCATTCATGGGTGGGGCCCAGCTGCATGGTTTAGCCTCCTCCATATTGCATGATCTTCCTACCCTTGCCCTCCTGTCACGTGTGCTAATCAGGCACATGTGTCCTAATCTGGCACCTGTGTCCTGGCATGCTGGGTGCAGGCTGAGCAGGAGCTTGCCCCAGAAATGTTGACGCTGCAGCAGCAGGTTGCGGCTCAGGCCCACCGCAGGCAGCGAGCGCTGGAGTCTGTACGCAGTGACGCCCTGGGAGTGCAGGCAGAGCAGCTGGTGAGTGTCCACCAAAGCTGCACAACACCCCCCTCACCGAACCCAGAGCAAAGGAAGCTGGTAGGGGGTGAACCACCCTTCCACTAACACTGTTGCCTGACCTGGTGGGTATGGGAGCCCTGCCCTCGCCCCTGCACCTGCCCCTGCCCCTGCCCCTGCTGCAGCATGTGCCAAAGCTTAGCCAGAGCTTAGCCAGAGCTTAGCCAGAGCTTAGCCAGAGCTTAGCCAGAGTGCCAGAGCTGAACAGCACCTGCAGACATCTGCCGTGGTTGCTGGCTGGGCTTCAGGGCTTATGGCTTAGGGCAAAAATTCTGGGTTCGGCAGGCAGCCTGGCAGCAGGTCGTGGCTACCTCATGCTCCCCACCTGCTAGCAGCTTCCTAGCGACTGCCTCTGCTAGGACAGACACAAGCATAGCTGTGCACTGAAATCGCACGAGTCATCTGAGTGTGGGCAGCTGCACAGCAAGCTGCTCGTCATCACAACCATGTGGCCGTGGCTGTGTATGCCTGCCATGGTAGGTGTCAGAGGCTGAGCGCTCCCTCCAGCACCTGCAACAGCTGGTGGCCAGCAACCAGAGGGGCTCAACCCAGCCAGCCCTGCAAGCAGCAGTGGTGCTGCGGCAGGCTGGGCTGCAGGCAGCCCAGGCCCTGGTGCAGCTTCAAGACACAGAGCACCAGGTGGGTCCCAGCCCCCTGGCATCAACCAGCTAGGGCCAGGAGTTGGTGGGCAGCTAGCAGCAACCTAGGAATAGGACAAGGAACTTGGACAGGCTGGAAATGAGGTGGGTTGGTGAGGTAAGGACGGCAGCTCGTGGCAACCTGGGGTGGGAGTGTGACCGGCGGTGTGAAGCAAAAGTGAACGTTGCTTACGAAATGATGTGGCCACTGAGGTGGGTCTTGACTCCAGTCATGACTGCCCATGTGGTGCCCACATGCCGCCCAGGCTGATGGTTCCATGCAGGTGGGGTGCTGCCAGTCAACAAAACCTGTAAGGATCCATGCCATGACTGTATGTGCTGGCTGCAGGTCAGGCTGGCGCTGGTGGCCGTGCCACACCACCAGGCCCAGGCCAACCAGCATGCCCTGCAGCACCAGCAGGCAGCGGACAGCCAGGCTGCTGCTGCAGCTGCTGCTAGGAGGCATGCGGAGGAGGCCATGGCCGACTGTGGTGCTGCTCTGGGCCGTGGCCACATGGGGCAGGCAGTGGCTGCGCAGCATGCTGCTGTGAGGTAAGCCTCTCCATGCATTCGTGGTGAAAGATCCCTTCCCAACACTTGTGGCCCCTGAACCCATCTCCCCTGCTGATCTAATTTGCTGTATACCTTAGCCCTTTACTTTACCTCCCCTGCCAACTTTCTTTGAATTGTCCACTAATCTCAGTGTGAGCGGGTCTGTGCTTACTGGGCAGTGTTCTCATTCGTCTAGCATACTCACGTGTCATCAGTGCATAAGGGACGGCCCTCGCCACTGAAGTGCTGGTCATAGGTGTGTTTGTCAAGACCGGCGGTGCCACATGCAGGACACAAGCACAAGCGCGGCAGTCGCAGAATGTTGTCGACTGGCACCGATCTACGGCGCAAGCTGCGGCCAGGCAGCGAGAGCACTGCGATGCGATTCACCGAGGGTTGACGCGGCTGCGGGACAAGCTGGCCGTTGTGTCCAGCGCTTTGCTGGCAGCTCACGCCGACTTACGGGCAGGGAATGATCAACCGGGGCTCTTGCCAGGTGGCCCTCGCGGCAGCGAAGCGATCATCGCAGCTGTGCAGGCTCGTTGCCCCACCCACCTTGTATCGCGGCTGCTAGCGCACATTGCGGCAGCTGGGTCAGCCTGGTTGAAGGCCGCTGAATGTGGGGCGCTTGCCATTGACATGTTGGCCGCTGAGGCTCCTGGCGCGACATCGCCTCAGAGATCTGCTCCCGAACCCTTAAGAGCTGCGGATGGAGCAAGCGCGCCAGTACTGCTGCGGCAAAGCGAGGCAGCGCGACACGCAGGCGACCAAGAGGAGCGCGAGACCGACGTCCTATACGGGCAGATCTTCAAGGTGCGCTGGATCCCCGTTTCCCGGTGGGCGTGTCGTCGGCCAGGAACAAGCAAGCACATGCGGGCATGAGCGTCAACACGCCAGAAACGCGACCGTGTACGCACCTTCGAAACAGTGCGTCTTGATAAGCGCAATCCACTTTGCTTGCAGGTATCAGAGCAAACCACTCACCAGGAGCAGCAGGCATTGGTTGTACAGTTGGAGCATGATGCCCGCCCACCTCTGCCCGCCGAGCGTGGCCATGGCTGTGAGCAGGCCCAGGCCGTGGACACCCCCAGCACCCAGGCCTACCTGCCCCTCCAGGTATGCTGGGGGCTCAAGACTCAGGACTCAAGACTGGAGACCCAGAACTCAGATTTGGCCTCGGCAGGGGGTGGCCTAGGGAGGGGGTGGAGCCGGATCTGGCAAGTGCCTGTGCACCCCTGTTGAACACCATGTTGGTTACCACCCATGTTCATCAGGGCCAGCCCTCCTGCAGGGTGCTAGACTAGACAGGGACTGGCCCGACTGTGTCCCTAGCGTAGACCTCCATGCTTGCCTCCCTCATAGACACTCATGTCAGCATGTTAGCCTGGGACGCATGCTGCTGACTGCTGGCCATGCCTTGCAGGGCTTGCTGGGTTCTGGCTCCAGCAGAGAGCCCTCTGAAGGGTCATGCCAGCAGCACCACCACCGCCACCGCCACCAGCTGCCTACACAAGGGGTGCTGCAGTCAGGGGGTCCCCCCCCTGCCCTGCACCCAGATCCCAGCAACACCTATCCAGCGTCCCAACATGGCCACCACTACCCCCCTGTGCAGCTAGGGCGAGGTCAGCTGCAGGGTCAGCAGCAGGGTCAGCAGCCGGGTCAGCAGCTGGGTCCTGAGGCTGCCCTCCCTGCCTCCCACACACACACCCAGGTGGCAGACCCGCCCAGCGACCAAGCTGCCCCACCCAAGCCCTTGGCGGCAAGCAGTGGGCCTGTAGAGCCCCGCACTGTGTTCACCGCTGATGCAGCAGGCTGGCTGAACAGGCAGCAGGGCTGGGGCAGGAGCAGCACTGCATCGCTTGCTGGGGACAGTGCGTGTTCATGGGTGGAGCCGAGGTCGCCTGACCCCTGGGACATGGGCAGCGGCAGTACGGCGGGCTGGGGCAATGGCAGCGGTGTGTCTGGCTCCTGGCCGCAGGCCCCTGGGCGCACCAGGTCATGGCGGACCCCCATGGGCCAAGTGGGGGGGCCAATGCAGACTGAGCTGCCTGATAGGCCAGGAGCAGGGCCAGGGGTCAGTGCGGGGCCAGGGACTAGAGCAATGGGGACTGCAGCAACACAGCAGAGGCAGGCAGGGCAGATGCAGGCAGGGCAGCAGGCGGCAGGGCAGCAGGGGGCAGCAGCCAGGGGTGAGCAGCCGGTTCCAGGGGCCTGTCCAGCTCAGCCCACCCCGCCGCCCCTGTGGCGGGCAGCAGCAGGGCCGCACGCTCCAGGGCTTCAGGGCCAGCCTGGGGTAGCTCCAGCAGCAGCCGGGAAGTCAGCCCTGGCTGCAGCCTGCGCTTGGTATGACCAGGCTGTGCAGCAAGCCAGCCTGAGCCAGCAGGCTCAGGAGCAGGTGAGGCAGCTGGATGAGCAGCTTCACGATGACGGCGGGGCGGCCATGGGAGCGCCAGGCAGTGCAGTGGCGCAGTGCCGCCAGGGCCACAGGGCAGCACTACTGAACATGGTGAGCGGCTGCTGGGTGAGGGAGTGCAGGGGGCTGGCATTGAAACAGGGTGCATGGGCTCATGGGCTCAGAGGGGCTAGGCTACTTGTGTTAACAAGTCTACACATCTATTGAAGACTTTTCAGCTGGTGATGGTGATGACGCTTGTCTGGTGGCTGTGTCACTTGGCTGAAGTGGCTGTGACCATGCCCAATGCCAATGGTGCTCCACTGCTTGCTGTAGATGACGTGTGACTGTCTGCTGCCTGCCCCGCAGCTGGCCTGGCTGGAGGTCACCCAGAGCACCTTGGCCTGGGCGGTGGGGCTGGCCACAGGCCCTGCCGCTGCCCTGCCCACCCCAACTACCCAGCCCACTGCCCCCCTGGCCTTGCCTCTGTCTGGACAGGCTGTAGCAAGCTGCGCAGTACTGGGAGCCAGCCAAACAGCCAGCATGTCTGATGACATGGCTGACAGCCAGCAGCAGCGGCAGCGCAGTGTGGTGTTGTCGCGCATACCAGAGCTGCTGGCCTTGCAAGGCCAGGCGTTGTCCGCCTGCCTGGCCTGTGTGGCCGCCTGGTGCAAGGCGCAGGCCACTGCTGAGACCCATGCGGGGGCCAGTGGCGCCAGCATACCCGGGGCACTTGGTGCAGGGGATGCTAGCTTGCGCATGCAATCGGCTGCGCAGCTCTTGCTGTGCGCGTTGAGAGATGAAGCCCAGCGACTGGGCGTGGAGGTGAGAGCAGGAATGTCGGTGGCTTGCAGCATGCCACACATGTCACACTCGTCCAAGCATCTGTGGGCAATGGGCAGAAGGACGTGACATGACATCACGTGTCGAGGTAGATGTCTTGCCAAGCTTCAGGCTAAGGGGTCTTGTTTGCTACATTATGAATAGCTGGAAGTTCTGCTGGGTCTGGCTGCACTGCCCCATCCATCGTGCATTGCCGCTGTCCTAACCAACCTCAATGCATGCATGCCGTGCAATGACATGGGGCACTGTGTTGATCCTGCAGGCTGCAGCCCTCCAGGTGCAGTGCAGGGATGTAGAGGCCGGGCTGAGGCAGCAGCAGGAGCCTGATCATCTGGGCCCGACCACTGTCCCACCATACCCTCAGGGAGGCGGCGGTGCATCTGCAGCTGAACACACGTCACCACTGGCTTCTCCAACCACCGCCAGCCCCACCACTGCCCGCCATGCAACCATGGGCGCCAGTGACCTGGGGCCTGCCGTACCGCCCCTGCTGCTTCAGAACTGGGCAGACAGAGGTGCAGGGACTGATAACATCACGCATTCCAGGGCCAGTAGTCCTTATGCCAGTGCAGCAGCTGAGGGCCGTGCTAGCTTGGCCCCTGCTGCAGCCTCACCACCGTTTGCACAGCCCACCCGGCGCACAGGTGGTAGGGGAGCTGATAGGGATCAACCTGGTGTGCCACACAGGCTGCAGCTGGACCCCTCAGCTGTTCCCTGCCACCAGGGCTGGGTTGCGCCGGAGCAGCAGCCCGCAGCACAGGGGCTTGGCGTGGCCGGCGGGGTGGGCAGCATGACCCTTCACAGCTACACTGAAGGTCGTGCTGGTGGGGTGCAAGCTGGGGTGCCTCCCCAGGGTGATCTCAGAGCAATGGTGGGGGGCGCCCAGGCAGTGCTGCCACTGCCAAATGGGGAGCGCATGCAGGCCAGTGACAGCGATGGCTGGTTAGACCGGCGCATCCAGCGCTTGCTGGTTGCTGATGAGGACGGTGAAAGCAGCCACCATCTCGACCGCAGCCAACACCTTGACAGCAGCCACCACCCTAGTGGTAGTCAGGATCTCAGCAGCATCCATGACCTGGAGGCAGAACGAGCAGAGTACAGGTCAGCGAACAGAATCCTGACCAGGGGGCCCAGCCAGTCCTCCCCAGCAACTCCCACACGCCGGCATGACCGCACAGCGCCCAGTTTGCCTGCTGCCTCGCCCTACTGGAAAGCCTTTGGCGGTTCGCACACCATCGCGGATCTGCCTCGCTCCCCGCCTCACACTCCGGCGCCTCTCTCGCCCACGAACCTGCAACCGGAACACCGAGGATGGTCCAGCCGGATCGGCGGCGTCGAGGCAACAGTGTCGGTGGAGGCTCCGCTGCCTCGCCCGCCGCTTCCCACCTTCACGCACCAACGGCAGGTTACGGAGATGCTGGCGGTGTGGGAGCAGCGAGCTGCTTTGGCTCAGCGCGGAGCGCAGCTGTGTGAGCAGGTGGGCGGGTGTGCTGCCATGGTAGTGTGACAACCGGGCACTGGGACGGCGTTGGTCAGCTTCTGAGCGCCTGTGCCCTGCAGCTCGCTGCGTTGAGTACCCTGCAAGCTTCCGAATCCGAGTCGGCTGCGGAGTATGCCGAGCGCGACAAGGCGCACCTCATTCACACAGAAGGGTCAAGGGGACTGCAAGCTGTGAACGGCTCGCTGCAAATGACGCAGCAGCAGAGCGAGCGAGCAAGGCAAGCCGTGACCAAGGCTGGCGAGCGGCGCAAAGAGCTCGCGCGCGACGCGCGCATCGCACAAGGTGGTGCCACGCGGGTGTAGTCAGCACACAAACACAATTACAGAGCTGGTGTGCATGTATTTGGCATACCATGGCTTGCCACATCATGTGCTGCAGAGCATGGGCGCTGAACCAGTCCTCTGCCCCACGCTGCCTTGCAGGTGTAGTGGAGCGGCTGCAGGCGTGGGCTAGCCATCGCAGCTGCCCTAGCACTGACCTGGGCCCTGCCGTGGCTCTGGCACTAGGAGGACATCAACAAGCAACTCAGCTCAACGCCCCTCAGCATGGCCAGGCTGCACCCCTGTCCCTCAGTGCGTCTGCTGCTGCTGCAGTGGCAGCTGCGGCGACGGCGGCCAGCGCGACCACGACCCAGGGCAGCTTCCGGCTGGGTGGGTGGCCGCCTCCTGCCAGTGGCCTGGGCTACCCTGCCAACAGCCCCTACCACCTTGCCACTACCTCTGGTACCAGCCATACCTCACTCTTTTGCCAAACCCATCACACCACGCACGGCGTGCACCCTGCCCCAGGGTCAGGTGTGGGAGCGCAGCCAAGGGGTCAGGCATGGAGTCCAGGAGCAGCCTGTAGCCCGGATGGCTCCTGGCAGTGGCCAGGCAGTGCAGGCCTGCCCAGTCCTCTTGCTGGCTATCCAGTAGCCGGGCCCAGGGACTACAGCACAAGAGGCGTCGGGGCCCTGGACCAGGTCCCTGCCTGCCCAGGCCTCCTGGCAGTGCGGCAGGCACAGGCCTGGTGGCCCCTGAGGCTGCAGCTGCGCCAGCAGCTGGCTGTGGTGCAGGCCCGTGCTCTGGCCCTGCAAACAGACGCTGGCAAACACAGAGGCTGGGCGGCGGAGAGGACCTGCAAGGCTGGCCAGGTGGGGTGCTGCATGTGGCGAGGTGGAGCTAGTTGCACTGTGGCCTGCCGAGCAGCGCTGCCAGAGCTTGGCTGCCAAACCAGGCTGCACTGCACACCATGTCCAGCACTGCCATCTGCCAGACCACGACCCCTGCTGCAGGCCATCCTGGCTCTCCACCTGAACCAAGTTGTGACAAGTGCACAGACTATGCTATGCCACGTGCTGTGCACAGCAGCAGAGGCCATCAGGTGGTGGGAAAGATAGGCATGTTTGACTTGCATAGACTGTGTGTGGGGCTGCTCTGAAACTGCTGTGTCGCGCCCTGTGCTGCCCTATACAGCTTTGGTCTGCTCTGTCCCGCCTTGTGCTGTATGTCCTTGTGCGACTCTGGGCCCTGCCCTTCTGTCATGACCTGCAGCTTGGGCCAGGCAGGGCCTTGCAACAGATAGTAGAGATGCATGGTTGGGTGCACCGTGCTGCAGGTCCTAAGGCGTGCTGCCCTTGTCACCAACAGCCCATCCCTGTCGCACAACTCTACAGCTCTGGGCATGCAGGCCAGCAGGTGAGCGCGTGGGTGATGCAACAGTGGCTGTAATGGATCCGTTGCAAGGAAGGGTAAAGACAAGTTAGGCTGTGCAAGGGGGGCGCAGTGTGACGTCATGCACACTTGCGCTGCATGGCTTTGCAAGCACCATGCACACTGTGAAGCAAGCTAGTGAGTGCAGTAACTCTACCAGATGCAAGGCAGGGTGAGGCGCTTGCCACGCTGTTATTGCATCACATGCCAGCAGCCAACAGAGCCAGGTGCTGTCAGGCAGCAATGAGCAGGGCAGACTTGTCTGCAGGCGCATGCTGCATGCGTTTCCATGCTGCTGCTGGCGCCTCACCCTGCCTTGTACATGGAGTTACAACAGAGTCAATGCACAACAGAGTAGCTTGCTTGCCAGTGTGATTGAGGCTCCATGCTGCTGCTGGCGCATGTGGCAGGTACTCTGACGAGGCCGCTACAGCGCAGGAGCGGGGCATGCAGCTGGAGGTCCTGGGCCAGCTGCTGTGGGGTCTGGCTGAGCAGCTGGCCGCTGCCCTGCAGGAATTGGACAGAGCCCTGTCTCGCATGTAGGTCCATGCAGCTATCAACCATATCAACTGCTTTGCATGGTGCTCAAGGCGCAAACCCCAATGGAATGAAGGTCTGGGAACAGCTTCACCCTGCAAGGTTGTATCTAGTTAGAACGCCCATCACCCCTGTTTATCTACATCACACTCATGTGTACATCACACACCATGTCACACTTGTCTCGCCTTCCTATTGCAGGTGTGAGGCGGCATGGACGGATCTGTCTGCCTTGGCTGCAGCGCATGAGGCTACTGAGCTACACTGCCAGGCGCTGCACCTGACCATAGAGGCAGCTGCCCAGCAGGCCGAAGCATCAGCTCTACAGGACACCCTCCATGCCACCACTGTGGCCACCGCAGCTGTTGGGCCTGGCTTTCTCACACCAGCTCACCCTTCTACAACTACAACACCTTTCTGCTCTCAGCCACTGCTTACAGCAATGTACAGCCAGCCAATGCCGCATGCCCCTTCACTTCAGCAGCAGCAGCAGCAGCTAGGGAACGCAGCCTCCAACGCCATGACACTGCAGCCCGACCACTGCTCCCAACACCAGGCGGCTGTGCAACTATTGGTTCGAGCAGCTAGGGAGCGTAACAAGGCTGGGGTGACAGCGGCTGGGCAGGCCATGGAGGGCATGCAGCTTGCCACTGCGCGCGCTAACCGTGCCACCGACGCCATTTTGCGGCAGCTGGGCGAGCTGGCCCAAGCTATAGAGGGCGAGAGCGCGGCGCTGCAACACAGGGCAGCGCAGTTTGCCAGCGAGGCAGAAACCGCGGAACAGCATGCCACGACGGCCAGCCGCAAGGCTATGCACGCAGCTGCTTCAGGAGATGCTCACGCTGCCCAACAGTTTGAGGCCGCGTCTGGGAAGTGGCGGCAAAGCGGGGCGGGCGCGTCGCAGGAGTGTGACGCGAGCAAGAAGCAAGGCCAAGTCCTGGCTCAGGAGGTGCGCCAACTGCAGGAATTGGCTTGCGCGGTTAAGAAACAAGCAGCCCAGGCCGCTTCTGGTATCGACGCCGCACTGGATGAAGCGGTGCGACATTTGCTAAGCAACACGCGAGCGCTGGTGCTGTCGGAACCAACAGAAACGTTGAGGCACCACAACCAGCAGCAGCCCGCGACACCCCCACGGCTGGTCGCCGCCTCCCCTGCCTGGGTGGCAGCTCGCGAAAGCCCTCAGCGCCAAAGCCGTCTGTCAGCAAGGACAGGCTTACTCGCGGAAGAGCAGATCGCGGTGGGGGTCACGCGGTGGGGGTCAGGGTCGGGAATGGGGCTGGCCGGGACCTCGGAGGCGACGTACGGGGACCGCTTGTCACAGCTAACAAGGACTTCCAGCGATGACAGCATCGCAGGGCAGCGAGAGGCAGTCGTCACCGCCGTGGCCCGTATGAGGCACAAGCGGCGCGCTGCTGCCAGAGTACTCGACGAAGTGCGGCCGCGGCTGAAAATACAGCCCCTGGAAGGGCCCCTTTCACCAAGCTGCAGAGCTCGCAACGAGGGTGGTGATGTTGGTGCGTCACCCGCACTGCCGTCGCAGCAACGCCGCGAAGAACAGCAGACGTCGCTGCGGCACCTAGCCCTGGGAGATGATATGCCATCATCGACGGCAGCAGCGGAGAGGTTGAGCGCATTACACGACGAACTATGGCGACTGGAGCAAATGACTACAAGACGCTGACTTGAGTGCTATTCTTTATTCCGTGACATTACATTGCTGCTGCAAATGTGCTGCAGTGCACGAGCCAGCAGTAGCCGGCTGCTTCCCTCTTCAGCGTGTGGCACCTGTTGTGACGTGACTGATACTATATGCACACGACTCCATATTGTCCACATTTCCACAGATTGAACGTGAGGCTCACACCCATACCTTCCTCGGACCCAGAACCTGACAACCGCGTTATGACGGTGAAGGCATTTCGTGATAGCATTACGACGGTGAAGGCGTTTCGTCATAGCATACAGCGCACGACATAAACAACGCAACGACATCGTTTGCTTTCTTAGTTTCAGCGACACACGGCTGGCAACCCCGCGCGCTAGCCCCGGGGGCCGATCAACAATTGCCCGCTTTTCCTGCCATGTTGTACAATTGTTGCGCCTTGACCGTCAGTTCAAAAACGTCCAGCCGCCTTTTGCCTGTGACAGCGCGAGTGACGTCAGTCCTGGTCAGACTCACTGCCACCCGCCAAGTCAGCTCGGGGTATCACCGTCACGATGCGAGGTGCCCCGGGCACTGCCAAGTCGTCGTCTTCCGCCGCCTTGGCTCTCTGTCGCACCCTCTGGTAGACGGCTGCGACGCCAAAGCCAACCACCACAACTGCCAGCCTGCAGTCACACCGCGCTGCAGTGTGATGGCAGCTGGTTGAGCTGTACTAGGCAACATGAGATGTGTTGACTCAGCAGTGCACCTCTGCTGACATATGGATATGCAGCATATGGAGCTGTACTCAGATGGCCATACACAGTAAGGTTCCTAATTTGAATCAGCCAAAAACAGCTAAGCACATAGCCGTGCAATTCTTTATGACATCTCTCTAATATGTCCTTGTTTGTCTCCTTATGCCCTCCAGCTGCAAAGATATGACATGTTTTAGTACCCTACCCCCAACAATTCAGTTTTACACTGAAATTCCTCTAATGTGATTATGCCGTTGCTCCTATCCACTTAGACAAAGACTGGTACCCAAACTTGTGTAGAAGCGGCTACCCATCCCACTGCCCCTAGCAAGGCCAGCAGCTTGTGCAAAAAAACCATTCGGTAGGCACTTGAACTTGTGCACATGGACATGCAAGCATGCTACTTGCAGAATTCACTGCTGGCCTTGCTGGAGACGGAAGCCGGGGAGCGGTCAGGCTGATTGTTGAGCTGCAACACGCAACATTACGTCGTCAACCTAGTCCTGGTAGCTGCTTGCCACCCTCCAGGCTGGCTGCTGCTGCTGCTAACATGATATCCTTGTCACAACCATGAGCGTGACTGTACGGAATGCGTGACATGGGCTAGCCATGCAAGCATGACAGTTGGTGGTATCACGGTAGATGGTGATTGGTGTATGATGGTTGATGTGACCTGGCTACTGTGGGTGGGTTTGTGTGTGTATCCTGCGACTTGCATAACAGTTCTGACATGGTTGCATGGGGTTCGGGTATTTGTAGTGGATTGGGATGCTGCGGCGGCAGCTTAGAAGACCTTACCAGCTGTCCGATGTAATCACGGGCACCCAAGTCTGGAGGTATTCTCAGCTCACTGCCATCGGCATCTGAAGGCCGGCACCATCCTGGTGACGGGTATCAGCTTTGCCTTGCTTGCTGCTAATCGAGGCGTCCTTACTCATTCCGTTTGCTATCTTACATTTCTTCATTTGTTTATGTTCATTTGTTTATTTTTCTTCATTTCTTCATTTCTTCATTTCTTCATTTGTTTATGTTCATTTGTTTCTTCATTCTACATTTCTTCATTTGTTTAAGGGGGAAAAGCCAGCATTCTCCAATGCACGCTGTTCTCAAATGCCGCACTACAAGTATTGTTATTGATATATGACAGCCGATATGTGACAGGGGCCTCTACTTTGCCCCTGTCTCCGTGACCCATTGCGTTGTCCTTACGGCTGCAAGCAATGCTGACCACACACCCTGTTGCTGGCCCCTCACTACCGAGTCCAGCAATTGCTCCTCTTCCACAGCTGACAAAGCTGTTGGGCACCCACGTTTTGCAATCACCCCACCCCGCTTGATGACTCTGTAGAGGGTGGCATATGAAACGCCATGTTCCCGGGCCACAGCTGCCATGGATGGCTGTCGGTGGCCTCTCTTGACCTTTAAGTAAGCATCAGCAGCTGTCAAGAGCCTTCTGACCCTCTCGCCTGCGCTGTCTACAGCCAAGCTAGACTGTCAAGCAGCACCAGTGGTCGGTTTGGCCACAGGGGCTGGTGGTGTCCAGTGAAACCTAAGCGCACGAGGCCGATAAAAGAACATGAGCGCTTAGAAATACTAACTTCGACGCAAGGCATCGGCTAAAGGGTGGCAGTAGACAAAAGCGCACTAACTGTGCTACATCGGGTACCTACCGAGGTGTCTATTGGAGCTGCGCTTGCACGGGTAACTCGTCGCGCTAGTGCACGCGGGACCTTTGTACTCAGCCGACAAAACGCGATGATTCGTCCCAAACCGATCGCACTATCCTAACATTCTCCAACGACCGGGTATGAAAGAAAGCGTGCATGTTGTAGGGCGAAAATGGGAGAACGGCCGAACCAGGCCTATTCCAACTATAGACCTTACTGTGTACATACATATGCATAGCCATGTGCAGCATCATGGTGCATAGTGGTGGAAGCATCCACTGTCAACCCCTTGCTCCCACACCCCTCCCTTAACCCACAGCCCACAATACCTCAACAGGTAGCAACATCAGCATGGAGGAGAGGGCCAGGCATTAGCAGGACTGAGCAGCAGCAGCAGCAGTGGCAGCACTTTGTGCGGGGGCACGCAACGCTGATGAGGGAGGTGGTGAGAAGCTGCAGCCCCGGTCAACAGCGCCCTGGTTTGACTCACTGTAGTGCCAGCAGCACATACACCAGGCTGGTGGCGGTGTCCCGGGCCAGCCCGGCATCACACGCCCGGTCCAGGTCAAAGCACTGCCGCCAGCGCAGCTTCCCATTGGCCAGCTGCACGGCGTACAGGCAGCACACGGCCCCACCAGCATCCCCCTCGTCCCCCCCAGCCTCTCCATCCCCAACTCGTGTCCCCTGTGGGCTGGAGCTGGCCATGCTGCGGCTGCTGGTCTGCAGCTCCTCGCCTAGCCCTTGTTGCCCAGCCCTGCTGCCCATGCCACTCCCACCGCTGCTTGCCTGCATGCGCGCCACCACTTCAGCCTCTGCCCTGCCAAACCAGCCTCCCCACCCCCTGAGAAGCTGCCTGGCAGCTGCCACCCAGCCACCGAGCCTAGCGCCTGCCCCCAAGGGCCCTGTAGAGGGGGCCCGGCTGCAGCCATCCACCAGCAGCAGCCCGCCCCGGCCCCAGGCATGTGCCAAGGGCTGGGAGCCAAAGGGAGTGAAGGTGGAGTTGAAGGAGCGCTGCCAGAGCAAGGTGCCGTTGGTAGGGTCCAGGGCGAGCAGGAGGGTGGAGCGGGGCAGGGGCCCGCTGGGCCCGCCTCCAGGGCTGGACAGGGCTGAAGGTGGACCAGCAGGGGTAAGGGGGTTAGAAGCCGTCACCCAGCCGCTGCTGTTGTCAGCCAACCGTGTCTGGGCATAAAACGTGTCAGTGGTGGCGGTTGGGGCGGTTGATGAGGAACCCGCCCATTTCCGTGCAGCCTTGAGGGTGCGGGAGGCAGCAGCTGTGGCTGTGACGGCCAGGTGGGAGCTGGCTGTGGCCAAAGACCCCACACCAGGCACCTGCAGCCCCTGCCCCTGCCCCTGCCCCTGCCCCTGCCCCTGCCCCTGCCCCTGCCCCTGCCCCTGCCCCTGCCCCTGCCCCTGCCCCTGCCCTGTGTGGATGGCCTGATTGGGCAGCAGCGACTGTGGATCTATAGATGCCCTGACCAGCAGCTGCCCCTGCTGCAGCTCCAGCAGGTCCCAGCCGCTGAGGGCCGACCCAGGTGGCAGGGTGAAGGACCACACCAGGGGGGAGGGGGGCGGGGCGCTGGGGCCGGCCTGACCCTTGGCCTGCTGCTGCTCCTGTGCCTCCTGCTGCTGCTGCTGCTCCTGTGCCTGCTGCTGCTGCTGCTGCTGCTGCTGCTGCTGCTCTCCTTGATGTGCTTCTTGCAGCACCCCTTGCTGCTGCTGACGGGTGTGTGTTGACCCTGGGCCTTCAGACACATCCTGGGCTGTGGCAGCCGGTGGTGAGGGGTGCTTGGTGGGGTTGGTGGCGTGGATGCGGCTCACTGCATACACCCCCCGCTGGCCACCAAACACCACCGCATCCGCCATAGCCCAGGGCGCCATGCCAAACAGCGATGCCCCATGCGGGGCTGCATCATGGGCTGACAGCAGCAGCTCCATGCTGAGCTTGCCGCTGGCCAGGGATACTGCATAGGCACAGATGCCCGTGCGGTGGTGCAGGGGTCTGGGGGAGGGGGAGGGAGAGGGTTTGGGCCGCTGCAGCTGGTCAGCAGAGACGAAGGAGGGGGAGCGGGGGAGAGAGTGGAGGGAGGGAACGGGGGAGGGAGAGGGAGCAGGGGAGAGGGAGGGGTGGGGGCTGGTGAGGGTGTCCAGGGGGAAAGAGGTAAGGGGAGGGTCTTGATGGGGAGGAGGGGCGGCTCCAGGGGGGGCGGGCAATTCACAAGTGCATGCAAAGTAGAGGTGCATGTGGGGTGCGGCGAGACGGGTGCAGGAGCCATTGGCTCGGGGTGGCAGCGTCACTCCTGCGTGGAGGAAGGAGTGAGAAGGGGTGAGGCACATCCCAAGGGCGGGCGGCCCTGGTGGCCTGTGTGCTGCTGCTGCCAGCGCTGCACCCCACCTGCCACGCCCTGCCACAGCTGCTGGCCGCTGGTGAGGTTGAAGGCGGCCAGGCCGTCCAGGCTGAGGTTGCCCTGGGTCAGAGAGGCCGTGAGCACGCCCACATGCAAGTCTATGACTTCCAGGGAGCAGGGGGCCACGTCACACTTCTGGGTGTAGCGGGTCACACCTGTGGCCTGTGCGGGCAAGCAAGGGGCAGGGGGGCAGGTCAGACCCATGGGAACGTCTTTGACACGGTGCCACTGGTTCTGGGAGGTGTGAGCCGCTGTGGCTGGAGTCTCTCTCTCCACCCCTTCCCCTTCCCCTTCCCCTTCCCCTTCCCCTTCCCCTTCCCCTTCCCCTTCCCCTTCCCCTTCCCCTTCCCCTTCCCCTTCCCCTTCCCCTTCCCCTTCCCCTTCCCCTTCCCCTTCCCCTTCCCCTTCCCCTTCCCCTTCCCCTTCCCCTTCCCCTTCCCCTTCCCCTTCCCCCTCCCCCTCCCCCTCCCCCTCACCTCACCTTATCCAGGCCACACAGGAGAGCACCGCCCTGAGGGTCTTGCTCCACCCCCACCAACAGCACTTCCTCGGTTGACACGAGGCTGGTCACAGCGCCAGGCAGGGGCCCACTGCTCCAACGCACCTGGCCTGACCTCACATCCACACTCCACAGCCACCCCCTCTCCCGCCACCCATTGCCACCAGCACTGGCCCCACCGCTGCTGCTGTTGCCCCCACCGCTGCTGCCAGAGCCTCCCCCTCCTGTTGCATCATATGGGGTGCCTACTGCTGCCACCCCAGCTGACGGCAGTGTGACGGAGAGGGTGACATAGAGTGAGAAGGTGCCCCAGTCACACATCACATGTTGCAGCTGCAAGGATGACCGGGTAAGGCCAGGGTAGGGGGGGTCACTTGCTCCAGCAGCCGCGAGGAGGGCAGGGAGGGCATCCCACTGCCACACTTTAGTGCCGTGATAGATGTCCAGGGCATACAGCTGCACGACACAGACCAGGAGCAGCACTTATGGAACCTCAGAAGGGGAGGGCAGCTAAGCAGCCTAGCGATCGGCGGCTGGACATGTGCAGCTCAACAGCATGTGCTCATTCCTTGACTTAAGCCATGTGTTTTGATCGAAACCAGGCAAGATCGATGTCAATGAAGAATAGAAATTATACAATGATGCAACTGGGCAAACAAAAACAGACACTGATGTGCGTACTACCCTGGTGTTGCCTCTGGTATTTCCTTAGTTTTTTCCAGCCCCTGTTCAACCTCCCACGGCTACCACACCTACCCACAACCCACCATCGGCTGCTTCCCACCATCGTGCTGTCTGCTGCCATAGCTGACGGTCTGCTGCTGCTGCCTGCCGGGGCGCACCTTGCCCTGTGGCCTCGCTGACCTGACCAGCATCAGCCCAGCCTCAGGGATGGGCACGGGCTGTTGCAGCAGGGCGGACTGGGGCAGGTCAATGTCCCAGTGCCTGAATATGAAAAAACCCTGCCGCTCCGGCCTGAGCATCAGCAGGGTCATGTCAGGGACGAGCTGGGTGAGGCGAGGACAACCAGCAGGGAGGTGACCATACCCACCCACCCACCCACCCCACCAGCCCCCCACACCCACCCACCCACCCCACCCAGTGAGGTCAGGGAGGGCATCCTGGGCCCTCCCCTCTCCTCCCTTCCTCCTCCCTGTTGGCATCCTTTCCACATTCACCCCCTCTCCCCAGCCTCTCCCCTTTGCCTCCTGATCAAGCGGTCCCTACACTACGGCTGTTGACTAATGCCTGATGACCAGGCACTTGGCCAGGCATGACTGCCTGGGCCCTGTGCTCCGCCCTCCCGCACTGACCAGCTCCATTTCATGCGCCCGGTGTCGAGGGAAAAGGAGAACAGGGCTGGACCTCCATTGGACAACGTGAAAAAACCACGCCGGTCAGCCACCTGACCACCAGGCAGATGTAGAAATCCAAGACATTTGCATGGCTGCCCATGATGCATGTTGGTCATGGTGAGGCATGGCAACATGCATGGCAGCTTCCATTTGATGCAAGAACGTACTTTAGAGCCCCAGCTTTGCTCCCAGTCAACAGGCGTTTTTTGCCACAGAATGTTCCCGCTGCTAATGTCCAGTGCTTGCGCGCTGGTGCACTCATCGCTGCTCAACTGCCTGCATCCACGAGCCCAAGTCTACCACTATCTATGCCTGGCCTTGCCTAGCCTTGCCTTCATCAGTGGCAAGCACCACTGGAACAGTACCTGGGTTCCTCACCAGTACACTGTTTTCACTCCAGGGCTGATAAGGCTTGAGTACGAGGACGAGTTAACATCAAGGGCGAGCGCGGCAGTATGCCAACACGCGAGCGCGAGCAAGACCGCGGCCAAGAGTGAATTTATATCTGCCGCAGGGCGCATTCAGACGCTGCTGCGATGCTCCCACATCCCATCACCGCGCGAAGTCACCTACGCCTCCCAAGGCTGCGACAGTTGAGACGGTTTGGCCGTGTACAAATATGCGAAATCACTGCATTCCATCCATTTTCCTATCCATCCCCCGCTCCCCACCACGTGGCTATTCTTGTATTCCATGGCACCCTAGCCGTCATTTGAAGGCCGCCATAAGGCGTAGGGGCAAGTTGTAGGGGCGCCGTTCACAATGGCGGACACCGTGCGCTACCTCATGGAGGAGATGATCCCCGAACTGGAGGAGCTGGAGTCCAAAGGTTACTTCAATCGCGGCGAGATCAAGAGCATTGTCCAGAAGCGCCAGGACTTTGAGTACGCTCTGAAGCGGCGAGCTGCCTTGAAGCGAGACTTCCTGCGGTATGATGCTTATTATGAGCCGCCAGCCGCCGCCGTTGTCAAACTGATCCGGCACCTCCTGTTGATTGATATACAGCTACATTGAGTACGAGCAAAAGCTGGACGAGCTACGCTTGCATCGCAAAAAGGAGCTTGGGATCAAAGGTGTGTGATTTTAGCACCTTCAATGCCTGCTGCTATGTTGCAGCCTATAGAGGAGTTGTTCGTTTGACGTAGGAAAGAAGGGTCTGGCAGAAAACGGATCTGTCAGGCGCATCCATTTCATCTTTGAGCGAGCCACCCGCAAGTTCAAGGCTGACCTTAGCTTGTGGATGGCTTGGATCCAGCACTGCAAGCACAGCAAGAGCACCAAGCAGCTGTCCAAGGTACGTGGAGCTGCACGAATGCAAGCATGGTGAGTGGTGTCATGCATGGCTCTTGCACTGCACACGTTGAGTTGAGCAGTGCATGCATGTCTACCGCAGCCTATTAAGCCGGCACTTGGCCTGTTCTGTGGCCATGATGTGACTAGGTGATGCGTATAATGTGATGTGGTTCGCCTGGACATGCCCATCAAATCTACCTGTGTACTGGGCGTGTAGTTAAGCAGCCGCACATTGCTCTGACCACCTTGCGAGCTGGCTTTGTCCTGCTTGGCTACCTCCTGGTAGTTAGCTGAGCAGCATTGAATAGTGTGTCAGTAAGCATAGTTTTTCAGCATATTGCATGTGCACGGCATATGCATGGCCAGGCCTGTTATCTGTAGCTTATGCATTGTCCAGCGCCCTTTCATGCTGGTTTGAAGTATAGTTAATCACTCCATGTATCACTCCTTATTGCGCAGGTGGTCACCAAGGCCCTCCACCGACACAGCCATGTACCTGCACTATGGATAGAGGCGGCTGCATGGTGAGCTGATGCCAAGTCCCAAACTGTGCTGTATGGATTCTGAAGCAGCTGCTGGAAATGCTTTGTGCGGTTGCGCATGCATGCCTTCGCTCCCTTGTCCTCTGATGTTATTGCCCTTCCGCTAAAAACCTTCTCTACCTGCGGGATACCCATAATGCTCACTATGCATGTGCTGCACGGTGGTCGTTGGGCAATGATGAACCAAGTTATCCCTGTCAGAGCTGTCCAAGGCCGGACGGGTTCATGCTGACTATAAACTTCAAATGAGCCCCCCACTACCCACCGTGTTTCGTGCTCACTTGCAGCATTGTGAAGGCTCAGTGTGGCATCCACCGCCCCTGCCATGTCGTCATCAGTTCAGCTTAATTGCATGTACAGATTCATATGTTGCATGAGGGGATGGCGTGGAGACCGCTAGGGCCTAGATGTGCATGCACTGGCATCCAACCTCATAGCACCACTGGGCAGTGAGGAAGAAAGTTATCCCTGTCAGAGCCTTCCCAGGCCGGGAGACGCTGCTGACTAACCTACTGTATTAGCTCTAGCTGAGCCCAGTCTCACGTATCACAGCAGATGGTGCACCCTGACCAACCAAGTGTCGCACCTTTTTTACCCAATGTGACGCCCAGTTTGCAGCAGATGGTTTCTCTTGGATAAGCAATCGCATGCATGTACATGGGGACTGCATCACCTGGCATGTGGTCCATTCATGTGATGATGGCAAGGCCTTACCTAGTCACAATGTCGCAGTTGTTGATGCCATGCATGCTGGCTGTGATGATTAATACAACAAGCTCAACAGATCTGAAATGGCAGTTGCTGCAATTGCCTGGGTTGACAACTCTATCTTCACTCTCTGAGCCACATGGCATCAGCAACCTTCACTCCGTGAACACCTTCATCACAACCACTCACCTAACTATGAGCCTGTTGACAAGACGTAACCACCTGCTGCTGCCACCTCTGCACTGCCACCTCTGCACAAAGAGTCAACGCCCACACCTGCTCCGCCTGATCTTCAGTGTATGCACTTGAATTGCAGGGACTTTGAGCACACTGGCAATGTTGCAGCGGCACGCGCGCTGATGCAGCAAGGCTTACGGCACTGCAAGTCCGATGAGGCCATGTGGACGGAGTATGTGCGGCTGGAGATGATGTATGTGGCAAGGCTGCGTGCACGCCGAGCTGTCCTGGGCCTGCCCAACCCAGGTAGGTCGCCACGGCTGTATGGCACCCTCATCTATGTACCCATGTAGACGATTACAGCATTGCTAAGTAGTGAATAATGCCATTGTAGAGTATCATCGAGCTTGACATGCTTAGTAAGTCCTTTTAGTGTCTTGTGTTGCTGTGCTGCTGTTGCAGAAGTGGTGGAGGACCTTGCCAAGCGTCAAGCTGCTGCAGCTGCAGATAAGCGGGCAGCAAAGCGGGCTCGCAAAGCTGTACTTGCTGACAGCTCTGCAGCCGACGCCTCCACAGCTGCTACAGACCTGTTTGCTGCCTCAACATTGACCCCTCCCGCCTCAAGCACGCCAGCCTTGGCTGCAGCCGCAGACGTGACAGAGCAGGACGACACTTCAGAGGCTGCAGTGCGAGCAGTGCTGACAGGCGCAGTGGTCAAGACAGTGCTGCAGGCTGCATTGTCTGCTCTGCCCCGCAGCCTCAGCCTGTGCACGAGCTTGTTGGCGGTGATCACTCAGTTCAGCTTCCCGGGCACGGCCCAGCTGATGCAGTGCGTGGTGAGCCACTTGCAGCTGGAGTTTGGGGAGGTGGAGGCAGCCTGGGAGTTGAGGGCCTTGTGCCACTGGCCTCAAGGGCTGGTAGCCACCCTGCAGCAGCAGCGAGTGCAAGGACGAGGGCAAAAAATGCAGCAGGGGCAGGAACTGCAGCATGGGCTAGGGCTGGGACAGCAGCCCGGGCAGCTGCAGCAGGGGCTTGCTGGAGGTGTGGTTGATGAGGCAACTGACGTTCAAGAGCAGATGCTGCTGGCAGAGTGGCCTCTCTCCTTCCTCCAAACTCATTTGCAGCCTGGTGGCCCGTTCCCTCCCAGCAGTGAAGGCGCAGCAAAGACAGACAGCTCACTCACCCCAGCAGCCGAGCCCAGCTCTGCGCAGTGGTCCCCAAGCCTGTTAGTCGGGCATGATCGGTGCTGTGAAGTGTTTGAGACGAGCCTGGATGCTGTCCCCACGTCCCGCATGCATACCCTGTACGCGGCCTATCTGAGCCACCGGCTGCAGCCCTTGCTGGCTGCTGCTGAGGCAGCCATGGTAGCACAGTCCGCCCAGTCAGCACCTGGAAGTCACGTCCATACCCCAGCAGCAGGCGATGCCAGTGCAGGTGCAAGCAGCAGAGGCGGGGTGCACGGTAGTGGCAGCAACGCCGGCTCTGGGCAGGTGGGGTGTGGCAATGCTGCACAAGGGGCAGGGCCAGGGCCAGAAGTGCTGGAAGGGGTGGCCTCTCTGGGCAGTCAGCTGCTGGCTCTGTGCCAGCGAGCATTGGACTCGCATGCTGCCAGCGCTGCTCTGTGCTGCCGCTGGGTGGACTGGGCACTACGCCTGGGTCAGCAGAAGCTGGCCTTGAAAGCTGCACGCAACAGCTGTCAGTGCTGGCCCAGCAGCAGCAGTGTGTGGCTGCGTCGGTTGGACCTGGAGCTGCAGCTGCTGGAGAGGCAGCAGCTGCCTGCTGCTGAGCTGTTCAGCACGCTGGAGATGGCGTTGGAGCAGGTCACAGAGAGTGAGAAGTCAGGGGCAGTACAGCTGTGGGAGTGGGCGCTGGGTGTGTTGTCACCCTCCACCCACCCGTCTGAGTTCAAAACCTTGCAGCAGCTACTGGTGCAATGCGTGGCTCGGGGAGGCAAGCAGCCAGTGCGGAATGGGTTGGGGCTGGTGGCAGGCAGCATGCTGCGCATAGTGCATGGAGCACATGGGCTGGAAGGTGGGCGGAAGCTGGTGGCCCAGCTGCTGGCAGGACCACCTCCAGGAAGCGAGTTTTTTCACGCAGCCATTGACATGGAGCTGGAAGCTTTGCCAGCAGGGGGATGTGCTGTGCTGAAGCAGTCCAAGACCCCCAGCGCAAGCAAGCAGCTGAGCCAGGTGTTTGAGGCAGCTGTGGCCGCATACGGTCATGAGGATGAATCTCTATGGCTGAGGTTTGCTCAGCATGAGCACGCTTGCATGAAGGGTGTGGGGGCCATTTACTGGCGTGCTACTAAGGCACTATCCAATCCTGATGGTTTCATTGCTCAGTTCCATGCAGCTGTGTCTGGTGGGGTTGGCTTGCAGATGTAATAATGTCCGTTGGCCACTGATGGCACTGGGATGCGTCGAGACAACTGTGGACCTTGCTGGGGTAGTCTGGAAGGGAAAGAGCAAAGGGGTTTGAACAACGGGATGCATCATTTGACCTGACCATCACCAAGCTTGCTGTACAGTATTGAATAATGTTACCTGTCCTGTTCGGTCATGAGCTAGGAAATGCATCATCTGTTTATCATGTGTTCAATGATGGAACATTGTGTAGATCAAGTGGACACATTGTTGGTATGAAAATGATGGCTTGTCAAGTTACGTGTAAATGGGGAGTTCAGGTATTGATATTAACTGCAGTTTTGTCTATCTTACCTTGTTTCTCTTCCCTTCCGTGAAGGCGTGGTGGCTGTTCTAAGGTGGGACAAACAGCAAACTGCGTGCTTGTAAACCTTGCTGAGCACCCTGTCATGCTTGAGATGGTCCTTGCATCCCTCCATGGTCATCCCCCCATGGTCTGTCCTGCTTATCTACATGGTAATTGGGGCCAGTCAAGTTTCAATGCTCAATGCTCAATGCCTGACCCTAACCCTGGCCAGTGTAAGCTACGAAGATTTGGCCAGGATTGGCGTTCGAACAGTGGGCTGTGCCGGCGGGAAAAGGTGGTAGGGTTCAGGTTAATAATAAGTCATCAATGTACAGCGTTGGTGGATGCAATTCCGCACAGCCGGACTCAGTGTATTGTCATCCGGTTTGCTAACCAGTGTTTACTAAGTTGAGCAGTAGGCTGTACTGGGCTCATGGCAGGGGTGTGTACCCTCACCATCAGTATGCCCCTTGCATGCCCGTGCCTCTCCTACCCGTGTAAGGCGTTTGTTGCAGCCCCTACATTGGCCGCCGCACCGTCATTCCTGTGTGTCCGATCACCTCATTCACTACGAGGTCTGCCTCCTCGTTGCAGGCTTCATTTGGGCTTGCAAGTACTCCGGAGACACAACTTGCGTGTCAAGCACTCCCACTGACCGCCTGCCAACTGGACAGTGGAGCGCGACGTGCGGCTGCTTAGAGGACCCAGAAGACGACGCGAGCCCCGAATAAGATTGATAAAAACCAAAAAGTTTGGACCATTTCTCGAGTTGTGCGTGTCATCCTTGCGCAGGGGCCATGCTAATCTTCTCTGTATCGTTCCAATTTTAACAGATGTCCCGAAGGACAACAAGAGAGGGTAAAAATGTCTTATATGTACCTACTCATTTGTAGTCATAGCGCAGCAAACCCACCATCGTCTAGCTATCGATACATGGTTGCACACCGCGCCACTCACACAGCCTGCCACAGGCACACTGCCGCCCACCCCTTGCACGGCTTTACAATCACCCTAGCATCCAGTTTGGTGCGTGACGCTGAGTTCAACAGTAGGACCTCCCACTAGGGGGTAAGTCGGCATCCACTCCTGACCACTCGACATACACCACGGGCAAGGCCCCACCCGCCTTGCCTTACCCCAGCCCTGTCGCAGGCAACAGTCACCTCCTGCCTTGTCTGGCATGACGAGCAGGGACAATTGTGGAGGTAGAGGCCGTGCTACAGGGCGGTGGCGACTAGTATCTTAGGATCAGGCGCTGCCCAGGGGGGGCCCGAGGGAGGGGCTGCAAGGGCACACCAAGGGCAGGCCTGGCAGTGGCAGCCACTGGGCTACCTGCCACCAAGCTGCTTGCTATGCCTGGCTGTTGGGCAACCGTGCAGGCAAGCTGGCTGCATGGTCACACAGTCAAACAAAACTCACTCAACATGGAACAACATGTTTGACTGTGGGTAATCTCACTCAGCTACTCAAATTGAGTTGAAGCATCCTCGGTCGCACCCTTGATGTGTGGGCTGGACATCCATTCAGCAACCAGAATGTAGGAAGTCATGCCAACAATTACCCCACGAGGTTGTGGGACTGGGCCAGGTGCAGCAAGGAGGGGCTGGGCCTGAGCAGGGGGAGGGGGAGGGGGGTCCTGGGCAGGGGGGTGCTGAGCTGGGGGAGGTGGGTTGGGCGGCACCTCATGGCACCACAGCAGGCCCCGCACATGCTTAGCATGCCGCTGGCTCCAGGCTGGGCGTACCAGTCGCTGGATCACCTGGCTTACTGGGGGTACCCAGTTTGCGGACCTAGGCCGGTCACGTGGCAGGTGTAGCTCACATGGCTGGCACATACAAACGACACACCACCCCTAGTGAGGGGGATCTGATTCTGCCTTTGTGGGCAGATGACGAAGGTGCTACACAGATCCTGGCTCAAGTCACCCACCCTGTGCATAGGCAGCTACGCCATGCAACATTATCATTGATGCATACACCCATTCAGCACATTATTCCCGGCGTAGAGGTTGTGGTATCTGTAACCCGAACTGCTTGCATGCAACAAGCATCCGCCACCAATACCTGGTTTCCCACCCCTCCCCCCTTGCGAGAGTCAGGCGGCCGATGTTGGCATGAAACACATGCTCTGATGTAAGCAACAGCTTAAGCATTGCCTATTGCACACATGCTACTGTGCTACAGGCTGCTGGGCTTGGGCCTTGGGGGCTCAGTCTCGTACCTTTTGAAGCCCAATGCTGGGTACTCCTTGACCTTGGCAGGAGCCGCTCCTCGGTGTTGCCACCTGCACAGCTCCAGTGGGCACCACTTGCTCTCCCCTGCCCGCTGGAGGTTGAGGGCTGCGTTGCAGTCCCTGTCCACCCATCTGCCAATGTCACCAGGGGTGGCCTGGTGCAGTTGTGGGCACCACATGAGCCCCGCACTGGCGCCTCAAAGCGCTTGCTGCAGGCTGACCGCAACAAGCGGTGCTGCACCTGACCTGGCTGGGGCTTCCAGCCTTCCGACCTGGTGGGTTTGTTGCGGTCCAGCTCCTCCTCACAGGGCTGGGGGCTGTTCATAGCTGAGCTCACCCTGATGGTGCGGAATTCATCCACTGTCACTACCTTGCCTGGCACCCTGTCGGTTGGCTTGCCGCTGTTGGCCCTCTCCACCACCTTGCGGCAGGCCTGCAGCACAGCCTTGGCCCCCCACCCACCCCGGGTGCCAATGCCTGCGTTGCCAAAGAACACCACCAGCTGCTTGCATGTCCCCCACTGCTTCTGGGACTCAATGGCTGCCTCATCCTCCAACTGCATGGCACACAAGGCACACAATGCGCATGACATCCTTGAAAGGGTTGGGGACATGGGCACCTAGCTGGTCACATGTTGGGCAGGCATTATCATCTGGCCCTGCCCCTTCCCCTACCAATATCAATTCCACCTTCTTGAAGCAGCGTTCCAGGACCTTCTCCTGTGCGCCATACAGCCTCATCCTTTGCTATGCCCACTTGGTGTGCAGGTACTCCCCCCACTCTGCATCCCAAGTGGCCAGGGTGACGGCCACATGCCGCTGTATGGCCACCAGGGAGGTGCCTGCTGGGGTGGCTGCTGCCAGGTGCTGCAGCTCGAGCTTGACGTTGTCATTCCACTGCTGAGTGTTAAGGCGAGCCTGGAGTAGGCCGCTGTCATGCTGCACCTGGCTCCTGGTCAGCTTGCTCCTGATGAACTTGAACACCCGCTCGTCAGCCAGGCCGCTGCCTATGTCAGCTGGTTGGCGCTTGTTGCTGCTGCTGCTGTCAGAGGGTTCTTCTGCTAGGCTGCTGCCAGAGGGGCCTGCTGCTGGGCTGCTGCCAGAGGGGCCAGGGGGGATGGTAGTCCAGTGGGCGTGTGTATTGCACACACACACTGACCCCATCAGTGAGGATTTGCCCACTAAACACAAACCTGCTGTTTGCTGTTTGAGCTCAGCTGCTGTTTGAGCTCATCCGCGCCCTTTCGCTTCTTGCCCTCCATCGCGCTCTGTAGTAGATGGTACTTCGCGACTCCACGCGACTGACATTGGCAACTGTTACATTGGCAACAGTTACATTGGCAACAGATACATTGAGACATGACATTTGAGACAGTTACATTGAGACAGTTACATTGAGACAACTGTGGGCGGAAGCTGGTGGCCCAGCTGCTGGCAGGACCACCTCCAGGAAGCGAGTTTTTTCACGCAGCCATTGACATGGAGCTGGAAGCTTTGCCAGCAGGGGGATGTGCTGTGCTGAAGCAGTCCAAGACCCCCAGCGCAAGCAAGCAGCTGAGCCAGGTGTTTGAGGCAGCTGTGGCCGCATACGGTCATGAGGATGAATCTCTATGGCTGAGGTTTGCTCAGCATGAGCACGCTTGCATGAAGGGTGTGGCCCACACTGTGGGGGCCATTTACTGGCGTGCTACTAAGGCACTATCCAATCCTGATGGTTTCATTGCTCAGTTCCATGCAGCTGTGTCTGGTGGGGTTGGCTTGCAGATGTAATAATGTCCGTTGGCCACTGATGGCACTGGGATGCGTCGAGACAACTGTGGACCTTGCTGGGGTAGTCTGGAAGGGAAAGAGCAAAGGGGTTTGAACAACGGGATGCATCATTTGACCTGACCATCACCAAGCTTGCTGTACAGTATTGAATAATGTTACCTGTCCTGTTCGGTCATGAGCTAGGAAGTGCATCATCTGTTTATCATGTGTTCAATGATGGAACATTGTGTAGATCAAGTGGACACATTGTTGGTATGAAAATGATGGCTTGTCAAGTTACGTGTAAATGGGGAGTTCAGGTATTGATATTAACTGCAGTTTTGTCTATCTTACCTTGTTTCTCTTCCCTTCCGTGAAGGCGTGGTGGCTGTTCTAAGGTGGGACAAACAGCAAACTGCGTGCTTGTAAACCTTGCTGAGCACCCTGTCATGCTTGAGATGGTCCTTGCATCCCTCCATGGTCATCCCCCCATGGTCTGTCCTGCTTATCTACATGGTAATTGGGGCCAGTCAAGCTTCAATGCTCAATGCTCAATGCCTAACCCTAACCCTGGCCAGTGTAAGCTACGAAGATTTGGCCAGGATTGGCGTTCGAACAGTGGGCTGTGCCGGCGGGAAAAGGTGGTAGGGTTCAGGTTAATAATAAGTCATCAATGTACAGCGTTGGTGGATGCAATTCCGCACAGCCGGACTCAGTGTATTGTCATCCGGTTTGCTAACCAGTGTTTACTAAGTTGAGCAGTAGGCTGTACTGGGCTCATTGCAGGGGTGTGTACCCTCACCATCAGTATGCCCCTTGCATGCCCGTGCCTCTCCTACCCGTGTAAGGCGTTTGTTGCAGCCCCTACATTGGCCGCCGCACCGTCATTCCTGTGTGTCCGATCACCTCATTCACTACGAGGTCTGCCTCCTCGTTGCAGGCTTCATTTGGGCTTGCAAGTACTCCGGAGACACAACTTGCGTGTCAAGCACTCCCACTGACCGCCTGCCAACTGGACAGTGGAGCGCGACGTGCGGCTGCTTAGAGGACCCAGAAGACGACGCGAGCCCCGAATAAGATTGATAAAAACCAAAAAGTTTGGACCATTTCTCGAGTTGTGCGTGTCATCCTTGCGCAGGGGCCATGCTAATCTTCTCTGTATCGTTCCAATTTTAACAGATGTCCCGAAGGACAACAAGAGAGGGTAAAAATGTCTTATATGTACCTACTCATTTGTAGTCATAGCGCAGCAAACCCACCATCGTCTAGCTATCGATACATGGTTGCACACCGCGCCACTCACACAGCCTGCCACAGGCACACTGCCGCCCACCCCTTGCACGGCTTTACAATCACCCTAGCATCCAGTTTGGTGCGTGACGCTGAGTTCAACAGTAGGACCTCCCACTAGGGGGTAAGTCGGCATCCACTCCTGACCACTCGACATACACCACGGGCAAGGCCCCACCCGCCTTGCCTTACCCCAGCCCTGTCGCAGGCAACAGTCACCTCCTGCCTTGTCTGGCATGACGAGCAGGGGACAATTGTGGAGGTAGAGGCCGTGCTACAGGGCGGTGGCGACTAGTATCTTAGGATCAGGCGCTGCCCAGGGGGGGCCCGAGGGAGGGGCTGCAAGGGCACACCAAGGGCAGGCCTGGCAGTGGCAGCCACTGGGCTACCTGCCACCAAGCTGCTTGCTATGCCTGGCTGTTGGGCAACCGTGCAGGCAAGCTGGCTGCATGGTCACACAGTCAAACAAAACTCACTCAACATGGAACAACATGTTTGACTGTGGGTAATCTCACTCAGCTACTCAAATTGAGTTGAAGCATCCTCGGTCGCACCCTTGATGTGTGGGCTGGACATCCATTCAGCAACCAGAATGTAGGAAGTCATGCCAACAATTACCCCACGAGGTTGTGGGACTGGGCCAGGTGCAGCAAGGAGGGGCTGGGCCTGAGCAGGGGGAGGGGGAGGGGGGTCCTGGGCAGGGGGGTGCTGAGCTGGGGGAGGTGGGTTGGGCGGCACCTCATGGCACCACAGCAGGCCCCGCACATGCTTAGCATGCCGCTGGCTCCAGGCTGGGCGTACCAGTCGCTGGATCACCTGGCTTACTGGGGGTACCCAGTTTGCGGACCTAGGCCGGTCACGTGGCAGGTGTAGCTCACATGGCTGGCACATACAAACGACACACCACCCCTAGTGAGGGGGATCTGATTCTGCCTTTGTGGGCAGATGACGAAGGTGCTACACAGATCCTGGCTCAAGTCACCCACCCTGTGCATAGGCAGCTACGCCATGCAACATTATCATTGATGCATACACCCATTCAGCACATTATTCCCGGCGTAGAGGTTGTGGTATCTGTAACCCGAACTGCTTGCATGCAACAAGCATCCGCCACCAATACCTGGTTTCCCACCCCTCCCCCCTTGCGAGAGTCAGGCGGCCGATGTTGGCATGAAACACATGCTCTGATGTAAGCAACAGCTTAAGCATTGCCTATTGCACACATGCTACTGTGCTACAGGCTGCTGGGCTTGGGCCTTGGGGGCTCAGTCTCGTACCTTTTGAAGCCCAATGCTGGGTACTCCTTGACCTTGGCAGGAGCCGCTCCTCGGTGTTGCCACCTGCACAGCTCCAGTGGGCACCACTTGCTCTCCCCTGCCCGCTGGAGGTTGAGGGCTGCGTTGCAGTCCCTGTCCACCCATCTGCCAATGTCACCAGGGGTGGCCTGGTGCAGTTGTGGGCACCACATGAGCCCCGCACTGGCGCCTCAAAGCGCTTGCTGCAGGCTGACCGCAACAAGCGGTGCTGCACCTGACCTGGCTGGGGCTTCCAGCCTTCCGACCTGGTGGGTTTGTTGCGGTCCAGCTCCTCCTCACAGGGCTGGGGGCTGTTCATAGCTGAGCTCACCCTGATGGTGCGGAATTCATCCACTGTCACTACCTTGCCTGGCACCCTGTCGGTTGGCTTGCCGCTGTTGGCCCTCTCCACCACCTTGCGGCAGGCCTGCAGCACAGCCTTGGCCCCCCACCCACCCCGGGTGCCAATGCCTGCGTTGCCAAAGAACACCACCAGCTGCTTGCATGTCCCCCACTGCTTCTGGGACTCAATGGCTGCCTCATCCTCCAACTGCATGGCACACAAGGCACACAATGCGCATGACATCCTTGAAAGGGTTGGGGACATGGGCACCTAGCTGGTCACATGTTGGGCAGGCATTATCATCTGGCCCTGCCCCTTCCCCTACCATTATCAATCCCACCTTCTTGAAGCAGCGTTCCAGGACCTTCTCCTGTGCGCCATACAGCCTCATCCTTTGCTATGCCCACTTGGTGTGCAGGTACTCCCCCCACTCTGCATCCCAAGTGGCCAGGGTGACGGCCACATGCCGCTGTATGGCCACCAGGGAGGTGCCTGCTGGGGTGGCTGCTGCCAGGTGCTGCAGCTCGAGCTTGACGTTGTCATTCCACTGCTGAGTGTTAAGGCGAGCCTGGAGTAGGCCGCTGTCATGCTGCACCTGGCTCCTGGTCAGCTTGCTCCTGATGAACTTGAACACCCGCTCGTCAGCCAGGCCGCTGCCTATGTCAGCTGGTTGGCGCTTGTTGCTGCTGCTGCTGTCAGAGGGTTCTTCTGCTAGGCTGCTGCCAGAGGGGCCTGCTGCTGGGCTGCTGCCAGAGGGGCCAGGGGGGATGGTAGTCCAGTGGGCGTGTGTATTGCACACACACACTGACCCCATCAGTGAGGATTTGCCCACTAAACACAAACCTGCTGTTTGCTGTTTGAGCTCAGCTGCTGTTTGAGCTCATCCGCGCCCTTTCGCTTCTTGCCCTCCATCGCGCTCTGTAGTAGATGGTACTTCGCGACTCCACGCGACTGACATTGGCAACTGTTACATTGGCAACAGTTACATTGGCAACAGATACATTGAGACATGACATTTGAGACAGTTACATTGAGACAGTTACATTGAGACAACTGTGGGCGGAAGCTGGTGGCCCAGCTGCTGGCAGGACCACCTCCAGGAAGCGAGTTTTTTCACGCAGCCATTGACATGGAGCTGGAAGCTTTGCCAGCAGGGGGATGTGCTGTGCTGAAGCAGTCCAAGACCCCCAGCGCAAGCAAGCAGCTGAGCCAGGTGTTTGAGGCAGCTGTGGCCGCATACGGTCATGAGGATGAATCTCTATGGCTGAGGTTTGCTCAGCATGAGCACGCTTGCATGAAGGGTGTGGCCCACACTGTGGGGGCCATTTACTGGCGTGCTACTAAGGCACTATCCAATCCTGATGGTTTCATTGCTCAGTTCCATGCAGCTGTGTCTGGTGGGGTTGGCTTGCAGATGTAATAATGTCCGTTGGCCACTGATGGCACTGGGATGCGTCGAGACAACTGTGGACCTTGCTGGGGTAGTCTGGAAGGGAAAGAGCAAAGGGGTTTGAACAACGGGATGCATCATTTGACCTGACCATCACCAAGCTTGCTGTACAGTATTGAATAATGTTACCTGTCCTGTTCGGTCATGAGCTAGGAAATGCATCATCTGTTTATCATGTGTTCAATGATGGAACATTGTGTAGATCAAGTGGACACATTGTTGGTATGAAAATGATGGCTTGTCAAGTTACGTGTAAATGGGGAGTTCAGGTATTGATATTAACTGCAGTTTTGTCTATCTTACCTTGTTTCTCTTCCCTTCCGTGAAGGCGTGGTGGCTGTTCTAAGGTGGGACAAACAGCAAACTGCGTGCTTGTAAACCTTGCTGAGCACCCTGTCATGCTTGAGATGGTCCTTGCATCCCTCCATGGTCATCCCCCCATGGTCTGTCCTGCTTATCTACATGGTAATTGGGGCCAGTCAAGCTTCAATGCTCAATGCTCAATGCCTAACCCTAACCCTGGCCAGTGTAAGCTACGAAGATTTGGCCAGGATTGGCGTTCGAACAGTGGGCTGTGCCGGCGGGAAAAGGTGGTAGGGTTCAGGTTAATAATAAGTCATCAATGTACAGCGTTGGTGGATGCAATTCCGCACAGCCGGACTCAGTGTATTGTCATCCGGTTTGCTAACCAGTGTTTACTAAGTTGAGCAGTAGGCTGTACTGGGCTCATGGCAGGGGTGTGTACCCTCACCATCAGTATGCCCCTTGCATGCCCGTGCCTCTCCTACCCGTGTAAGGCGTTTGTTGCAGCCCCTACATTGGCCGCCGCACCGTCATTCCTGTGTGTCCGATCACCTCATTCACTACGAGGTCTGCCTCCTCGTTGCAGGCTTCATTTGGGCTTGCAAGTACTCCGGAGACACAACTTGCGTGTCAAGCACTCCCACTGACCGCCTGCCAACTGGACAGTGGAGCGCGACGTGCGGCTGCTTAGAGGACCCAGAAGACGACGCGAGCCCCGAATAAGATTGATAAAAACCAAAAAGTTTGGACCATTTCTCGAGTTGTGCGTGTCATCCTTGCGCAGGGGCCATGCTAATCTTCTCTGTATCGTTCCAATTTTAACAGATGTCCCGAAGGACAACAAGAGAGGGTAAAAATGTCTTATATGTACCTACTCATTTGTAGTCATAGCGCAGCAAACCCACCATCGTCTAGCTATCGATACATGGTTGCACACCGCGCCACTCACACAGCCTGCCACAGGCACACTGCCGCCCACCCCTTGCACGGCTTTACAATCACCCTAGCATCCAGTTTGGTGCGTGACGCTGAGTTCAACAGTAGGACCTCCCACTAGGGGGTAAGTCGGCATCCACTCCTGACCACTCGACATACACCACGGGCAAGGCCCCACCCGCCTTGCCTTACCCCAGCCCTGTCGCAGGCAACAGTCACCTCCTGCCTTGTCTGGCATGACGAGCAGGGGACAATTGTGGAGGTAGAGGCCGTGCTACAGGGCGGTGGCGACTAGTACCTTAGGATCAGGCGCTGCCCAGGGGGGGCCCGAGGGAGGGGCTGCAAGGTCACACCAAGGGCAGGCCTGGCAGTGGCGGCCACTGGGCTACCTGCCACCAAGCTGCTTGCTTTGCCTGGCTGTTGGGCAACCGTGCAGGCAAGCTGGCTGCATGGTCACACAGTCAAACAAAACTCACTCAACATGGAACAGCATGTTTGACTGTGGGTAATCTCACTCAGCTACTCAAATTGAGTTGAAGCATCCTCGGTCGCACCCTTGATGTGTGGGCTGGACATCCATTCAGCAACCAGAGTGTAGGAAGTCATGCCAACAATTACCTCACAATAAAGCTCAACTAGGACAACCTGAACCATCCTAAGCCCATTGCAGGTTTGACCCGGTATTCTTGGCTGAAACACCCAGCCAGCTACCATGCATAGCAGGTATGTCCGTTGCTCAGTGTAGAATGCAGCTGGTGTACAAGGTGAGGACAACATCTTAGCAGCCTTTCTGCAGGCAGCGGTTGTCTTATTGCAACTCCCCATGTCAAATGCAGTGTGTTGCAGTTGGACACCTCTCAGCGTTTGAGACCACCATCACCACACTGTAAAGCATGCCGCTCATATCACAAAGCTCATGCTGCATGACACAGCTGGTCTTATGATACAGTGGTAAACGTCCCTGCAAATTGTGGTCATTGCAGTCAACAAGGCATCAAGCAACATCTGCCCCACTGCGCTGCGCAGCTCTTTCCCACTCCACTAGCAAGCAAGGCGGCAGGCCTGGCATGGTGCCATGCGTCAGCGCATGGGCTGAGGCGCCCACTGGGAAGGTGGGTAGCGGGGCAGTCCAGGGGCTGCCTGAGCCGCACCCCGACACCCGCCTTGATCAAAACCCGGCTGGGCTTGAGCTGCCCGCAGTTGAGCCGCATAAGCCAGGGCTGCCGCCCGGGCCCCTGCACCTGCCCCGTAGTTCCAAGGAGGCACCTGCACCACCAGGGCCACCCCACACACCTCAGAAATGGTATAGGGTTAGGGTCAGTTAACCCAAACCTTAACCCAAACCCTAACCCTAACCCCTAACCCGGCACCTGCACCACCAGGGCCACCCCCCCCACACACACATGGACAGACACCAATGCAGGCTGCACCACATCCACAGCTGACGTGCAGCAAGCCAACAACATGGGCATTTCGTAGGACAACACATACAATGCTATGCAATGCGATGCATGCTAGCTTGCACAGAGAAGTCGGCACATACACTCCTCTGCACTGTCACACTGACACTGACAGTGAGCAGGTCCCTATCCAAACATATCCAGATCTGTCAGCAATACCCAGAGCCCAAGAAGTCCTGCAGCCTCATCACCACCACCACCGCCATCACTATCACCACCACTATCATCATCACCAGCACTATCACCACTATCACCACCACCACCTCATCGAGCACCATGCCGCCTCATCCCTCAGTTCTGGCCACCCACCTGCTTAGAGGCCTGCTGAGCTCGTGATGCCAGGGCCGGCTGAGGCGCCTGCACCCCTGCGCCCTGCATGCCCGGCTGCCTGGCCTGCTGCGGCCCGCTGGGCACTGGGGGCAGGCGCATGCCAGCCGGGTAGCCGGGCCCAGGTTGCCGCATGTCCACATCGGGCTGCTGGTACTGAGCATGCAGCATGCAGGCAGAGCATGCAGCACGTGAGCAGCGGCAGCAGCGGCAGCAGCATGCATGGGTGGCAGGGTGTTGAGGCTAGGCACAAGGGGTCTGAAGTGTCCACAGGTCCCCACAGTCGATGTTTTGCTGTCCATGCAATGTCAACAGCGCATGCACGCCATGGCAGTGTAGGCCATGGCCATGATACTTCGCCAGGGCAGGTGGGCCACTGTGGTTGCATGATGGGGATGATGTGGTGAAGAGGGAGCACTGGTTCATGTCATGAAGTGGTGGGGGGGCCTTGGGGGTTGCTAGAACCATTGAAGGGCAGGGGCAGGGGCTGCGGCACTAGCAGGGGCATCGCCTGACTTAGGATGGTCTCGTGCGCAGCGATCAGCACAATGTTCCGGACCTCACTCACTGCCAGGCCTCACATCCCTGACCCCTGGCTGCCCACCACATCCCCTTTCCCGGCACACAACCTTTACACAACCCCTTAACCGTTTTACCAGTAAAGGAGGGGGCTCAGCAGACAAAGCAGCAGGTCTAGGGCTGTGATCCCAGCGCCCCCACTCCAGCCCTGCCCTCTACACAGATCCCAGCCCCAACCCCAGCCCACAGAATCCCAGGCGCCCCTCTACAGCCCTGCTGCCTGCGCCTACCTTTGCTGCCTCCCAGCCCCGTGGCCTGGCCCCAGCCGCGGCGGCATGGGGGTCTTGAGGGTGGTAGAATGCGCCATAGGCTGCATGGCTCTCAGATACGGCAGAGGCGGGTGTGCCTGTACAGGCAACATGTAGAGGCAGGCGTGCCTGTACAGGCAACATCTCCCGTGACGGTGCAGCCAGACCATGCACAGTACAGAGACATACCATGAGCAGCTGGTGGCGTCAGGTTACAGTGCAGGGAAAACGCCTCGTTGCAGCCATGCAGCTAAGCTTGCAGAAGTCATAGCAGGCCTGCCGCCCTGCTGAGAATGGGGCTCGCCTCGTTACAGCCATGCAGCTAATAAGCTTGCAGCAGTCATATTTAGAGGTGCTCTTTGGAAGTGCCCTTTGGAGGTGAGAGAGTGAGTGACATCGCCTCCTGGATAGCTATGAGCAGGTGTTAGCAGACACGAGCCAAAGCCAAGCCAGCACCACAGCCAGGCAGGTGGCTTGACAGGAGCTGCAATGCGGCACTGAACATGCAGCGCATTGGGGAGAGCAGGTGGCGTCCACTGGAGCTGTGCTACTGGCCAGACCAGGGAGCTCTGCCAGCCAAGGGCAAGGAGTACCCTGACCTGGGCTACAAGCGGGTGCGAGACAAGCCACACACAGCCCAGCAGCAGCAGCCTGTTGTGGCACAGTAGTGTGTGCCCCCTTCTTGAGCTGTCATCAGCTTTCAATTAGTGCATGTTTTGTCATGCCAACTCTACGGTGTAGCCCTAACGGGTCAGGCAATGCTGTAGGTGGTAGGCGACCATGACCATGTGTATGCCATGTGTATGCCATGTGTAGGCCATGAGCATGCCATGCGATGGGAACACCACACAGAAAAAACACTGTTTTGTAGTGGTCCACAATTCGTGTGTTCGACTGCAATGAAGGCTCAAGGTTGAGGGCCAAGGTGCTGAGAATGGGGCAACGATGCGCATGGGCCAGGGGGGAGGGAAGGGGGAGGAGCAGTGGCTGTTGATGTGTGCCCAGAGCTGGGTTGTGGCCAGGCGCCTGTTCAGGACACGGCCTGATCTGCCTCACCTGCTGCTTTGCTGGGGTACCACATGTTGGCAGGGGGTGCTGGGTGCTGTGAGGGGGTGGGTGCTGCGGAGGCTCGGCCGGCAGGAGGCGGCTTCACAAACATGTTCGCGGCTGCAGGGAGCCTGCATGGATGTGGGCAGGGGCAGCAGCAAAAAGTTGGTTGCCGATTGGAGCCTCGGACCATGAGCAAACGTGGACCACGCTACGAACGGTGGCTGCACCTGATCATGCTGCACATTTACATATGCCATGTTATGGTGGTGATGATGGTAAAGGGCAAGGTGTGAGGAGTGGCACGACGTCATCCTCATGTGTGAAGTGTGACACATTTGCATGCTGCAGGGACCCATACTGCTCCTCATCGGTGTTTGCTCTGCGCATGTCCTGTGCGACCCTCTCCCTCACACTATTCAGCAGCTTGCTCTTAACAGGATTCACACTATTAATAAGCAGGTTCACACTATTCCATGACTAATGATTTATCCCACCTGCTTGCAACTTGTTGCAGCGCCAGAGGCAGCCCTGGCAGGCGCCCCGCTTCCATGGCCTTGATCAGCTGCTGCGCCTGCTGAACCTGCTGCGCCTGCTGAGCTTGACTAGGCCATCCTCTCTGACCAGCAGGTGGCCCCATAGCAAAAGGCAGAGGCATGGGTTTCTGTTGGGGCTGTTGGCCAGGCCCACCCGCTGGGCCAAACCCACCGCCCGCCTTGTGAGGCGGCACCAAGACCGGCAGCCGCCTGTCCTCGTACAGCTCAGGGGTTGACATCACGTCGGAATAGTCCTCCGGGATGGGCCGGAAAGCGCCGTGTCGGGGCGGCAGGCCGGCCGGGCCATCGCCGACGAGCTGGTTCGTGTCTGACGCGTATTGCGCGGGCGGCAGCTTGCTCTTAATGGCCGCAAAGTTTCCGCGAGGGACCTTGATGGTGTCTATTAGCGTGGACTGGGCAGTGGAGGGAGGGCCTGTGCGAGGCTGCGAGGAGCACCAGCGGCAGCAGGGGCGTAGGGTGAGGTCAGATGCTGGCTCGCAGCACCGACTGCAAATACCACGAAGGGCATACCCTGAGCTGAGATAGCCTGGCTGATTCTGGGCTAACGTAGTGGAAAGCAGCCAGCCCTATCACACTACACTGACGCATATCCTTGGCCCAAGCAGAGGCGAGCTTGGGAGTGAGGCTGACCTAGGGTGGAAGAGTGTGGCAGTGTGGAGGACAGCTGCAAAGTGCGGCATCAGGCCAGCACCTGGGCTGGTGGGAGAGTGGGAGTGCGGGCCACTCCCGTGATGGAGCTCAGGCAGAGGGTGTGGAAAGGGAGTGGGGTGGGGTGGGGTGGGGTGGGACAGGGGCATTGGGAAGAGCCAGGAGGGATGCATGCTGGGGGACTCACTGCAGTTCCGCCTGGCAGGAGGTGCATGCGGGCCATCACAGCTGGGGAGGACAGGATGCGCTCCATGCTCGGCCGTTTCTCTGGAACCTGCAACCATGCCAGCCATCAGGCAGAACCAAGCAGGCTTGCTTAGCTAACAGCGGTGGTGGGCCCACTCACTTTGCTGGGGCCAGTGGTAGATCAGGCACCACCCTGCAGGCAACCCTCCCACTGCTGCCACAGCCAGCGGCCTGGCAAAGCCTCCCACAGCGCAGCACCCACCTACCCACTGCTGGCACAAGCAGAAGGCCGCCCGAACCCACCTGCTCAAGGCAGCTGGCCACCATGGCTATGAGGTCCGGGCTGTATGTGTTGGGCAGCGGAGGGTAGCTGTAGGCAGAGGACAGCACACACTCAGCAGCTGTGAGATTGACAGGGCGGTTAGCCGGTCATCATGGGGTGTGGGTTGCAGGGGTGGGTGCAGACAAGGGTGTAGGCACTGTGGGTGTGGGTTAGGGTAAGAGGCAGTTAGGGTTTTTTTAATCTCAAACCTAACCCTAGCTCCCAAACCCTCGCTGAAACTATAGCCCTAACCCTAACCCTGACCCCCCCTAGCTTTGACTTTAACCCTGTATGCAGTGTGGGTGTGGCGCGCACCTGCCCCTGAGGACCTTATGCCGCAACTCATTCATGGAGCGGGCCTCAAAGGGCACGTTGAAGGTGGCCATCTCGTACAGGATGCAGCCCAGGGCCCAGGTGTCACTGAAGAAGGCGTACGGGCTGCACAGGGCAGCAGCACATGGGAGGTGGCTAGGGAGGAGCAGGGTCACATAGCCTGCCTGCCATGACACGCATGGCTCCAGGTCTGCATTGGATGTGTTGGCAACAGTATGCTGGTGATGAAGCTGTGGTTCAGCTGTGGATGCTGTTGTGGTCAGCATGCAGTGAAAAAACACCATGCATGGGTATGCAGCAGCAGGGTAGGGAGGAGTAGGGTTGGGTTGCACGTGCTCTTCCTGGCTTTGTTTGGTGAGAGCAGTGGCATGTGCACAGCAGCAGGGCAGCAGAGCGCCTCCAGTGTGAGATGCAGGTGTGACGCCCCATGCCTTGGTGTCACACCATGGCTCACATGCGGCCCTCACATGTTGGCAAAGGCCATGTGGAGCTCATGGCATGGAATGACAACATGGCACATGCTGGCACATGAATGCTGCATGTTAGGCATGGAGGGATGTGAGAGAATGATGTGCTTGCACCCTCACCATACAGGCACATGATGGCTGCGCAGCTAGCATATGTCACACTGGACATGACGTCACACTAGCTTGCACCCCCATGACCAGTTCTAATGTTTGTTCGCAGTTGGCCCTGGCTCCGTTTTGCTAATCATGCTAATAGTAAATACAATACCAGTGATGATTACAACGATCCATTATGCTGCTGCAAATCACCCACAGCCAGGCCTCACCGGTTCTTCCAGATCTCAGGTGGCATGTAGTGGGGCGTGCCTATTTGGGTCTTTGCCGCCAAGGTGTGTTTTAGCAGCTTGGCAATGCCCAGGTCGCCTATTTTGGCCACGTCCCCTGCACATGCCAGTCACAGCGCCATGCTTGCCACACTGAGTGCAGGGCTAGGGTTTTCAGGCGGCCTGATGTGGGGAGGAGGAGGCACATGGCAGCAGGCATGCTTGTGCTGCTGTCGGTGAAGGGCAGGGCTGGTGGCCTGAGGCCAGGGGCAGGGAAGCTGCACGACGCACCCCAGCCCTCTGCTGCTCTGCCCCTCGACACAACGCTGCAACACACATGCCCACAGTGGCCGTGACCTCAGACGCCCCAGACAGTGACCCCAGCACTGTGACCAGCACTTCATCACTTCTGCCTTGGACCCAGCAGGGCTGGTTGCAGCACGTTCCAAGGAGCAAAGGTTGCTGCCTGGGTTTACTGCTGGCTTGCAGTGCTCTGCAGCCTACGGCCAGGCAGCCCTAGCAGCCCTAGCAGGCAGCCCTAGCAGGCTGTGAGCATATGGGGCAGAAGTGGTTTTGTGCCCTGGCTGCTCGGTGCCCCTTCACTGCATGCTCCAGCCTGCCCAGCCCCCCTTACCTTCCATGACCATAATGTTGCCGGGCTTGATGTCGCGGTGCAGGATGCGCATGCTGTGCAAGGCCGCCAGCCCCAGCACCACCTGCGCCGCCAGCCCCGGACAGCATAGACAGCCGTTAAACACATCCTGGCCCCTCACAAGGAGATGAGAGGGGGAACAGAGTGGGCTGGTTGTATGCTGCTGCAGCTGCGGTGGGTGAGGGCACTGCTGCTGCTCATGACATCACAAACAGCCTGGATGCCAGACTGACTGGTGGCGATGCATATGAGCAAGGTGTGCAGTGGCAGGTGTGCACTAGCGTGTAGCATGTGCACCAGGGTGGGCAGGAGGAGTGGTGTGCCCATGCACCCTCCCCATGCCCCTGAGGGTCTCCTTCCCTACCCCTCTTCTCCCCTCCTCCTCTTCCTCCCCTCCTCCTCCTCCTCTTCCTCCCCCTCTGCTCCCCTCCACCTCCATACAGTGCATGCGAGCCAGGCACTATATGACATAGTCTCCCTCTCCTTGAACGTGCGTGCTTTGTCGACACCGGGCCTCAGCCCCCTCCGCCGCTCCCCTCCCAGTCCTCCTGCCCCTCCTCGCCTGAATGAAGTAGCGCCAGATGAGGTCCTCAGGCATGGGACGCCGCAGGGCCTGCCACTTCTTGATCACCTGCAAGCGGCGGGCCAAGCAGGGACACAGTAATGGCCCAACCACCCAATACACAGCGCTGCTGCCAGGTCCTGGTCCTGGTGTTCTTGCACCAACACCAGCTGCTGCCACCACTCAACAGGCAGCAACAGGCACCCAACAGGCATCACCAGGCAGCCTGGCGAGGTGGTGAGTGTGACTGAGTTGCACGCTACCAGGGCTGGTTCAGTTGTGATCATGTGTCCAGGCTGCCCCTCCCCTGCTGCCAAGCCGTAAGGGAGAGGCTGCAGCAGCCCTTGCAGCTGTGCTACTGGCATGGCGGCGAGTTCATGGCGGCCAAGCAGGGAAGTGACTGAGAGGCTATGAGCCGGCGAGCCAGGCTGGATCCAGGCAGCACATTGCATCACATACGAGGCTGCTGGTTGTAGCCTGCTGACGCACGCAGGCTTGGACATGGACGGTGATGGTGGGAGCAATCCTCACCTTTGCAAGGTCTCCATCTGGGGCATACTCCATGATGATACAGCTGCAGGGCACAGGGGCGCAGCAGCCGGCCATGCAGCCGCAGTCAGACCCTGTCCAACCTACTGCCCACCATGCACATTCCGCCTCTCAGCCCGCTGCTGCTGGGCGTGGTTAGGGTAGGGTAAAGCAGGGCAGCAAAGGTAGGCGATGAAGACAGGCAGGCTGGCATCAGTGGCCTGGCTGGCTGGCTGCCCCCATGCCTGCCCCCATGCCTGGCTGGCTGGCTGACCCCATGCCTCCAGGCGCTTTGGCAGCGTGCATAGGCTTTAGCGGGCATCTGGGCTAAGGGTATGGGCAGTGAGGCAGGTGCTGATGGTCCTCGCAATTGTGACAAGCAGTGGCTGCTGACTCACAGCCCTGACTCAGGTCCATGAGCCCTGCACTGGCTGCCGACTCACAGCCGGTTGCCGTCCAGGAAGGCCTCGTTGTAGGATATCACGTTAGGGTGCACCACGCTGGCCAGCAGGCGCACCTGCACAGCCAACACACCCATCCCACAGGTGCCTGCTGCTGCCCAGCCCACGCCCCACAAGCCTGCTGCCCTTGTCTGCCTGCAGCCTATGGCGGCTGCAAGCACACCCGTCTGTCACGCCTGGCAGCTGTCCCAGGCCCTGACTCCTAGGCATTGATAGCTGTGGCACCTCCTCCAGTGCCATGAAGCAGCAGGCGCGCACCACACCACATGCATGGTGTGAGTGAAGTGTTAGCACCCCATGCATGGTTTGAATTGAAGTGTTCAAGTCAGGCAGGCAGGTGAGCCCGAGGAGTGAGGACCTTCCTGGCAGCCTGCTCATGGCTGGCCTCTGGCTATGGCCTGCAGGAACTGACCCGCCCAGGTCACCTCGTTGGCGCTGTCCTCCCGCTCAGCCTGGGACATCTGCCTCACATCCATTTCCTTCAGAGCGTACAGCTGCCCATCACTCAGCCGTTGTACCTGGTACACACTGCCATAGCTGCCCTTACCTAGGAACTTGATGACCTGGGCACATGGAGTAGCAGCAGCGATGACAGTGATGTCCGTAGCAGAAGGAGGCGCAGAGGGAAATGCATCAAGAGCAGGCAGCATTGTAACAACTGGCAGCAGGGGCGGCAGGGGTATGGTTTTCATAAGCCCCTCTGCTACTGCTGCTGCTGCTGCTCTTCCTGAGCTGCTGCTGTGTTTTCTGCTGCTTTGATGTTGCCATGTCAATCACCTTAAACTTGACAAGAAGCTCGCGCTGGTCCTTCGGTGGTGCAGCCGCCCTCATAGCTGCCCAGGCTTAGGGATGCAAGGCCAATGGCTACCTTTGCTCAACTTGCTCAACAGAAACCGAGGGTGATGTGTCTTGTCGAGGCAGCTGCCTGCCTAGGTCGGGAGCCCTGCTCAAGAGGAATTGTCTCCACGTTACTGCGCTTTGTGCAATCGATGTACCTGCACAAGGGGAAAGTACCTGTGGAAGGGGCCCAATGTATACTTACCCAAGAACGAAACCCCTTCGAGATGCATGTGCTGGGGCTGCCATATGAAACGTGCGATGTCCGGAGTAGTATAGCCTTACAGGTAACTCATGCTGCGCCGATGCACGCACCTGCATCGGTTCAGACGGTCCCTATGAGAACCGTCGAACCCACTTCGACAGGACGTGGAACCCTCCTTATACCCTGCTTCCGCCACTACCAAGCTTTTCGCCAGTCTAGCCTAGCTCCGATGTTGCGTGCGCAGAATAGGCGCGAGTGTATAACGAACAGTGCTAGTATACCAGTTCTCTGCGTGACGCACACACACACACAAACAAACTAACACAAAAGCTCAAGTAGGTAGTTGAAGCCGTTGCAACCATGTCTGCTTTGACGACAGCGTCCGGAACCCATAGCCCACGACACGGTACGACAACAATCCCAGTGAAACAGCGCCAAACCTGCCATCTAATTTGTATACTTCTTACTATTCTTGCCGCTACCCTGAGCTCTCGCTTACATACATTCCGTTTGCGTGGTGTGGTTTGCGCAGCTATCGCCGCTATTTGCGCAACATGCGCTTGTCGTGCACATGCACCCGCTCATGGCCTAGCCTGCCCTGCTTTGGCATGGCGCGACGGCCATCTGCACAGCTCAGCGGGGTGTGGCCCCCATCCGACACATCCCGGCCAGCATGGCATGCTGTATTGTTGGCGCTGCCAGGTCCTAGACCAGGAGCAGGTGTGCACAAGTGCATGCAGGGTGCCAGGAGCAACAGCCGGGAGTAGGAGCAAGTCAGCAAGTAGCCAAACTGGCCAAGTGAGGACTTGTTGTTGTTGTTCCCTACCCCTACCCCTCGGCCTCCCCATTCATCTCCCCTGCCCCAGCAAGCCTCCCACTCCCCCCCACTGCACGCCTAGCCATGGCGGCGTTGACAGGTAGGTTTCCCCACCGGCCGAAGGCGGCACTAATACGGACTGCTGTACCTTGTTGTTTACCAACAAAGTGTTTGTTAGCTCGCCAAGCAATCCCTGTCAATCCCACCCCTTTCTTGCCTACCTTGCCCATGAACCCCTCCCCATCTATACCAACCCATGCCTCCCGTTTTCAACTTCCGCACCTTTTCTCTTCTTCACTCTGTACTGCCCATACGCCCAGTTGCATGAAGCCATCCACTCCCCGTGCCAATGTGGGTTGCATTCAATTGCATGCTAGTGCAGCCTGCCTGTTGCTGCACAGCGGTTGGGAGTTTGCGCGTGGGGTAGAGACAGACGGGGTTAGCATCTCAGTGCACTTTGTCCGCAGCCAGGCAGTCACGGAGCCCGTGCAGCTGCCCTTCATAGGGCTTAAGCTCACAGCCACCAGCGACTACGACCCAGCCACCCACACAGCAGTTGGGGTGGACCCAGGTGTCACCCAGGCCATCAAGGTAGGGCATGCACAGCGGCACCCAGTCACAGGTCAGGTGCTTAGGCAGTGGGAGTGGGAGCTGAGCAAGGGGCAGCTGAAGCATGACAGCGGGCTTACCAAAGCCAAGCAGGACACAGCCCGCTGGTCAGCTGCCATCCAGCCGCAGCTGCTGCAGCTGGCAGCTGCCACCCCAGCTGGCACCAACCTGGGCGGCCTGCAGGCCCACATCCTGGCCCTCAAAGACTCCTGGGACGCGTTGTGGGAGGAGTACCTCAGGCCACGCTGGCGCAGGCAGCGGTTGGGGCTGCACCATGCCTAGGAGCGTGTCATTGAGGCCTATTGCAAGAAGGTATGACCCCAACCCCTGACCCTAACCCTAACCCTGACCTGACCTGACCTGACCTGACCCTGACCCTGACCCTGACCCTGACCTGACCTGACCTGACCTGACCAGCTGACCTGACCTGACCTGACCCTAACCCTAACCCTAACCCTGACCCTGACCCTGACCCTGACCCTGACCCTGACCCTGACCCTGACCCTGACCTGCAGGTGGTGAATGTGATGAAGTGGGTGTCACGCCACTACTACCACCAGGACAAGGGAGTGGCAGTTTTCCTGGGAGCGGGCAACTTCAGCCAGGGTGGGTGGAAGGCGGGGGCGGTGCGGGAGGGGTTTCGCAGAGTGGTGCAGCAGCCCAGCAGGCCCAGCGCAGATCGCAGGCCAGACAGGCTGGTGATTGTGGATGAGTTCCGCACGAGCCGTGTCAGCTCCTCAGTGCATGCCCGCCAGCCTTGTGAGCTGCACCTGCCACCTGACCAGCCCAGGCCTGCAGACTGGGTACCCCCAGCAGGCCAGGTAAACCCGCGGCTGGTGCGCCCAGCCTGGAGCCTTCGGCATGCGAAGTATGTGCGGAGCCTGTCGTGGTGCCACCAGGTGCCCGCCCCCCCCCCCCTCCCCCAGCCCAGGGACCCCCCCCCACCCCCAGCCCAGGACCCCCCTGCCCCTGCCCAGGCCCCCCCCCCACCCCCAGCCCAGGCCCCACCCGCCCAGGCCCCACCCCCTCCCCCAGCCCAGGCCCCACCCCCTCCCCCAGCCCAGGCCCAGCCCCCTGCCCAGCCTCCACCTGGCCCAGCACCACCACCCCAGGCCCCCCCAGGGGGCAGGTGGCTGGACCAAGACACCAACGGGTGCCTGAACTTGCAGCGCATTGGGGAGAGCATGCAGCGCCCCATAGAGCTGTGCCATTGGGATGCCTTTGAGGCTCTGCCTGCCATTGGCAAGGAGTACCAGCAGGGCTACAAGCTGGTCAATGACCGGCTGCCCAAGGGCAGGCAGAGGTTGCACCGGGCTGCAGAGTACCGGCGGGGCATTGATGGCTGGGCCCGCAACAATGCATAGAGCCTGGTAGTTTGCACAGGCTGTCAGCCTTACAAAGCATAACGCTGTAAGTTTTGACGACGTGCCCAGTGGTGTAGTGGGAAAGTGCCACCGATGTGGGGGCTGCAGTCATCAAGGGTGCGACCGAGGATGCTACAACATGTTTGTAGTAGCTGAGTGAGATTACCCACAGTCCAACATGTTGTTCCTTGTTGAATGAGTTTTATTGGCCTGCCTGTTGCTCCATGCTTGGTTATCGCTGTCACTCTGCAGCAGTGCAACATGGTAATTGCATGCGCAACACCATTGGCAACATCTTTGTGCTCAGTGGCGCTGCTGGCACATGGCGCAGCAAGCTGCAGACAACAGTGGCAGCATCTACCACACAAGAAGAGTACCAAGCAACACATTATTCCCTGGTGTCTGTGACCTACAGCCGGTACCAATACCTAATTTCTTACCGTCACTCAGGAATCCTGAGTCAGGATGTCCCAACATGGGGTTGGTAATCTTCATGCAAGTACTCTCTACAAATTGCACCGTTTTTAGTAGCTTCTGTCAGCTTTGGCAGCTGCGCAATATTGCTCGTATCCCGGCATGCGGCGCGTTAATCCTTGCATCAGAGTCCGTGCCGGCGCAAGCGAGCACGGACACACCTCAGCTGCTCAGCACAAATTGCTCTAGTGGTGAGTAGTGGCACCAATGAGGGAACTCCGCCTGGCATCCAGCCGGAAGTACAATCACATTTCAGCCCGCCTGGCTCGCTCCGCGAGCCTCTTGTTGGTGCAGGCGGTGTCGGAGGGCTATCGCTGGGCATGTTATGTATCGACATTGCTCTAAACGCGGGAAATGTGCGTCTCTATCTCGCCAGTCACACAAGAAAAGGGACCCTCAGCCACAAAATGGCATTTTGTGAGCTGACCACTTTGACTTTCCAGACTTTCGATACATAACTCTGTTCCTTACTCAACTTCACAGCTGCTGGAGAAGAAAGCATGGCAATAAGTTAATCAGGCCTGCTCGAAATGACATTGGCGTGACCCGACTTTGCCTTGCAGGAATGATTAGCCAGTGGTGTGCAATGCATAGATAGAAACCACGTCGCTGAGACTGGTCCTTGAGGGCTCGGTCTCGCAGCCCCTTGAGGCCTTGACCCCCAATGCTGGGTACTCCTTGCCCTTGGCAGGAAGCCTTGCTCGGTGTTGCCACCTGCACAGCTCCAGTGGGCGCCATTTGCTCTCCCCTGCCCGCTGGAGGTTTAGAGCTGCGTTGCAGTCCCTGTCCACCCATTTGCCAAGGTCCCCAGGAGTGGCCTGGTGCAATCAAGGGCACCACATGACTCAAACCCCAGAGTGCCAAGCAGCAGCTGCCAGTACGAATAAGGTGATATGCGCCACTAGCCGACTCACCATGGCACACAACTGTGCCATGTCCAGCTGCCTCCTGGCCAGGGGGTCGCCCTCCCCTCTTCTCCTCGGCTGCCCCAACATCTCCGGGTTCCAGGTGTCCGGTGGTGAGCGGAGAGGCACGGACTGCTGCAATGAGTACATCAAGCAAACTGCGCAGAAGGCTCAAGGCACTTTTCTCCGAGGAAGAGGTATACAGGGTGCACAACCGCCAAACTCAGGCGACCCCAACTAGCAAAAAATGACAAGAAATGATAGGAAACCGACCCCTGGTAATCAAAACGACGCCGAGTCTCAGCCACGTGGTTTCTATTTATGTTTCGCACATCCCTGAATAGAGGACTCTGTCAGCTATGCGGTGCAATTTGTAACATTAGATATTGTGCAGTGTGCTGAGTGCTATGGCGGCTCAAATCTTGACATTCAAATTCATGCCCGTTTTGCTCATGCGGGCCTCGCCGCGACCGACCGCCGCGACCGACGTGGCCCGGTAGCCTCTGCAAACAGTCAGGGGCAGTCGCCGCAGTCAAAACAATGCACATGGCACGCCAAACCGATGTAACGACGCCCCTCCACCCATGCTCGGAAGTATACAAGGCTGTTGCATTGCTTGACCGCTTCGTGAGTAGTACCTACTACCTGGCCACTCGGTAAGGCCACTCAAGGTGCAGCAGGAGTGCAGCGGGGGGTGCAGCAGGAGGGGGGGGCAGCCCAGGGGCAGCACCAGCACCAGCTGCCTGCTGCTTCCAGGGGGGTGCAGCAGGAGGGGGTAGCAGGTCAGGGGCGGCACCAGCACCAGCTGCCTGCTGCTGCCAGGGGGGTGCAGCAGGAGGGGTGGGCAGCCCAGGGGCAGCACCAGCACCAGCTGTCTGCTGCTTCCAGGGGGGTGCAGCAGGAGGGGGTAGCAGGTCAGGGGCAGCACCAGCACCAGCTGTCTGCTGCTGCCAGGGGGTGCAGCAGGAGGGGGTAGCAGGTCAGGGGCAGCACCAGCACCAGCTGTCTGCTGCTGCCAGGGGGGTGCAGCAGGAGGGGGTAGCAGGTCAGGGGCGGCACCAGCACCAGCCGCCTGCTGCTGCTGGGAGGGGGTGGGAGGGGGTGGGAGGTGGGAGGTGGGAGGTGGGAGGGGGTGGGAGGGGGTGGGAGGGGGTGGGAGGGGGTGGGAGGGGCTGGGAGGGGGTGGGAGGGGTGGGACTGGGGGTGGGAGGGGCTGGGAGGGCGGGGCTGGGGCTGGAAGGGGGTGGGAGGGGGTGGGAGGGCGGGGCTGGGGGAGGGAGTGGGTGGGAGGGCGGGGCTGGGGCTGGGAGGGGGTGGGAGGGGGTGGGAGGGGGTGGGGCCGGGGCTGGGAGGGGGTGGGGCTGCCAGGGGGTGTCCGGTTGGGCTAGTCAGCACTGCAAGGCAAAGTGAGGTTACGCCAATGTATGTTCCCACAAGCTTTCTCAATAAAAAGACGTGCTTTCTTCTCCAACAGGTGTGTTGTTGAGTTAGGAACAAAGTTACAGAGCCACAATCTAGATATTCAGTGTGGTCAACTCACAACATGCCAGTTTGTGGAAGGGGGTCCCTTTTTGTGCGTGACTGGCTAGAGAGAAACGCACATTCTCCGCGTATATTGCAATGTCGCTCAGTAACTTGCCCCACGACGGTCTGAGTGAGCCTGGCGGGCTAAACATAGATTGTACTTCAGGCTCGATGCCAAGCGCAGTTCGCTCATTGGTGCCGCTACTCACCACTAGAACAATCGATAGTGAGCAGCTGAGGTGTGTCCGCGCTCGCTTGCGCCGGCATGGACTCTGATGCAAGGACTAACGCGCCGCCTGCCAGTAGATGCGGAGTAATACGCTGGTGCCAATGCGATAAACGCTATTGATAACGGTGCAGTATTGAGAGAGTACTTGCATGAAGATTACCAATCCCATGTTGGGACATCCTGAGCCAAACCCGGCCATGGGCCCAGGTCATAGATTCTACGCTTTCTAAGCATGGCCGCGACATGGCTGCAACGAGACAGCGCGAGGCACCGCAGTCCCAGCCGGCTCAGCGTTCAGCTGCAATGCTGCCTTTCTGATGAGGGTTTATACCGCTTTGATTTGTTGGATACTCGGGCTTGGCGTAGCTAGTGCGTATAGCGGTGATAGCTGCACGCCTACTACGTGCGGGCAACTATGCCAGGTTGCCGGTGCCGACGAGTGCACTGGCAGATGGACGGAAGACAAGGAGGGTCTGGCCTGCGCCATCACCTACGTCAAGCCCGAAGGAGCACAGTACGCCCGCGGTGCGGGACTTATGGTAGCTCTTGCTGAGTAAGCAGTGTTTACAGACCGCTGTTTTGTCGTGCAGGGAGGATGGTGGTTGCCAGCATGACTTACAGCGTCGACAAGGATGTTCTGTCCGACTTGCTGCACCGCCTAAACCTCGTCAAGCGGATGCGGGCACAGGAGAAGGAACAAAGCCACAGCGCGCACTTGGCACCGCTTGAGGCGCTGGGAATGCAGTATTCAGTGGGCCTGTCTTTTCCACGGCTTATGATGGCTTGGCGCTGGGCGTCGGGTAGACAACTGGCGCCAAGCAGCGCGTGCTGCCATCAGGAATGCTACTGGGAGGAAATGCTCAAGGTGCATTGACTCATACCCTCTGTGCATCGTGCTGCAAGCTTCCAGGCACCTCTTCAAAACAATCCCTTTTCCCTCTCTATGCAGGCTTACACCACACCCAGATTGCAGCAGCTGCTGGCGAGATCATTAGAAGCATCAGATGCCTTGTTACAAGGCACAGGAGGTTGCCACCACCTGCCTCCCTTAATCCCTCCATCCGCTTCCATGACTAATGGTGTCCTGGGAGCTGTAGGTTCAGCTGTTGAGCTGGATAACCACAGCATGACGTCAAAGAGGAATAGGCCCACTGTTTCCAGAGAACATAGCTCTTGGGGTGCACCCATCCACTACAGCAGCAGCAGCAGCCTCTCCCACACGCTGAGTCACAGCACCAGCAAGATAGCTGGGGTATGGAGCCAAGCAGCTGTTATCACATGGCTGGATGCTGCCAGATGCGCGGTGTTCCTGTTGGCCCCTTCCCTCATCATCGCTGTGGAGGCCATGTCGGTGAGTTGAGGGCAAGCATGGTGTGGAGCCGGGCTTGGAGGGCAGGCATGGTGTGCAGCTGTTTGCCATCTGCATGGCAGACACACATCCTCAGCTTGCATGCTCGTGCTCCCGCTACAAGCAGGGAGGTTGCATCACGCCTTCCCCTAGGGCTGTACCTACACCAGCACTGGCTGGCCCTGTCCTCCAAACCCGCATCTGCTGAACCCATGTCAGCCACTCCGGGTATACCAGCCTGTGCATGTTGCTGCCTGCGCATCCTACTCCTCGCAGCTGGGCAGCAGCTACCCGCTGGCTGCTCTGTACGCTGCCAGCATGGCAGTCTTGCGCACTGCGGCTGAGTGGTATGCTGTCATCCAGTGGGCGCACGGCCGCCTCCACCTCCACCACCTCGTCCTCTCCAGCGTCTGCAGCTGCCTGTGTTCCGCTGCCTTGCTGGTCGCACTCCACGGCTGTGTGACCTCCTGGCTTCCACTGGTTGGCAACGCAGCCTCCAGCCCTGTGCAATTGGCATACATGGCAGCCATGCCAGTGGTGGCTCTTGCTTGCACCTACATGGGCGTGGCATGGAGCCTGGCATCACACCCCACTGCTGGTGTCAGGGGCAGTCAAGGAGTCCTGACGAGCCGACGGCCCAGGAGGGAGGGGGGCGCACAGGAGCAGCAGGCAGCCCAGGCAGAGCATCACAGGCAGCGGGACAGCGGGTGGGTGTCTCCCTCCAGTGCGGGCCTCATGGATGCTGGGATAGGTGGGCGTGGGCATGCAAGCCCCCTGCCCGCACAGCTCACACAGCTCACACAGCTCACACAGAGGTTAGATGGAGAGAGCTTGGGCGCTGCGCAAATGAGAGAGGCTGGTGCGGGTAGTGACAGTCCAGTGTCGCGGCATCAGGCCCAGCTGCAGCAGGAGCTGCAGGGGTCTTCACAACAGCTGCTTCAGCAGCTGCGCCAGCAGCAGGCAGGGGTTGGGTCGGCGAGGTGGCGTGGTGATGATGGTTTCCTGCATTCCAGTGCTGCGCAGAGACAGGTGCAGGCTGGCGGCAACCCCACAGCACATCCCGCCTTTGCTGCAGATGCTGCCACCTCAGTGGCCCGGCTGCCAGAGCACCGCCCTGCAGCCATCACACTCACCGCTGCCCCTGCCATCGCAGCCGCCGCGGATGCCTTGGCCCTGACCTCTAGTGAGCGCCCCACCACCCAACCTGCTCCCACCACCCCTCCCTTGACCACCGTCCCCGGACTGTTGCCAGGGCCGGAACAGCCAAGCCAGTTGGCAGCCCTTGCAGCCACTGGGATTCCAGCCAGGGCGTCTACCCCACAAACCTTGCCCTCCCAGGCCTCAGCAGCCCCAGGGCCAGTATCTGGCACTGGCTCTGCACCCAGCTCCCTGTCCGCTGCCTTCTTCCTTCCAGCGACAGCTCACCCCAGCCTGGCTGCCGCACCTGCCACAGCTCCTGCGCCTGCAGCACCCCAGGCTGTGTCCGCGGCAGAGGCCCTGGCGGCACGGCAGTCAGCCGCAGCTGCAGCACTGGCGGCCATCCACTGGCCCCCACCGCTAGACTTCCCCACCTGGGTCGAGGAGCACTGCGCAGTGCCGGATGCGTTCAGGTGGGTGGGGGCAGGCAGCAAGGGGCGAGCAGAGGGCGCCAGGCTGTAGAGGGCGTTAGAGTGAGGGAGAGAACAGGGACAGGAACTGCAGGGGCCACTCCCTGTGGCACAGGGCCCATGGCGCCGTAGCTGCTGTCAGGTCTGACATCCTGGCAGCAAGCAAACTGCATAACACCTGGTGGGCTGGACTGCCAGCATGAGGCAGGTTCTTTTCAAGCCTTTGGCTATGGAGTACCATTGCCCTTGTTCGCTGCTGTGTTGTCACTACAGCCTTTTTTGAATAGTCTAGCTGGTCATCTAGCTTGTGCTGCAGGTGTGGGCAGCCTCGCATGCTTGGGTGACAGGCATGCACATGGGGTGCATGGGGTGCTTGCAGGTGTCCCATCACCCTCACCATCATGCGTGAACCCACACAAGCCTCCAGTGGAGTGACCTATGAACGTCATGCGGTGGGTCTTGACCTCACAACAGCCCGCTTCTTGCGCTGGCACTGCACTGTGCCGTCATGTTGGGCCTGATGGTGGCATCTGGTAGATGCGGGAGCTCTTTGGCACGGGTGCAATACACTAGGAGGAGATGCGTTGGGTGAGGCGTGACCTGTCTCATTCCGCCTCAACAGGGAAAGGGGCAGTGTCCAAGCATATGGCAGTGCCAGCACAGCAATATGTTAGCTGTAAATCGCTGTGCACCACCACAGTAGGGTGGGTGGGTGGGTGGGTGCAGCAAACTTGGGGCACAGCAGCTGTTGTGGCGCATGGGGTCTCTCCCCAGCTGCTCCTGTAGTCAACTTTCATGTCCTCCCATCACCATCACCATGCATGTGTATGTGGCTGCTATTCTGACGTTGTCACTGTGCCGTGCGGTTACTATCCTGGCCTGCACAGTGTTGGGTTGCCTGCCTGCCCACCAGCTGCCTGCCTGCCTACCCAGCTGCCTGCCTGCCTGCCTGCCTGCCTGCCTGCCTGCCTGTCTGCCTGCCTGCCTGCTTGCCTGCCCAGCTGCCTGCCTACCCAGCTGCCTGCCTACCCAGCTGCCTGCCTGCTCAGCTGCCTGCCTGCCTGGCTGCCTTCAGATCTTCCAGTGGCTGCATATACATCGGGTGGACCCAGTGACGCACGTGCCCCTAAAGCGCCACCGCCTCACTCCCAACCTCAACCTGCGCCACCTCATTGATGACTGGGCCGCCAAGTGTGTGGCGGAGCATAAAGAGGGCGATGGTGTCCAGGCTGGCAGGGCGATGGCGCTGGCAGGCAGCGAAACAGATGGCAACGATGACGTCAGTGACACCCCAAACTGACGTCCACATTCACGCACTGTGGGCGCCTGCTCATGCTCAACATGAGCTGCTGTGGCTGCACTGAGTGTAGCTGTCTGAAGGGGTGTCGAGATGCAAGCCTCAGTTGGTCCCCGGGTCTGGCAAGGTTCGCATTTAAGGTGTGGCATTCTGGTAAGTACTGGGGCATATACTGTCCAGTCCTTAGTCAGGACCCCGGTTGCTGGCACCCTCTCCACTTGTCCCTGCCAGCTTTGACATGGTCAAGGTGGTGTTGAGGTGAGGTGGGGTTTGTGCCCATGAGTGGAGCTAGCGTTGGAGGTACTGCGGTTGGGCAGAGCAGGATGTTAGGCGGTCTTCAACACCATTTCATCATTTGTTGTTCCATTAGCTACGCATGCGCAGCCAAGCAGACAGGGAAGGTGTTTTCACGATACATAGTAGCAGACTCAGAAGGGTGATGGGCCCTGCTCACACCATTTTGCTTAAACTCACCAGCATGCATGAGGGGGGCGGGCATGCGAGAGTTGGAAGACTGTGCTTTGTTTCACCTCACGAGTTCAGGGAATGGAAAGCATTTCAGGGAGTTGCGCTTAGTGTTGTTGCGAGGTGCCACCCTCATGTTCAATTGGTGGCGTATTCATAAGGCTGATTTCCCTGTACAAACTGTCTGCCGTTCACTGACCGGCGTCCTGTCCCACTTCGTTTCCAACATTGTGCACAAGTTGAGGACATGGTGCGCAACGATTACCGTGTCACTTCGAGACTGATGGGAACCTTGACAGGCACGTGGCTGAGATCAGTTCTTTCAAACAGTGGATCCGATGAACGTACAAGGGCATTTGACGACACGACTCACGCGCTTGCTTGTAGAGACGAGATGTTACACGACGGCATATTAAAGATGACACGGCACGGCCTCCCAGCGCTCACCTCATGAACCTTTCTGTGTGGTTGAGAGTCGGTGGATTGCCTGTTGAAAGGACAATGGGCGACATGTGGCTTCTCACCGCCTCCTATGCACAAAGAAACCTGCCACTTCTGCAGCGGCCATGATCACCTGTGCAATTCAGGGCAACCCAGTACATGCAGGCACACATACACACCCTATAATTGCAACAACGCAGGCAAATGGTTGCCATGTAGTTATGATGGTGATGATGGTGGTGGTGATACACACATGCTCTGGTGCCCACATGCCCACCTCCAGCATTGTGAAGCAGATGTAGACGACCTAGGGAGCTGTGGTGGCAGGCTGGCACGGCGGGCCACGATGCTGTGGTGTGATGTGCTCTCCACCAGAAGAGTGACGAGGAGGCGCTGTTCAAGGGTGGTGCCGAGTGTTTGAAAGCGCGACAAGATCATAATCCCATGTTATCCCTTAACATTCCTGGACCCGTACTACAAAAGTACACGCCATGGTGTTCCCCGGTGGCATTGAGCCCATGACCCAGCAAGGTTTGGTTGGGTTCATCCCAAACTGAGGCTGCCTCCCACCCTGCCCCAATGTCTGTAGCCAACATCAGCAATTGCCAGCACCCATGCCCATACCCGTATCCAGGTCACACAAAAAGCAATTTCAAATAGCTCATGCTCTGCTGTCACTTGCCTGAACAACGATGAGGATGATGATGATGCGGTCCAACCGGGTCACATGGTGATGGCTTGCATGGTCCGACCAGCTGCCCAGCATGGACTGCACCAGCTTGAAGCGGCTATTCACCAGTGCGATGCGGTCTTGCAACTCCACATACAGGCACACCTGGTCCAGAGCACCAGCAGGCAGTGGCAGCAAATTGCAACAAGCAGACTTGGCAAGCAGGCCAACCAGCAGACTTGGTACCCTACGGCTGCTGCTACCAATCACGATTGACATGGCAGGCACTGGGAATTGCAAGGGCTGGCAATTCCAATCACATGCGAAAACACCCAACATGCACCCATCCATGTGCATGATGCTCCCTTCTCTGGCTTCAAAGTTTTTGCAGCGCTAATTTTATGCAATGTGTTTTTCATTTTCTGCTAAAGTGATGATTCCCAAAACGAAGCGGAAACCCCATAGACAAAACAATCTTGGTGACCATGCGTGGTGCAGAAATGGAAAGGTAGCCAAGAAGAGCTCAGTGAAAGGAGTGAGGGAGCTGTTTGGCTGCACAGCAATTTGGTGAAACTGCCAGGACATTGCATCAGTGCAATATCAGGACGGCTGAAGGTAGGTGACCTCCTCCCTACCTTGTCATACAACATCTTCAGGTTGTCAGGCCGTGACCAGAACCAGTCTGGGGTGTCCAGCACTGGGCTGAGCAGGTTCACCTCGGACTTCTGAATGAACACCTCCCCCATCAACTTGGCCATCTGCACGGGCCATGGGGCGGGCGGGCAGTATGTGTGCCACAGCAGGCCCCGTGGTGGTGGTAACCTAACTTTGCTGCATCTCAGTGGCCTAATCAGGTCACTGAGAGAAACAAGTCACCTGATGGGGGTGAGGCAGATGCCCGCCTTACCTGCTTCCTCGACATCCTGACCTCCCCGTGAATGGCCAAGGACTCGGGCAGGAAGCGCACCTGCCAGGGCGATTGCAGGGCACAGGTCATGTCTCGTGGGGTGTGGGCCAGTGTGCCAGTGTGCAAGTGGCAGGCAGTGTCAGTGTATGTGGCAGCCAGTGTGGCCAGTGGCAAGTGGCAGGCAGACAGAGAGGTGGCCAGGAGAGTGGGCGTGCAAGTGTGTGGACGAGGAGGAAGCAACATGCCTCTTGTCTACATTGGCTGGGCATGGTACATTGCCTGTCCTGCCAGCAAAACTCTCAGCAGCTGCAGCTCAGTGGCCTGGGCCTGCTTAACGCCCTGCTTACATGGCCTTGCCCAGCCTCGTGACCCCCCTGCCACCCCCACCTCGGCTGTCCTGATCTCTTCCTTTTAACCAAAGTATTCACACCATGGGAGGCCCTGCACTGCCTGCACACTCAGCTCCACAGGGGGAGGGGGAGGGGGAGGGGGAGGGGGAGGGGGAGGGGGAGGGGGAGGGGGAGGGGGAGGGGGAGGGGGAGGGGGAGGGGGAGGGGGAGGGGGAGGGGGAGGGGGAGGGGGAGGGGGAGGGGGAGGGGGAGGGGGAGGGGGAGGGGGAGGGGGAGGGGGAGGGGGAGGGGGAGGGGGAGGGGGAGGGGGAGGGGGAGGGGGAGGGGGAGGGGGAGGGGGAGGGGGAGGGGGAGGGGGAGGGGGAGGGGGAGGGGGAGGGGGAGGGGGAGGGGGAGGCCGATCACCTGCTGCCATGCCCACCTGCTCCACCAGCACCCACACCCGCTCCTCATACACATTCAGTTTGGAGCTCTGCGCCAAGGCGTGACTGATGGCCAGCTTGACTGCATGCTCGCTGCTCTCCAGCCTGCAGCAGTACCGTGCAGTATGAGCCCTCCAGGGGAACCTCGTAGCGACACTCATTAGGGTGCCATTAAGCTGGCATCAAGGTGGGCACCAACACACTTTGGGTGCAGGGAAAAGAAAGGAGAAATGAACTGCCCAAAGTAGCCAAGCAGCTGGTCAGGAGTCAGGAGGGGTCAGCAGGGGATAGCAAGGAGAAAGCAAGGATCAAGGCAGCTAAGCAGTGACAAAGAAGAATGCCAGCAAGCCTGAAACAGGCTGACATCATTGCTACCCCCCTGCATAATGCGTTGATGAAAACTGGGTGCGCAGCCAAGCGCGGGAGCATGGGAGGAGCATGGCAAAGGATTGGGCACGAGGGCCCCAGGGCATGGCTGCGCACACGCTAGCCAGGCAGCCAAGTGGAATGAAGGTAGGTGAAGTGGCAGCAAAGAGGCGGCAGGGGCCACGCACGATGAGATTGTGATGCAGTCGTTCTTGATGTTAGGCGCCACGTCTCTCGAGTATTGGAAAGCCATGGTTTCTTGCTGGACGTCCTTATCTTGCAATGGCTTGACCTGAGCAGGGTAGTGGCAGTGGGAGCAGGGGGTGGTGCGGGATCTGTGCCAGAGGTGCCAGGAGCGAGGGCCGGGGCTGCGGTAGATGAGGATCAGCTTCACAGCTGGATGGGCTCCGAGCCTGTGGGTGCCATCAACCATCCTCAGGTCAAGCCAACCCTATGCAAGCGCAGTCACAGGGCGGGCACTTCACACACCCTCGCAGACCCTGGGTTCAAGTCCTGGCTCCGGCCTGTTTCCAGCAAGCCGTACGGTGTGGGACTGTGTGGATCCGTACGCACCTGGCAAGGCAGGAGCAGCTGCATGATGACCTTTTCTTGCCCAGAGTCCAGCGCCCAGAGGATGATGACCCCATAGTCGAATCTGGAAATGCAAGCCAGCCATGCTCATCCACTGTCAGCTCGTCTCAGCCTAAGGGAAGCATGCCACAGCCATGCAGGCACGGGCCCACACATCAGGTTGTCATGCAGCTGTGTGCCACTGCTGCATGCTCATCCTGCATGCAGCTGGGAGGGTGGCTAGCAACCCCCTCCGCACAGCTGCACTGTGCATGTGGCATCCTGTTCTTGCTGGACATCCTTGTCGTGCAACAGCTCGACCTGAGCAGGGCGGAGCCAGTGAGCACTGTGCATGTGACCCCACCCCAATCCCCAAGCAGCCTTTCATAGCGCAGCCATCCTCAGTCCTACTTGGGCAGCTCCATGTACTGCCTGCCTGCCTGCCTGCCTGCCTGCCTGCCTGCCTGCCTGCCTGCCTGCCTGCCTGCCTGCCTGCCTGCCTGCCTGCCTGCCTGCCTGCCTGCCTGCCTGCCTGCCTGCCTGCCTGCCTGCCTGCCTGCCTGCCTGCCTGCCTGCCTGCCTGCCTGCCTGCCTGCCTGCCTGCCTGCCTGCCTGCCTGCCTGCCTGCCTGCCTGCCTGCCTGCCTGCCTGCCTGCCTGCCTGCCTGCCTGCCTGCCTGCCTGCCTGCCTGCCTGCCTGCCTGCCTGCCTGCCTGCCTGCCTGCCTGCCTGCCTGCCTGCCTGCCTGCCTGCCTGCCTGCCTGCCTGCCTGCCTGCCTGCCTGCCTGCCTGCCTGCCTGCCTGCCTGCCTGCCTGCCTGCCTGCCTGCCTGCCTGCCTGCCTGCCTGCCTGCCTGCCTGCCTGCCTGCCTGCCTGCCTGCCTGCCTGCCTGCCTGCCTGCCTGCCTGCCTGCCTGCCTGCCTGCCTGCCTGCCTGCCTGCCTGCCTGCCTGCCTGCCTGCCTGCCTGCCTGCCTGCCTGCCTGCCTGCCTGCCTGCCTGCCTGCCTGCCTGCCTGCCTGCCTGCCTGCCTGCGTGTGCTGCCCTCACCGCGGCTGCCTACCCACATGAAGGCGTCGCCACTGCGTCCCTGCGTGGAGCTGAACGGCGTCTGCACGTGTAGCACCTCAGGGTACTTGGACAGCTGGGCACGGGGTAGAGCCTGCGCCCACCACCCCACATCAAACCACATATCAAACCAAGTCGTGCCACACCACATTGACTCATCTCGCATCACCCACCCACATGCACATCACCGCCCTCCCCCCGTGCAGTCCAGGCAGCAGCGCAGGCCACAGCCCTTGGTGCCAACAGTGGCTGGTCACGCACCACAGCTTTGAGGCCTGGTGCGCTCGCATCAACCCAGCATGATGGCACATTGAGTATGTGACTACTTAACATGGGTGGTGCAGCAACACTGACAGGCAATGCCTTGTGCTCCTGCTGCTGCTGCTGCTTATGATAATGATGGTGATGATCATCCTGCTGCTCCTGCTGCTGCTGCTCCTGCTGCTGCTGCTGCTCCTGATGATGATGATGATGATGATGATGATGATGATCATCATCTTGCTGCTGATGATGATGACGATGACGATGAAGACACCACATGTCATCAACATGTGATTCTCAGGTAACAGCTCGCAGTTGCAGCACATCCAACACTGGCAAAGCAGCACCGGTACACTCCTGCCAACCTGCCTATCTTCCTGCCAGCCTGCCAGCCAGCCTGCCAGCCTGCCAGCCTGCTTGACTTGGCCCTTCCCTATAACATCATTCCCAGCCAACCCGCCCCATAACAAGTCCTTCACAGCGTAGGAGAAGCTGAGCGCACTCCTGGACCCACTAGTGGCACAACAGTGGCAGGCCCCCAAGCTTTCTGCATGCCTGAACCCAATGCCTGGCTGCTGCTGCACCCCGTTCCTCCCTCATGCTCTCTCGCATTCTACATGCTGTTCTTCACCTGACCCATGGCAGCTGCTCCTGCATGCAAGCGTGCAGGGTTACTAGGGCTCTGGTAACTCACGCTGGTGATGACCTTGATGACCTCGTCACGAGTGTAGGACGCACAGGAGGTGATGACCCTCAGCCGCAGCTTCTCACCCTCGATGGCTGGAAGCATGTAGGAGTCTGGGGCGCCCTCTGCTGACAACCGGTCTTCGTCATGCTCGTCGAATTGGTTTAGTTGGGCTGCGCCACTCGGCAATGGCACAAACTTGTCACGTGCTCTGGGGGTGGGTGCGGAGATGGTGGATGCCTGCATGGGCAAACACTTGCACACACCTACATTCCGCGATCATGTGCAACTAGTGGGCCCTTGGTATTGGACAGTTTGGACGCGTGATACTGCACCCATAAGCACATGCCATGGGGATCATTCTGGCAGGTGAAGCATTCAGAGCTTGGCAAGTCAACTTGGCAGGCTTCGTGCATCCCCGCTACATGGGCAACTGATGTCCGCACCCATGCTTGTCGATCTGCGCTGACGCTGCGCTGTGACTTCCCACGCTCCGCCTTGTGCCCGCCGAGAGGCGTAAGCGCTTCGTATCCGGGCGGATTCCGCATTTGTGTCGAGCTAGTCCGACGCAGGTTGCGCGCGACATCGTGGTATGCAGATGACCAAGCTGCGCTATCGTCCTTTGCAACTTGTGACGACACGAACGGGTTTTGCGCCATTGCCTTAAGTGACTTCTAGCATCCCGGTACTTGCTGCGGCTGCAGGGAATACATTTTTTCTGTTTCTTCATGAGTTCCAAGTTTTAATCCCTACAGCCCTCATGCAACACCAAAATAAAGCATGAGTTGTAATCAAACACAGGCTGCGAGATCATTATTGTAAAGGCTACTGGCAGTGAGCCTACTGCCCACTTCAGCTCAGCCATTCTGGTGTGTGTGCCTCCAGGCTACTACTAGCAAGAGCTCTACCCTACTCTATAGCTCTTACTCACACACATCCCCTTTGTGAGGGGTTTGGTATCTTGGTTTCTTGGATTGTCTTGCTGTAGCTGGCTATCGCCGCCACTTGCGCCGCCACTTACGCAGCAGGGCCTTGTCACGCAAGTACACCCACTCCTGGCCTGGCCGGCCTGGCTTTGGCATGGCTGGGCGGCCATCCCAGTAGCACAGCTCCGTGGGGCGTGGGCCTTGGCCGACTGCACAGCGGCGGATGTTCAGCGCGGCTGACACGTCCCGGTCATAGAATCTGCACATGGTGTGGGAAATGCATGAAGTCAACCCATGTGCCATGTCATGTGGGATATGCTGCGGACATGCCATGTCATGTGACACCTCATGCCATGTCATGTGTCACCTCATGTGGGATATGTTGCAGCCATGTACATCGAGCCCCTGAGCACATCAAGCCCCTGACTTGGGAACGCTTCGCCTCGCTGTACACTGGGCGCAGCCACCTGCATTGACACATGGGGCAATGCACATTTGTAAGATTTTTCCTTACCTTCCCAATCTTGACCCTACCCAGCCACCTTGACTCCACCACCTCCCAGCACTACCCTGACCCTCTCCCAGTGTCAGGGTGCGCTGCCAGCACGGCAGCCACTGCCGCGTTTGGCGAAGTGTTCGCGCCGTTTCCGGGCAGGCCGCGGCACAGCTGCAGGAACAGGTTCCGGCAGCTCAGGTCCGGGATGGCTGCCTGGGAGACTGGGATGTCTGTGTACACGGGCTGGTCGTGCAGGCCCAGCGGGTCGGCTACGCGAATGGTAAACAAGCCGCGCACGAGTAAGCCCAACAGCAGGCTGGCGAGCACCCCACGCTCGCTGATGGCCTCCACTCGTGGCTGCACAGCGTCGTCCAGAAAGGCATCCCAAAGCTCTTGCGGGAGGTCGATGAGGTGGCCTAGCTTGCACTTCCTGTCGTGGTATGTGTTGTCCCTATCGCGGACAGCGCGAGCCTCTCCGGAAGCCTTTCTATTGCGCTCCGCTTCGGCGAGGTCTGGCTGTAGTGCCTCGTCGCGGTCCAAAATGTCATCGTCGGGGTCCTCCGGCACTGGCCTAGGCACTGTTTGTCTTTCTTTTGTAGCCATAGAAAAGAAGAACATGAAGCCGTCACAAATACTAAGAATTGTTAGTTTTTACGGGCAACCCAAGATAACCGACAGCAGAAACTGACCCTTCGACGCAGTGCCCATTGCAGGCGGTAACGTCAACGCCCTACAACAAAATACAACAACGCTGGGCTATCTTCAGCAAGTGCGGGGTTTGTGGGGTTGGCGCATGGTACGGCGGGCGTGCGGGGGTGAACTCCAAGCACATCGGCGCACCAGCAGGGTGCACCGGGCAGAGGCAGGGGACATAGGGCAGGGGGCAAGGGGCAGGAGACGGAGAGGCGGGGTCCGAGCAGCGAGCGGGTAAGCGAACAAGGGCAGGGAGCATCTTAAAGCTTAGCAGCAGCAGCAGCCCCAGCAGCCCTCCGCCGCACACCGCTGCACACCGCCGCACACCGCCGCAAGCCGCAAGCCGTGCAAGCCGTGCGAGCCGCAAGCCGCAAGCCGCAAGCTATCCAGCCCCGCGCCTGACATGGCCAAACCTACCCCCCTCAGCAACTCCTTCGCTGCCCTCGCCTCTTTCCCACTGACCAGGCCTCGGTCTCACCCCCCCACAGAGCAGTCAGCGGCAACAGCAGCCCGGGGTGCCGACCATTTCACTCTGGAGCCATAGAAAACAAGAACGTGAAGCCGTCACAAATACTATGAAATATCGGTTTTGTTTGTTGTGGGTTCATGAGTTCCAACGATCAAACAACAGCCGATCCGGGCCGGTGCCATGCAGTAGTGTAACTAGGCTAATACGCCTTTGTTGGCTGGGCCTTCAGGACCTTCTTGGTTAGTAGCAGACGCCGCGACCTACCGGCACAGTTGTGACACGTGTCAATCAATGACATGCAGCCACATGCCAGTCCCCTGTTGAACTGCAGGAGGCAGGGGTGTGTGCCCGGCAGTGAGCTCTTGACCACTTCCATGAACTCTTCCCTGGTGGGCTGGGTGGAACAAAAGTCAGGCCTTCAGGGTCAGGCATAACAGGTGTCTGGAAGGCCGATGAAGCTGCATACAAAGTTAGGCCACACAACAGCAATCAAGCAGCAAACGCACTATCATTCAACACAGAGGTGCAAGGTTGCACACCATCCCCACCAGTCACACCTTGTGAGACCGCACCTAATCCACATGTATCATGTTCATGTTGTACCATGTCCAGCTTTGTTGTTCGTGCCTTGTCAGCCACCATGTGCGCCGCAGTGCGTGGTGCAGCTCTACAACTGCTTTGCTGCAACATAGCAGTTGCAACTAACATAGCCGTAAATATCTATGAGTCCTCCATGTATATGCCTGTGCTCATGGCTGAGGACAAGCCTGAGTGACCGGGAAGATATGGCATCGCTGGCGTGTCCAAACTCAGGCACGTGCCTGTGTATCAGGGAATCAGTGTCTGATCCTGATGACAGATCACTGATCTGAGATCAGCGTGTGCGGTGTGGTGATAATGTTTGTGTGCACAACATCAATGCATGCAAAGCACACGACCTGCAAAGCACGCGGCCTGAAGAGCAGCCCCAGCCACCACGTGTGCCTTGTGTGCATGTCTGCAGCTGGAGGAGGTGATTTGCGGTGTGATGAGACTGCCACAAGTGTGCCAAGCAGCTGGTGGCCTTCAAAAGCGCAGCTGGCATTGGCACTCAGGGTGGCTGGGTGCAGATGCGGTGCTGCGGGCCTGCTGCAATGTGGTGTGCAGGCCCAGGGGCACAGACCAGCGGCAGGGCATGGTGGTGCCAATGAATGCGTTCCACAGCAGCAGCGTCAGTTCAGCTGTGAATGGCCAGCAGCAGTGTGAGGAGCACTTGGACCTTAAGCAGCCCACCAGGCCTGCAGGCTGGATCATGGAGCATGGAGCCAGCAGCGTGGCCGGCCAGTCCAGGGCCTCATGTGGCGCCCTGCAGTGGCCCTACGCCAAACTCACCGCCTGGAAGCAAAAAACCTCCTGAAGTGTTATCTCACACCGTTGTCCTATTGTTAGCGGCAATATGATATAGCTCATCAACCGCTAGGATGTGCTCGGTGGTGCACGATGACTTTGCTTGTGTTTTTGTGTTTTTGCTTGTGGTGCCACATCATTCTAACAAAGAAGAAACGAGGTCAACACTTCAAGGTCAGGAGTTTTGGCCATTCTTACATTCCATGAGTGTGGCTGGCCGGAATGGTGATGGTCTGTGGGTGTCCGGTATCAAGTGTTTCCCATGGCCCATTATACATCTTTGAATGGTAGGCATCAGGAGCTGGGGGGGTTGGCGAAAGCTGCTAGGGCCAAAGGAAGGTCAGAACCATGGGTAAGATAATGCTTGCTGCTGCTGCCGCTGCTGCTGCCGCTGCTGCACCTCCCTGGTGGCCATCCAGCGGCATGTGGCCGTCACCCTGGCCACTTGGGATGCAGTGTGGGGGAGTACCTGCATCCCAAGTGGGCGGAGCAAAGGATGAGGCTGTATGGCGCGCAGGAGAAGGTCCTGGAGCGCCACTTAAGGTGGTGGGAGCGTTAATGGTAGGGGGGAGGGGCAGGGCCTTGGGCTGATGACTGTCCGACATGTGACCAGCTATGTGCCCATGTCCCCCAATTCCTTCAAGGATGTCATGTGCATCGTGTGCCTTGTGTGCCATGCAGTTGGAGGATGAGGCAGCCATTGAGTCCCAGAAGCGATGGGGGACACACAAGCAGCTGGTGGTGTTCTTTGGCAACGCTGGCATTGGCCCCTGGGGTGGGTGGGGGGCCAAGGCCGTGCTGTAGGCCTGCCGCAAGGTGGTGGAGAGGGCCAACAGCGGCAAGCCAACCCACAGGGTGAAAGGCAATGTGGTGACAGTGGATGAGATGCGCACCAGCAGGGTCAGCTCAGCTAGGAACAGCCCCCAGCCCTGTGAGGAGGAGCTGGACCGCAGCAAACCCACCAGGTCGGAAGGCTGGAAGCCCCAGCCAGGTCAGGTGCAGCACCGCTTGTTGCGGTCAGCCTGCAGCAAGCGGTTTGAGGCGCCAGTGCGGGGGCTCATGTGGTGCCCTTGGTTGCACCAGGCCACCCCTGGTGACATTGGCAAATGGGTGGACAGGGACTGCAACACAGCCCTCAACCTCCAGCGGGCAGGGGAGAGCAAGTGGCGCCCATTGGAGCTGTGCAGGTGGCAGCACCGAGGAGCGGCTCCTGCCAAGGGCAAGGAGTACTCAGCATTGGGCGTCAAGAAACTGCGCGACCGAGCCCCCAAGGCCCAAGCCCAGCAGCCTGTAGCACAGTAGCATGTGTGCACCAGGCAATGCTTAAGCTGTTGCTTACATCAGAGCATGTGTTTCATGCCAACATCGATCGCCGCATCTTCGGGGGTGGCGGTAAGAGTTTAGGTATTGGTACCGGCTGTAGGTCACAGACACTCAGTTCGGATTACGGATAACACAGCCCCTACCCATTAGTAGGGGAATAATGTGCTGGGAGTGGTAGTTCATCTATGCGTTTTGAGTATTGTGGCAGTGTGCTAGGCATCCATGGGTGGTCTGGTACGTCCTTCGAAAGTTACTTAGATTATCCGTGCCAGTCGGATCATCTAGGCTGTGTGAGGCTCCCGGCTATGTTAAGAGCCCCCAAGAGCCCCCATACCCACATCCAGTGATCGTGCATCGATACAGGAAATACAAGAAATACACGTATTTTCGTGTATTTTCTTGTATCGATACAATACAGCGATACAGAGGCTACATGTCACATTCCAGGGGCCACATTCCAGGGGCTCATATGCCTGGCGTCAGCAAGGCAAGCCAGGGACCTAGTTAGGCATCAGCTTGCCGCGCTGCTTTTGCCCAATCTGTGACTACAATTGACTAATATCGCGTAAGCACCTCAGGGCCAATTGTCGTGGTCGCGCCCCAGCGCCCAAGACACTGGCATCCTCGCGGCCTTATTGTGCCTTGTTTGGTATGACAAATATCCTGGATGGCGGGCGGTCACTGCATAATACCCCCGCGTTAGTTGGTTGCGCACACAAACGAAGGAGCTCAGGCTGTGGCTGGAACTTCGGCACGAGGCACCGCAGTCCCAGCCGGCTCAGCGCTACGCGTGTGGAAGAGAACAGAGACGCTCCTTTGGCGCTCTGCGACTGCTGCTGAGCACAAGGTAAGGGCACCACGGGGACACCTCCCAATGTCGCAGATGTATGCTTCGATGGACACTGTACGGCCTTTCTTGCTGCAAAGCCATCTGCGATGCTGTACCGCTCGCGATACCCACACTGCGACGCTTATTTCTGTTTGACTCACTGCTCACGTGGCAAGCCGACCCCGTGTTACCTGTTGCTTGTGTGTGTGTGCGTGTGTGTACGCGGTGGCGCAGTTAACGGAAGCGGAAATGTTGCGAATGGCATGGGCCGCCGTCGTCGTGCTGCTAACTTTGTTGGCCGTAGCATCACCCTCCGGAGGTGAGGCAAGCCTGGACATATAGCCCTTGGCGTGCAACCCTTGGCGAGGTCCTTGTAGTAACAGAGGCCATTCACCCAGTTTCCTTTCTGTTGAACACCCTATGGCTGCGACGCAGCCTGGTTCGATTCCAACTCTTGCTTTATTTTGGTGTAGCATGAGGGCTGTAGGGTTCAGGAGTTGAACACCCTATGTACCATGTAACATACTATGCAGGCTCCAGCCTACCCCGCTCCCTGCTGGAAGCATCAGGCCACCGCCGCCTGACCTCCCTGTCGGAAGTGTCTGGGGAGGTGTCGGGAGAGGAGTCGTCCGAGGCATCTGCGCTTCCGGGTGACATGGCTCTGTGTGACTGGGATGACCTGTACCTGCCTGACGTGGTCCAGCCCTCTCGTTATGATTTGGTGAGGGGGTGATGGGTGGCAACAGGGGTTAAGCCCAAAGTGGGTGAGGGGTGAAGCTGGGTGGCGGCAAGGGCAGCAGGGGGTGAGGCCCCAAGGGGTAAACATGTGCTGCTGCTCTACTCCCAAAAAGCATGACATGGCAAATGGTGTCTTTTGTTGCAGAACCTGACCATGGCACTGAGCACGGTGTCTGGCGTGGGTGAGGGCGACTTTGTGACTGGCAGCGTGGGCATCAGGGTCAAGGTGGCTGCTGCGACCCGCTGCGTGGTGCTGCACGCGTTGGACATGGACATCACCCATGTGGCCTACAAGAAGGCAGGCGGCCAGCTGGTGCCAGGTCAGCTGCTCCCTAGACTTGCTGCTGTGGGGCCTTTTGCTACTGCTGTCCCTGCTACCGCTACTGCTGCTGCCGCTGCTGCCGCTGCTGCCGCTGCTGCCGCTGCTGCCGCTGCTGCCGCTGCTGCCGCTGCTGCCGCCGCTGCCGCTGCTGCCGCTGCTGCTACTGCTGCTGCTGCTGCTGCCGCTGCTGCCGCTGTTGCCACTGCTGCCACTGTTGCTGCGGCGGTAGCGACGGTGGCCTGCCCCCTGGCACCGGACCTGCAGTTGTACAAAGTGTGCTGTGTGCTGTCATCTGACAGGGCACGTGATGGCCACCCTGGACGAGGTGCAGCAAGTGGTGCTGATGTTTGACGAGCCCCTGGCACTGACTAATAACGTCAGCGATGATGCACAGCTGCCACAGCTGCTGCTGGAGTTTAACTATGAGGTCATTGAGGGCCTGGATGGGCTGTACATCAGCAGGTGAGACTGTGAAAAGTATGACCTCAACAGGCCAATGAGATGCACTGGTGGCAGTGAACATGAGGGTCAGTGAGACGGAAAATTGGCTGGGGAGAGGCCTCAAAAAGCAGGCTGTAGATTGTGGTGTAGGGCCTGCACTGTTGATAGCCAAATGAGCAAGCAAAGCACCCGGCACTGCTGGCATCTGTACATGATGCACGCATGGCCTAGCGTGCTATTGCTGCTTTGCAGGAGTGTGGACAAGGTGTCAGGGGCGGTGATGAGCCTTGCCCTGACTCAGTTTCAGTCAATCGCTGCACGTAAGGCCTTACCCAGCTTCGACGAGCCCCGTTTCAAGGTATGCCAGATTCCTCCTCCTGCTCTTCCGCCTCTACCTCCTCCTCACTTTATGACCAGCAGCAGCAGCAGCAGCAGCAGCAGCAGCTGCAGACACATCATGGCATGGCATGGTGCGGCTCAGTAGCTCGGGCTCCAGAGGGGCTGCTACTGTGTGTGTGCTTGCTGCTGGCAGGCTAAGTTTGCAGTAACTCTCACCTCGGCCCCTCTGCTGCTGGTGGCAAACATGCCCGAGGTGTCCAGGCTGGTCAAAAGCGATGGCATGGTGGAGCGCAGCTTCCAGGTGTGATGGCCTGCAGTAAACTCATACGACTGGCACCGCAGGCATTTGCATTCGTGCAGCCGACCCTTGCACATGCAGCCTACTGTTGCGCGTGCCAATGCCACAATCGCAATGGCCAAGGGTGTGGTGGCCATGTAAGAGCCTTCTATACAGTGCGTCGCAGTGGGCTCAGCTCTTTTTGGTGTTTCTTCCCTTTGTCCTTCTTTTCTTTCTTTCTCTTCTCTGTGAAGAAGCGGACCAGTCTGTGACAATGGCGTTGCCCAGTGGCAGGGCCCGATGGCAGGGCCTGAAGGCAGGAGCTGGTGCTGTTGCTGTTGCTGGTGGCAGGGCCTGACTGGTGGTGTCGGTGCGTGTGCAGGTGTCCCCTCCCATGTCCATCTACCTGGTGGCCTGGGTGTACGGCAACATGAGCTACGTGTCTGGTCAGTGCCTGCACCTTCCTCACCAACACTGCGGCCACCAGAGCTGTCACTGCTCTTGCTGCTCACTGCCGACTTCTGCTGCTGACTGCTGATTGCTGACTGCCAAATTAAATAAATAAATAAATATATAAATAAAGAAAGAAAAAAGGAAGGAAAAAAAGGAAAGAGTACGCCCTCGCCATTGGGCGTGCATGAAGGGAGGAGAGTAGCCTCGGGGCGTGCCCTTGCTACCCTCCCACCGGTTTGGTGACTGCTGACTGCTGCTGCTGCGGTTGCTGTCTTGCAGGAGACTGCCCCACTGAGTACGCTGTGGTGCCCCTCTCAATCTACGCCTCAGATGCTAGGTGAGTGGTGGGTGGGTGGCGGGAGAGTGTGACGGGAAGTGTGTCACAAACGACTAGAAATCGGGCGTATGTGCATGACAGGTGGCCGCAGGGCGGGTGATGGATGGAAGGAAGAGAGTGTCCAGGACCCACAGCACTGGAGCTGAAGCTCCACAGCTTGGTCACCATACTGTTAGGCCTGGCTGGCCTGAGCAGCCACAAACTTGCAGCCTGATGTGCTAAGGCTCACCCTGCTCTGCTCCACTGCTCTGCTCTGCGTGTGATGCTATGTGCTCTGTGCTGCTATGTTCCACTGCCCTTCTGTGCCTCACTGCCCGCTGCCCCTCTGCCCACTGCCCCACTGCCTGACTGCCCCTCTGCCCCTCTGCCCCACTGCCCCGCTACCCACTGCCCATGTGCATCGTTGAGCATTCAGGGACCCCAGCCAGCTGCGTGTGGCTCATGACGTGGGCTGTGCAGCGCTGAAGCGGCTGACGTCCAGCTTTGGCGTGCCCTACCCGCTGCCGAAGCTGGACATGGTGAGGGCAGGGGCGGAGGGCAGCGGTAGAAGGCAGGCAGGCATCTAACCCTGTCGTGGAGCACGCCGGGGTAGGAATGGAAGAATGATGCAGGGCAGGGGCAGGCAGTGCTTCACACGGACACATGCACAGGGGGAAGTGCAAGGAGCATACTCAACCTTTCTTGCTGCCATGTTTTGCTGCAGATGTACTGCTTTGCCATGCTGCCGCACCCTGCCACTAGGTCATGTCATACCCTCTCGACTGCTCTATCATTTCACTAGCTAGGTAGCTGCATTGCTCTTGGCATAGCTCACTGCCTGCTGCCCTGCCTGGGCTGCTGATGCTGCAGGCCGCTGTCCCAATCTTCAACGCGGGCGCAATGGAGAACTGGGGCCTCATCATTTTTCTGTGAGTGTGGTATAAATATGAATGATGTGAGAACACAGCACTCACAGGTCATTGAACAGCGTGAAAGCGCGGTGTGCGCGGCAGCAATCTCATTGACGACTGCTTGCCCTATCCTGGGCGGTGGCTTGCTGGCCTCCTACATGAATGCAGGCCTAAACACACACCTGACCTGTCTGCCTAGGCCTGTGTTGGAAGTGTTGCGCCCTCACTAGATTGTGCTGCCTGCGTGTGCCTGAGCAGGCTTCGGAGTAGCTCACCTTGAGTGTGTTGCCAAGTTAGGGCCTGTGCTTGCTTGTGTTGCCTAATGTGTCTCTCAGCCTCTGAACCCTGGGTGTGCTGATGCAGGGAGAAGTACCTGCTGCTGGACCCGCAGTCAGACGATGTGAATGCAAAGCTGGGCATTGGAAACACTGTGGCCCACGAGGTGGTGCACCAATGGTAGGTGTGGCTGTGGTAGTGGCTGTGGTAGTGGCTGTGCTGTGGCTGTGGCTGTCAGAAACGGCCAGTGGGGTGTGGGCTATAGTCAGCAGCAGCGCCAGCTTCATCATCGTTGCTATCATCACCAGCAACAGCAGCGGCAGCAGCATTGCAGACAGCTAGGGCAGCCAGCCAGCCAGCCACGCTAGGGTAGCAGCTGGTAGGAAGCTCCTCCCTGGTTGCACACTGGTAATCCTGAGTGGTCCCCTTCGTCTACAGCCAGCCACTGGATGCAGCAGGGGCTGCCACCCAGCCTGCCTTATCAGCTGTTGTACAAGTCCTGTCCAGCTGGCCATCAAGGAACCACTATGCAAGCACGTGGCCATGAGGTTGGTCAAATGCAGCTTAGCAGTGTGGTGTGCGCTGGCTGCAGGTTAGGCAACCTGGTCACATGTGCCGATTGGCCTGAGCTGTGGTGAGCGTGCCGGCAGTACTGAGCTGCTGTTGCTACAGGCGTATAGCACCACGCTGCTCGCTGCATTGCTGACCTGACATGGGTCTCTGGGTTCTTGATGTTGCATGAGGCAGTCACTTGGTCAGTGGCGTCCAAGTACAAGCAGGGCGGCCTCAAGCTTTGAAAGCAGACACTTTCACCCCTCACTGCATTGCACATGGCATGTAGCCAGTGGCCTAGTCATAGTGCACAAGTCGCGAGCGTTAGAGTCATGAGAGTGCATCGCAGGCTCAACGAGGGCTTCGGCACCTACTTTGCTTACCTGGGTGCTGACGAGTGGAACCCTGGGTACGGCTACTACCAAAACTTCTTCTACAAAGGTCAGGCTATGGAGATCTGCCTACCCCACAGCTCTTTGCTGCTGTTTGCACTGCTATAGGATGACGCCGCAGCAGGTAGGAGGAAGGGTTTGCCAGAGCGAGGTGTGGCGAATGGCGTAACTATGACGTGTTTGCTCAGCTACGATGGGCATGCTGCATGCTGCATGCTGCCAGCGTGCATAACCCATGTGGTGCTCCCACCTGGCACTGTGGCTCGCAGACACAACCACTGCAGCGCTGCTGGCTGACACCCCGGCCACCTCCCACCCGATGTCCAGCCGGGACCGTGTCACCTCCTTGACAGAGCCCGACAGCTACTTTGACGCCATCATGTGTGAGTAGGAGAGGCCTCTGTCATGCCATCATGACCCGTGTACAGCATGGCAGGGTCGTCAGCGTCAGGGCTGGACACACTTGCAAGCCACCTGGTCGCTCAAACGCAACCAGCAACACTAGCTGCCTGGCCTAGCACGACCTGACCAAACATGGCCTAGCATAACATGACATGACCTGTAAGCTGTGAGGATGACTGGTTCGATCCCAAGGGGCCCCGTTCTAAGCCCTAGCCTTCTCACGGTGGTGCCTTGTGGCTAATTAGACTGGCTTATCTAGCAGAAGCTGTAGCGCACACAGTGCGCAGACATGGTCAAGCATGCATGCTGACATGGGCTAGCTTAAGTGTCCATCACATGACTTGACCTGGCTTGACTGGAGCTGACCTGGCCTAGCCGCTTTCAGCCTGACCTGCATTGGTGCCCTGCAGACCAGAAGGGTGCTGCAGTACTGCGCATGCTCCATGCGTATGTGGATCTTAACAGTGCCACTGGGCCAAGCGCTGACCCCCGCACCCTGCCCATGAGGCATATGTGAGTTCAATGGGGTAGGGTGGGCTCAGCTGAGGTTGGCTTGGTCCTGAACCACCTTGCGTGTGCCTGCCTGCTGCCATGTCCCTGCTGCAACCCACCCCTTCAAATGAACCCTTCGCTACCCCAGCTAACCCTCCTCCTCCTCCCCTCCTTCCCTTGCTTTCACCAATCAGGTCTCCTGCCACCTGCACCTACCACTTTTCACCTGCCCCTGCCACCTACCCCTGCCACCTGCCTGGCAGTTCAGTGCTGGCTACTAGCTGCTGACTGCCACCCAGGTCCCGCCACCTGCTCAACGGCACCGACAGCCATGACAGCTGGCGCACCAGCCCCTTCCTGTCCGCCCTGAGGGACTACCTGATGAAGCACAGCTACCAGACAGTCACTGCGGACCTCCTGTGGGCGTCACTATCCAATTCAACAGGTGCCTTCACCAGCCCTTTCCTCCGGTTGTAATGCTTCAGGTCCATTGACCGCCTTCATGCACACCCTGCTGCCCTGCTGCCCTGTGCTGCAGGCCTGCCAATCACGCAATGGATGGACAACTGGACCTTCATGGCAAACTGTGCGTGGCAGCAAAGTCATTGGGAGCTGTTTGCCATATCCTGCGCGGTAGCTTGTTTAGGCCCCTTGCTATGCACCCCTGATGAGTCAGTAGCAGCAACGTCAGCAGCACCTCATTGCTCCACACGAACTGTTGCTCTTGCTGCTCCGCGTTGCCGCACGACTGGTGTGGCTTCGGGATGTTGGATCTTGAAGTCCAACCTCCGCGACTCCCTCCGTGTGTTGCACCACAGACCCTGTGATTAACGCCGAGCTTCTCGCCTTCGACCCTGTCACTACCAACTCCTCCCTGGTGGCCAGCAGCGAGGATCTGACAGCCGCGCTTGGTGCCTGCAGCTCATTCGCTGTGGTAGTGTCGCAGCGCACCGTCTTGCCCGACGCGAAGTGCGGGCCAGTGCCGGGTGCGGACGGGGGCCGCGGACCCTGGTACGTCCCGCTTGCCTACAGCGAGTCGCAGTCGCCCGCAGAGCTGCAGTGGGTAGCCCTTGACTCCTGCCAGAGCATGATGTTGCCTATACCGACCACCGACTACGCCTCGTGCAACTCCTCGTCGATCAACGCGACGCTGCCTTACCTCCTCCTCAACTCGGGGCGCTTCGGCTTTTATCGCGTCGCATACTCCCTGCCGCTCGTTATCGCCATTGCGGGTTCTGCCGGATCGCCCGCAGGGATTCCAGCAGTGGACATGGCAGGTGTGTTCAGTGTGTTGCCACGTAAGGGTGTATCCTACGGGCCATCTGCACTGTGAAATCGACAGATGATAGCTCTTACCCATGCATGGAAACTGAGTTGCTGACCTCGGAGCAGGTGACGGTGAAAACCCTACCTCTCCCACACCACAACGACCTCAGCCCTGAACACCATTGGTATGCTTAAGCCCACAACCTGGCCAGCCAGTTGACAGTGGTTTTGTGTGCAGGCATGCTCAGCGACAGCTACAGGCTGGTGAACCCGGCAGCACACCCGGATGGAGACAATTCCTCATCCACGGCGTCCCTGGAGGTGAGGCACCAGTCTCAGGCACCAGGTGTGGTAGGTCAGCAGCAATATGACAGCCGAGACAATCCATTCTCCCCCTGACTCATGGCCAGCGCCTAGGGCGTAGGTTTCTTCTCGAAGAGGTCGTCATGGCCATGCCCCTGAGCCTGTTGGTGCCCACCCCCTGCAGTGCTGCCTGAACCCCTAGGGATCGACTAGCTAGTTTAGCATGAGACACATGCACTGATGTATGCTGACACACTCCACTGTTGCACAACAGGCAACAGACAACTACCAGGCCCTCACTCACAGGAGTGTGACCTGTTCAGTAGTGTAGGCAGGTGTGACCAGGCAGTACATGACTCCCCGCTGCTCTGGCTGGCTGTAGCCCTTCTTGAACCTTCTGGCTGTGCTGGGGGAGCGCAAGTTGCCAGAGCTCGCCCCTTGGAGCAGTGCCCTGGCCAGCCTGGCCAGCATCCGGCTGCGCCTGGACACGGCAGCGGCCTACGCCTCCGTAGTGCCCGGCGTCGCCAGCTTCTCACGCTGCGTTGCTAACCTGGACAAGTTCGTGGTTGAACAGGTCACAGGTGGGGCAGGGGCAGGGGCAGGGGCAGGGGCAGGGGCAGGGGCAGGGGCAGGGGCAGGGGCAGGGGCAGGGGCAGGGGCAGGGGCAGGAGCACCCTGCATACCTTGCTTTGCCTCTGACCAACGAGGTGGGCAGGAGAACTGGGCCAGGTACAAGAGGGTGACCTCCTGACCCACGTACAGGTGGGCGACCCCACCCTACTCCTCATCTCCAACCAGCCCCAGGGACCCAGAAGCTAGGGCTGATGGCTGCTCAGTGGAGGGGCTTCACCCACACATGCCTTGCTCACTCCCAGTAGATGGGTTAGTTTAGGATTAGGGTTAAGGTTAGGGTGGGCTGCACCACAGTGGCAAGTCGAGGAGCTGGTCAGCACTGCCATGGCGGCCCTGCGTCAGTGGCTGTGATGGTAGCTGTGAATGGCACGAGGATGGGTATCTTACTGAATGCACTTGCCCGCCCTGCATGGCCTTAGAGCAGTGAATATAGTAAACATGCTGGTCCTTTATCACACTCCTGTTGTGGTGGTAGTCCTGATGTTTTGCGTAACTCGCTGTGGTGCTCATCAAAGTTGCGTGTTGGGCTGGCAATGATGATCTTCCGCAGGGCCCACCATCGCCAGCCTGCAAGACGTGGGCGCTGACTCAGCAGGAGGGTTGACCTGGGACGTGACTGGTCAGGACTCTCTGCAGCTGCGCCTCATGCGGCCCTTGGTGCTGCAAGCAGCAGGTGGGAGTAATGGCTGGTCGGTGAGGCGGCAATCCAGGGTCGTGAGGTCACCAACGAGATGTGGCGGGGCAGGGGATTGATGGAAGGGCGGGCGGGCGGGCGAGAGGGCGGGCGGGCGGGCGGGTGGGTGGGTGCCATGTGTGCCAAAGTGTACCATATTTCTTGTCACGCAGGTGCCTCTGGCGATGCTCAGCAGATGAGGGCGGCCACTGCCCTGATGGGCCCTGCCCTTGCCGTGGTCAATGGTGGGTTGAACAGGCACCCCACAGACAAGATGACACGATGACGCGAGAAGCTTTGGTAGCTAGCCGTGATGAAGTAGCTCATACGAGCATGTACATCACCACAGCAGCAACGGCAGCATTGTCAGCACGTACATTACCACAGCAGCAGTGACAACAGCAGCAGCCGGAGCAGCAGAAGCAATGACAGTGGCAGCAAGAACAGAAACCGTTGAAACACTGAGACCAAGCTCTAGCCAATTTACATACACAAGTACTCCTTACACAGCTCTGAGGCCCCTGCATTTGGCCTGCCTCATCTGCCTTGCTTGCATACCTTGCCTGCCTGCCTTGCTGTGCAGACGCAGTGGCGGCGGGTCTGCCGGCCAATGCCAGTGCCCTGGCTGCCGCCATCCAGGCCATCCACCCTGACGTGCTTGACAAGGCAATCTGCCTGACCGCCATGTCAGCCAGCGATGCCACCTACTCTGCTCTATTGCAGATGTATGCCTTGGTGGGTAAGGGCACTTTGGCACTGGCAAATCTTTGCCACACTGCACCTGCCCCTTCCTCACACCATCTTGTCAACAGAGGCAGGTCTCGCCCATTTGCCCTCTCTCACACATCTGGCCCCTCTCACACTCTTGCCCTCTCTCACACCCTGTCATGCAGATCTCCAGCTTTGCCTAGCTGCCTGACCACAAACTCCTTGCCGCACTGTCTTTTGTTGACTGCAACAAACCTAGATTCCATGGTCACACTCTCACTTGCCTCCTACCAGGATACAAGCAAGCATGGTCCTAGCATGCACATGTTGATTGAAAGCCTCCCACAAGTCCATGCAGGACCTGGGTATCCTGGACAGAGCAAGGGACACACACACTGGATGCGCGCCTCATAGACCCAGCCCAGAACTGGCAGAAGAGACAGGCACCACCACAAAACACCCACAGCATATCGAAGGCCTGGCACACGCTACTGCGCAGCAGGCTGCTGCTGGGCCTGGGGTGTCTGGTCTCACAGCTGCTCATCACAGCCCAGACCTAGCCAGTTGCTAGCGCCTGGCTGGGCCTGATGGCGAGGCAAGGCTGGGCAGCGGCTGCTCGCTCCTGCTCCTGCTGCGCAGGCCGCATCCAACACGGTGTCCTCACGCGTGCTCAGCGGCCTGACCTGTGTGCTGGACCCCGCCAAGATCCAGGACCTGCTGACCCGGACCGCCACCCCCTTCATCAAGCTGCAGGTGTGCAGGCAAGGGGTGTGGGACTGGCAGGCAGGTGTGCAGGCAGGGGGTCAGGGCAGCAGGCAGGCAGTTGGCGGGCTGGTGACAGGCAAACCATAGAGAAGTGCATAGCAGGCGGTAAGCAAGTAGAAGGCAGGTGCCAGACGGGCAGGTAGAGCACAAACGGTAATGGGATCTACCCGCCTGACACCTGCCTTCTACTTGCTCACCACCTGCTAAGCACTTCTCTATTGTCTGCCTGTCTGCCAGACCAGGCGGGTAGAGCACCGACAGTGATGGAACAACCAGCCATGCTTGGTGAACATGTGTGATGTATGCCCCAGGACATTGCCACCACGCTGACCGGACTGGCTAGCCGCGGAGGCATGCAGCAACGCCGGGTGTGGGAATTCTTGTTCAGGTGTGACCTGCTGACCCTGCTACTCTGTGCTGCATGGCCACAGCATCCTTCACAGCAGCCAAAGCAGTTGGCATGCACTGAAGTCTGAGCTCAGGCCACTCCTCCATCCCATGTAGCTTTGTGATGGTCACCAAATGACATATACCAATCAGTTGCATGCAGCACACCGGCATGGCTGCAACACATGCTGCACCATTGACACACTCAGCCACACTTTTAAGGCAATACCTGGGCGGGCTGATGAGATTCACATTGTGGCATTGCTGGCTGCCTGGCTGCAGCAATGGCACCACCCTGGAGGGCCGCTTTGCCACCGGCACCGCCACCTACAGCCTGGGCATGCGGGTGGTGAAGCTGGGCACCACATTCCCTGACAGCTCGCAAAGAGGTGGGGCTCGCTGCCTGGGGCACTGCGTCAGGGCCTTGGGCCAGGCCACGGCCGGGGTGCAGCTCTTAAGCAGCAGGCAGGGGCGCAAGTCAGCGGGCAGGGGCAGGGGCCCGATGGCAGAGCTGGATCCACATGCTAAACTCAGTGCCCGGGGCGGTAAGGGCATGTGCAACTCAGTTGGTCCGGCGCAGGACAGCAACAGGGCGTCATCATATCATTGTCATCAGCATGGTTTCTGTAGTAATACCATGAAGACCCGATCTCAGACGAGGTGTAAGGGCAGGGTGAGGAGAGATACGTGCTGTGTTGTCGCATTACCAAGAAGGGCTACAAACATGCATCACTACACTTCCTTGCTTGCATGGCCCATGCTGGCACCAGCAGTTGAGCATTTCTCAATGCTGAGGTCACCGTGGCGCCACAGGGCTCATGCTCACACGCTCACGCCCGTACTGCCTGCTTTACCCATGGCTTGGCAGCCTGACGAGTGGTCTGCTGTGTTGCTTGCAGCTGCCATGCAAGCCTTCGCTGTGACCGCGGTGAACATGTTGGACCCGTCCTTCCTAGACCAGTACGAGGAAGCCACCGCCAGCAACGCTGCTTGGCTGGCAGCCATCAGCCCCGGCATCTGCTCATGGCTAGAGGAGCGTGTGTGACCTTATCCTGCCTGGCCTGACATAGAATGGTTCACAACATCACCTCCTTCCACTGACGATCCTTGACATTCACCAGTCAGTGTGGCGCCCTGCGCCTTGTGCCACTTGCTGACCTTGTGCCACTTGCTGACCTTGTGCCACTTGCTGACCTTGTGCCACGTACCTTGTGCTCACCTTGTACCTTGTGCCACATGCTGACCTTGTGGCAGGTGCTGCCTGGCAGCTAGGCTGGGGCTGGGGCGTGTGCAGGGGCTTGGCTGGTTCTCTGCGGAGAGAGACTGTTCCTATGTCCACGCGTGATTAATTAGTGAGCATGTGCCATGACTAGACACAAAGTGATTAGTGTCAGAGGTGAAGCGCATGATACCTTAGATCGTGATACTCTTGCCTATGTCATGCCATGCAAAGTGCTAGCTGTACTGAATTACCCTGTTTTTTTTTAGTTCATTGTTGTGACCTGGCCTGGGTGTGCTTTATGCCAGAGTTTGGTTGAGGTCAGGCCATCAGTAAACATGGACCCAGTTGACTTGTAGGGAAAGGTGCTGCCAGTGCCACTTGTAGGGAAAGGTGATGCCAGGTTTGCTGCGACATGTGCTTGGTGCCGTGACATTTAGTGACATGCTCCTAATGCGCCCTCCTGTAACACGGAGGTCAGAGCTTGCCTAATGTAGCAGCTGCCTCACCCAGCTGTGATGCCAGTTGTGAAGACACACATAGTGCTGGGTTGAGACTAGCGGTGCTGGGCGTGCCCCTTAACTGTCAACTGGCAGCAGCACCATGAGTGGTCCAGTTGGCTGTTGAGTTATGCGCAGTTGTGTTATGTTGCACAGCTGGCTGTGCTGGAAGCCCTAGCCAGGTCAGGTGCAGCACCGCTTGTTGCGGCCAGCCTGGAGCAAGCGGTTTGAGAGGCCAGTGTGGAGGCTCATGTGGTGCTCCAAGCTGGACCAGGGGCTGGTGTCATTGGCAAATGGGTGGACAGGGACTGCAATGCAGTTCTTAACCTTCAGCCCATTGGGAGGACCCATGGCTCCCACTGGAGCTGTGCGGGTGGCAACACCGAGCAAGGCTTCCTGCCGAGGGCAAGGAGTACCCAGCATTGGGCTTCAAGAAGTTGCGAGACCGAGCCCAAACCCAGCAGCCTGTAGCACAGTAGCATGTGTATACCAGGCAATGCTTGAGCTGTTGCTTACATCAGAGCATGTGTCTCATGCCAACACCTATCGCCCCACCCTCGTAAGGGGGTGAGTGTAAGAAACTAGGAATTGGTGCCGGCTGTAGGTCAATGGTGCCGGCTGTAGGTAAGAAATCAGGAATTGGTGCCGGCTGTTTTAGGTATAAGTACCGACAGTTTGGATTACAGATAACGCATCTCCTAGTAGTAGGGGAATTATGCGTTGAAAGCATTTCTGTTTTGTTATATATATTATATTAGTAAGCCGCGCCGTTGCCAGCCTGGCAGGACAGAGCTGGGCATTGCATCCGTTCACACAAGCAACTGGGTGCCGCCGAACGTGGTGTATCGTCCATGCGCGTGTTTTGTTACGCTCTCCCTAACATTCGCCGACTTACCCACCCATCCACGAACCCTACATCACTCATGCCAGTCTCTGGTCATTCTGCTGGGAACCGCAGGTACTCCGGCAACTCTGCGCCTTGGAGCAGCTCATAGGGCAGGTGCGTGAAGCCGCACTGCCGGATTGCGTGGGCCGCGGTGCTCCGCAACAACCCCGTTTCCGCCGCCATGCCGAAGATTTCCGAAAGTCGCGCGGCCGCACCTTCGCGTGCCAGCACCGCCCGGGCCTCAGGTGCCTCTGCCAGGTTGGTGATGATGATCATGACGTTCACGCACAGCTGCTGCTTCAGCGGGTTCAGTTGAGTGACCAGTTTGGCCAAGCCGCCTTCAGTGTTGATCACCGCATACTTGCCGTCCCGCGCTACGGTGATGGTCATCAGCGCGGTGGCAGCGGCACTGGCAAGCTGGAGGATAGGTGAGTCCAGCAGTTGCAGCAGCCGAGGCACGGCACCACTCTGCAAGCACAGGGTGGGCAAGGAGGGACAGGTGGTGTCATTAGGTTGACAAGCTGCCTAGCGAGTCGAGCCCTGCCTGGCCAGTGACGCAGGGCAGGCAGCTTGCTCACCTCCACCGCCTTGCACTTGGCGTCCTCAAAGCGTGAGGTGAGCAGGCCCAGCAGCTGTGCAGCCTGCTCCGCCAGCTCTGAGGTCTCAGGGTGCAGCAGGCTGACCAGGGCCGGGATGGCCTTGGCGGCATCCACCAGCTGCTCTAGGGCCACGGTGTTGTCGCGTACCTGGGGCAGGGCAGGGCAAGCAGCCAGCACCCCTGACAGCCAGAGCTGGAAGGCACAGCTAGATCATGGCAAAGCTAGAGTTGATGGTACATGGTACATGGAACTTGGTGTAGAGCTGAGGCACAGCTAGAACATGGGTCCAGATATGGGTGGTGAGGCCAACCCTATCCTGGCAGCTACTCGGTTTTGGGTCTAGGGTAGCTGTGTGCTGGTGGAGTAGGTCCCCTCACTCCCTTTCATTAGGCCAACCCATGCACCAGTAACCCAAGCACCTCAGCCTTGCCCTTGCCCGCACACCTGTCCGTGGTTCCCCCTAGGCTTCCCTAGGCTTCACAGGCCAGGACTCTACCCATGCACCGCAACAAGGCATGCTCCCATGTTCTGAGCCTGAGCTCTGCTCACACCCGCCCATGTGCTCCGTCCCCACACGCACCTGCACGCATGCGTTGAGCAGGTTGAGACCTAGCAGCGCGCGGGAGGGTGTTTCCTGCTGCACCAGCTCCATCAGCTGCACCAAGGCTGCCTGCAGTGCAGCCCAAACCACCTTTTGCTCTGCGATCCCACCGCTGGTGGCAGCAGCGTGCCTTGACCACCGTTTGGTGATGCCACTGACAAGGTACCCCGCTGTTGATCATGGCTTGATTAGGGGTGTGTACACATGGCTTTGGTGGCAGTTGGGGAGAGCAGGTGGCGCCCGCAGGAGCTGTGCTGGTGGCCAGACCTGCCTAAGCTGCCGGCCAAGGGCAAGGAGTACCCAGGCCTGGGGTACAAGCGGTTGCGAAACCGGCCATCCAAGGCCCAGGTGCAGCAGCCTGTTGTAGTGCAGTAGAGTGTGCCATGCTTCAGCTGTGTCAGCAGGGTTGTGCAACAGCGCAGGGGGTAGGCATCCGCAGCCTCAGGGGCATTGTCATGGACACAGTGACTCCAGTGCTTGAACAAGAGCAGCTGTGCTACCAATAATCGCACAGTTAGTCAGTGTGGCCAAGAGGCATGGTGCAACATGAGGTTGAGCTTGCATCAGGAAGCACCAGGAAGCTGAGCAGCATCTGCGTCACCCCACCTGCTCTGCCATTGTACGCCGCACGATGTCAAACCGTGCCGCCTCTATCAGGGCCCGGTAGGCTGCGTCTCGCACTGGAGTGTGGCTGTCTTGCAGGCAGGCCACCAGCTGCTGCACCCCTCCATGCTGGCACAGGTCACGGGCACCCAGCTCTTTGGTCACGATGTACTCCGCGGTGCCAGCAGCCCGCACTCGCACTGTGGGATCTCTGTCCTGCCAGCCGGGCAGCAGTGACAGTGGGCGACACAGGCTGCTCTGGGAGCTAGCATCCTCCGGGGTGGGGGTAGGAAACTAGGTATTGGTACCAGCTGTAGGTCACAGACACTCAGTTCTGATTACAGATAACACAGCCCCTACCCATTAGTAGGGGAATAATGCGCTGTGGGAGCCAGTAGCGAGAGTGGGCGACATAGGGTGCGGCATAGCCCGAAACTGAGACGTGTGGTGGGAGGCGCTTGCTACAGCTCACCTGCAGCAGAGCTAGGATGGCTGGGGTTATCCCTGCTGCAATGCACTGGACAGCAGCCATGGGGGAGCCCAGCAGCTCTCGGGATGCAAGCAATGCTTTCTGCCTCACAATAAGGCTGCTGTCCTGTAGTTCTCTAACCTGCAAGAGATGTGCGGCAACCTCCTTCGTGTGTACGGGCATGGCAGCAGACTCAAGACAGGAAGCTTACCATTTTGGGGAAAGCTGCTGCCTCAAAACCTCGTGTAACTGAGGTCGAAGCCATTGGCGCAGGGTATTGTTTGGCTTCGTGCATGTATATCTGCCGTTGGTTGAGGCGTATGGCGTCATTTTGCGGCTGCGCTGTCATTTTTGAGTATGTGTCTGCTGTGCAAGAATCTGAGTACGCAAAAAGCAACCAACATGTCGCCGAACAACCGACATGTGAGCTGAGACTTCCGAGTACAACAGCGCGGCACCGCCACCCTAGATCGCACGACGCTGCGCTGCGTCCTTAGCAATCCGATGCAAACAACACAGCTTGCATGTGGGTATACCTTTCGAAGGGCACGGCCTGTCAACGATGCCCAGAGTTCTAGTGTAAGCAAGTTAAATGGTTACCAGCATACCTGGTTGCACATGGGTCATGAGCCTGCGTCTGTTGTCCTTGTTTGTGCTGGCAGGCCATTGGCCCCACCTTGAGAGCTTATCGCTCAGACATGCCCGGGCACAGGAGCCCCACGCCATCTCCAACATTAGGAAGGGTTCGGCCCCTTAGCCCTTTCCCTGTGGAAATGCCGTTTCAAGTTCAGCAGCCAGCCCCAGACACAGCCACTGGCTCCAGCTTCAAGGCCACTGGACGCACCGTTGTCATCACGGGCGGATCTCAGGTCAGAGGCTGCTGCAGGTGCTAGTGCCGCCTTCCAGCAACTGCCCTTTGCACTCTGTCAGTGTTCATCGAAGTGCTGTCGGGCCCATCAACCATGACAGGCTGCCCGTTAAAAGTTGGAAACCCACCAGCACAATATATGCCCTCCCAGTGCTGGTGCTGCTGCCCCAGGCTGCTGCTGGTGGTGCTGCCTTCATCGCAGGGGGTAGGTCGAGCCACTGCCCTCCTGTTTGCTCGCAAGGGCTGGAACGTGGTGGTAGCTGCACGTGACCCCGCCAAGCTGCAGTACGTGGCGGACGACTGTGCCGCGGCTGCAGGGAGGCAGGGCGCCAGCCTAGCAGGTGTGGCGGCGCCCTTGGCCTTCATCACCAGCACACTGCGTAAGGGCCCCAGGTCCAAGGTGAACAGCACCTGGATTCTTTACGAGTTAGCCGTGGCTGTGATGTCTGAGCCCCTGACTACTTCCCTGACCCCACTTGGAGTTCCAGCTACAGCAATTGCACTGCCAGCAGCGACAGCGAGCAGCAGTAGAGCAGCACATGATTCCCCTACTAATGGGTAGGGGCTGTGTTACCTGTACTCCAAACTGAGTGTATGTGACCTACAGCCGGTACCAATGCCTAATTTTCTACCCCTCCCCCCTAGCGAGGGTCAGGCAATTGGTATTGGCATGAAACTCATGCTCTGATGTAAGCAACAGCTTAAGCATTGCCTGGTGCACACATGCTACTGTGCTACAGGCTGCTGGGCTTGGGCCTTGGGGGCTCGGTCTCGCAGCTTCTTGAACCCCAATGCTGGGTACTCCTTGCCCTTGGCAGGAAGCCTTGCTCGGTGTTGCCACCTGCACAGCTCCAGTGAGCGCCACTTGCTCTCCCAATGCGCTGGAGGTTCAGGGCTGCGTTGCAGTCCCTGTCCACCCATCTGCCAAGGTCCCCAGGGGTGGCCTGGTGCAACCAAGGGCACCACACGAGCCCCGCACTGGCGCCTCAAACCGCTTGCTCCAGGCTGACCGTAACAAGCGGTGCTGCACCTGACCTGGCTGGGGCTTCCAGCCTTCAGTCCTGGTGGGCTTGCTGCGGTCCAGCTCCTCCTCACAGGGCTGGGGGCTGTTCATAGCTGAGCTGACCCAACTGGTGCGGATATCATCCACTGTCACCACCTTGCCTTTCACCCTGGCTTATGATTGGACTTACATCGCTGGACTTACATTTGGCCTAAACAGCACTTATACAGCTATATCATGTTGCTGCTCTCGCGTAGCAGTAGAGCAGCGGCTGGAGCGTGGCATAGCTTGCAGTAATGTGACAGGGCCAGCTGGGCTCTGCAACACACAGGACCCCATGGATACCATGGCTCGCAATGCCTGGGAGGTCTAAGCCTGCATTTGTAATTAAGCCACCGCATGTGGTCATGCAGCCTCATGTGGCCTCATGTGACCACGCATGTGGTCATGCAGCCCCATGTGACAGACGTGTATGCGGTATGGTCAGACAAGCATTGGCTGGTGTGCCAGCCACTGTGCCATGCTCACCAGGGTCGTCTGGCCTTACATAGCCTCTAGCAGGCACTGCCTGGAGCCCATGGCAGCGTTGCCTCTCACCACCAGGCACACCACATGTCACTGCCCCGCAGTGCCCTGTGACGTCACGGACGAGCGGCAAGTCAAGAACCTGGTCACCACTGCCATGGCCAGGTATCAGGATGTGGACTGTGTCATCAGCAACGCAGGTGCGGGAGCAGCCCGTGCCCACACTGCCGGCCACCAGCTCCGCCCTTGCATGTTGATGTTTTACCATGCTGCATGGTGATCTGCAAGGCAGCATGCCCATCCTCATCATCGTCAGCCCGTATCACGAACGTCGTCATAACCATAATCAAGCCCATTCCGCCTGCCTACACTGGTGCTGTACAAAGGGTCACAGTCGTGTGTTGTGTGTAAGGGGGTTAGGGTCACACATCCAGTGCATGGCATACCCACATAGCACTGTGAAAGGAAGTGGTGATCATGTGGCTGTGATGCGCCATTGTGTGCAGGGGTCATGGCTCGAGGGCCCTTCCTACAAGTGCCTGCTGCAGTAAGCTCTGCATCGCATTCAAACATCATACAAAATCCCATGGGATGTGCCCATGCAGCCCACCTCAGCAGTTGGCCCCTCTTGCAGCCCAGACTGATGTCTTGAATCAAACAACAGCGCAGGGGTCACGCATCCGCAGCTTCGGGCACATCGTCATGGACACAGTGGATCCTGGGGCTGTTTATTTACTGCTACAAAAAACATATGCAACTGTGAAATCTGTACAAGCCGCTAAGTTTTGTAGTGGGTTCAGGGTGACGCACGCCCATGGCTCCAGCAACATTGGGGGCATTGAACTTTGGATACATTTGGCATAACTCCATTGTGAAAGGCCAGACAAACATACTAGAGTGAGACCTAGGGAGTCAGCATACTGGAGCCATGGGAGTCAGCATACTGAAGTAACTTGCTCCTGTTTTCCCTTGCAATCGCTCTGCCAGCCGGAACTGCTGACCTGCTGAGCCTCCCTGAGCCTGATGGACTGCTGTGCTACTTGGTTGGGCTGGTAGCACAGCTGGGTTGAGCTGGGCAGGCTGGGTTCGCCTGGGTTGCCAGAACGCTGAAGCAAAAACGATTCCAGTGCCTTAATGCAATTGCGCATCGTCATAGCTTTGTGTGCGAGTACACGTAGCTTCCTTAGGGATGCCACGTCACCATGCGCACAATCATAGAGTTTGTATGAGGAGTCATGTCTTAACCTAGCCTGCCTGCTTGCTTGCCTGATGTGATGTTGTGCAGGAGGCTAACCGTCTGATGCAAACCAACTACCTCGGAGCATACATAGTCGCCCAAGCCTTCATACCCTTTCTCATCAAGGAGGTGAAGGCTGCATCACTCTCTTCACCGTCTCTGCCTGTCTCACTCGTTTTACCCTTGCCCTTGCTTCATCAGCTACATGTGGGAGGCCCATGCATGTAACACCAGTGATGTTGAACACATGCGTAATGCGTAACCCTATGTCGCATTGTCACAGCATGCCACCAGAGACACAGGAAGGAAGGAGTAGTAGGGGTTCACACAGGGACCAACCTCATGGATGCAAGCTTCTGCGCCTCAGGTCGACATGCTCTGGGGTTCACCACCTGCGCTGTGTGTGCTGCTCCTTCCCCAGGCCCAGCGCAAGCAGGGGGTGGACCGCCCCTCCCTCATCATGGTTAACTCCTTCGGTGGCAAGGTGAGCTGCCCAGCACCAGGGGAGGGTGAGCGGGGATCCCCTCTGCGCCACTTTCCTGGCAACCAGTGTATGCGAGTCTTTTAGGGCGGCCCTGGCCTCATCAACTCTCTGTGGGCAGTGTGTGCCTCAGCAATGTCAGCGACGAGGTCCATGATCCCTCCCCTCTTCAGGGCACTGGCAGCAACCCCCTTTACCACGACAGGCATCCATTGGGACTACCAGGGCAGGGGTAGGGGGTAAGAACGCATAGGACAGGGGTACGGAGAGGCATCAGAGACTAGGCAGGGGGCGGCAGGGTAATTGTAGTATAATCATAACAAGAAACATGCATACCGTACTCTCCCTTTTAATTCCCTATCCCGAATCGTTTTTTGTCCTCCGGGAAACCGGGAATGATTAAACAATGTATTTTTCTGGTCTTTCGGGAAGTAGTCAAACAATTAGTTGACCTTGACGAAAGTGCCAGCAATGGACCAGTTTGTGCTCCGGGGCATCAGTGCCGCCGACGCAGCTGATAGTCTGCACCGCGAGCTCCTTATGCACGATGAACAACGCTTCCAAATATCTCTTGATCGACTACCTGGGAGACCTCGCAAGTTGTCTAACTTTGGGCCTTCTCCACGCCTCAATCTTGCCGCATCGCCCAGCACACCTCCTGCTCTCGCACGCACCGGCAAGGCGTATGAGAACTGGTGGCAACCTGCTAGGATTCAGCCCACCCTGGGCTGGGCCAGGGGGAGGCGGGCTAGGCTGGGGCAAAGGCTAGTGCGGCGTGCCAAGCCGGGGTGGCAACCAGGGTGGCTGCTATGCCCCGGGCAAGGTCGAGGGAGGTGGGCCAGGCTGGGGCAAAGGCTGGGGTCACAGGACAGGCAAGGGTGGCAACCAGGCTGGCAACCATGTCAAGGGGGGAGGCGGCTGGTCATACACGGGCAGCCGGCCAAGGCGGGGTGCTTGCTTTGGCCAAGGCAGCAGAATGGGGGGGTGCTCCAAGGCAGATGATGAGATATGCCGCCACTGCCAGCAGCGGCAGGAGGACCACGACTGTATTAGCGAGGTTCAGTGCCCCATGTGACGTGGTCAGGTGAAAAGTCCACTGTAAGAGAGGCCACGACGGGTGACTATGTGGATCATATGATTTAGATGCGAGATTAATGGGATGGGAGGCTTGATTATTTCTATGCACGAAGACGTTCTCAACACCAGCTTTAGACGTACTTTGGCCATCGGGGTATTTGAAACAATGAAAAATATGGCTCGGGAATAATATTTTAATTATAGTTTCCGAGGCCTCGGGAATCAAAAGGGATAGTACGGTAACCATGGCAGCATCTCAGCCAAATACATGCTTGAACAACCCTGGAGCATCCGCTCAATCGTAGCGTCATCAGGCCGATCGTCTTTGCTAAACTTTGCAGGGAGGATCCAGCAGACACAACAAAACTTATTCAACAAGGAATAACATGTTGGACTGTGGGTAATCTCACTCAGCTACTACAAACATGTTGTAGCATCCTCGGTCGCACCCTTGATGACTGCAAACCCCACTCTGGTGGCACTTTCCCGGGACAGACCACTGGGCACCTCATCAAAACTAACAGCATTGTGCTTTGTAAGGCTGGCAGCCTGTGCAAACTACCAGGCCCTACGCATTCTTGCGGGCCCGGCCATCAATGCCCCGCCGGTACATCAATGCCCCTCCCGCACCGCCCCCGCCTTCCACCAGGACACATTGCTTGCTGCCCATGGTCATACGCTTGTTGACCTCTGCCATGACTGCGTCAACTTCAGCTGGGCTGAGATCAGGCCGGGCTGCCTCCACAAGGCCACGCAAGGCTGCCTTGATGACCTGGCGCCTCTCTCCAATAACTTCCTTCACAGCCTGCCCCTGCCCCTGGTCTTGCTGCCCACTGCCACTGGCGCCTGCAGACACGGGAGAGCACAGCACACGCACGGCAGGACTTGATGCACGGAGTCGCAATGTCGCGTCGGGCACACGCTGCGTTGCGTCGTCAGTTAGCTTCGGGGGATGGGGTATACCCTTTCGTCAAGCTTAGTGGCTTACCGGCTGCACTCTGTGCGGGGGAGACGGGGCGCTTGCGTTTCCTCTTCGGAGGCATCTCAGGGTTTCAGCAACATTATCCAAGCGGAGTGGCCGTGCTGGGGTGTGCATCAGGTCGCCATCGAACCGGAGTACAGGCAACCGGAGTGCAGCGGAAGTGGGGTCCATTACACATACATGACATGGTGTTGTCCCCACACTGCATCTCAGCTCTCCCAATCAACTACCTGATGCACATTAGCAGCACATTATTCCCCCACTAATGGGTAGGGCTGTGTTATCTGTAATGCGAGGGAGGATCCGGCAGACCATGTCCCTATGCCAGTGGGATGTACAGCGAGGCACAAGGCTGTCCTGCTGCAGTGCAATTCATACACGACCCTGACAGGGGGCATGTTCCTCATCAACCTTGTTGACAGCATGTGCTCAAGCTCCCATGACGCAGTGGCATAATGTGTGCTGCAGCATGGTGCCAGCTCAGCAGCCCCCCTCCTAGCGATCTATACTGTTCACGGGCAGCATGTGCAAAGCAACAATACCCTTATCACACCCTTGCTATCTTGTACACATGGTTGTCCCTGTCCCATGGGCTCCGCGCAGGTGCCCATGAAGTCCATGAGCGCGTTCACTGCAAGCAAGTATGCGCTGATGGGCCTGACTGAGGCCATCAGGGCTGAGCTGGAGCCACTGGGCATCCATGTGGGCCAAGTGCACCCTGGTGCGTGTCTTGTGCTGTTGCTGCTGGATGGCTGTTGGAGGGGTCTGATTGGGGCAGATTGAAGCTGAGAGCACTTTGGCCAGCGCTTATGCGGAGCACGGAAGTGCAGCAAGGCAGAACCACTGAAGCCAGCTTTGTGGCACACTGGAGCGCCTGGCTGTAGCACCCAGGTTGTGGCAGTTCCGATTGTGTGGCACCAGGCTCTGGCAGATCATGCTGTCATAGCATGGCCAGCGACGGGCTATTGCGTGGGCATGGTTGATCGAGTCTGCAACAACATGTGGGCGCAGGCGTGGTGAAGAGCAACCACCTCGAACGCACCACCTTCTACGGCGGCACCGATGAGGCGGACGAGCGACGCGCTTTCCGGCAGGCGGTGCGCGCGCTGCCAATCTCCCAGACCCCACAAGAGGTGAGCAGGCGCGGCCCTGGCAGCCTGGCTGGTGCCATGCTGTCAGACAGGCTGGCTGGCAGACAGGCTGGCTGGCAGGCTGGCGGGCAGGCTGGCTGGCGGGCAGGCGGGCTGGCTTTGTGCTGTCAGACAGGCTGGCTGGCGGAACGTACCGCAAGATCTGCGCAGCCGTCGGGCAGGATAGGTGTAACCTTGTGTCAGCCCTACGTCACCCTACGTCATCTTGTCAGGCTATAGTCTTCTAGGCAACACTTCCATCCTGTCAGGCACACAATATGAGCACCACTTGCAATCAGAATTGGGGTGGCCCTCTCAGCCGGATCACCTTATGTCGCTCACCCCTCAGCGACACAACCAACGCAATCTTGAACGTTGCTGAGGCCTGCAGGTCGCGGATGCCATCTACAACGCGGCAGCCACCAAGCAGAACGACGTGGTCGTGGGCATGCCGTTTGCCATGGCAGACCTGGCATACCGCATGACAGGCCTGAACCCTACCGCCCTGCCCACCCCTTGGTAGCCGCCACCCCTGGTCATGGCTGGCGGCACCTCCCTCGTTGCTGCTGCCCCCTGGTAATGGCCTTGGTAGGAGTAGTTATTGGTGCACAGAGGAGGAGGGACGGGCTTGCATGGGCACAGGTCGGCTTCCTGAGGTGACATGGCTGACACAGGAGGTGAAGAGCAGAAGAGGGGGAAGGCAAGGAACGTGCTGCCAGCAATGACCCTTGAGCTGCATGACGGCAGGTAAGGCTGTCTGTGCCACCAAGCTGTCGTGCGGCCCAGCAACGAGCAAACTTGAGGCTGACTGATCAGATTGAACATAACTTGCAAAAAACAAATGCAGACCCATGGGCAGAACAGCAGAGCATGCAAGGAAGGTGCACGAATGAAGACGTGCATGCAGCAGAGGAGCTCTGAGAGGAAGAGGCCGGCTGCATCCACCGCACAAGGATAGGCCATGTTAAATATTTGTTTTTGGAGCCGCTGTAGCTAAGGCTAGGCGCACAGGGCCAGGTGAGCAGGCGAGGGTTAGCACAATGCTCAACAGGCTGTTGACAGTCATTAGTAGGGGAATAATGTGCTGTTGACAGTCGACCCTTGTATGCATGTGTAAGCCCCATATGCTTACCTATGTCAACCTCTGTCACTGTTGGTAAGAGGCCAGGCACGGTTCAGGACGCTAGGCCACCTCCCTCATCAGCCCAGCAGCGGGCAACAGACACTGAGGCAAAGAAAGGAGAACATCTCAACCCCGCAGTGGAGGCACACCAGGGTAGTCTAGGCCGGGGCTTGAGGGAAGGGAGGGGCCTGAGGGGAGGGAGGCGTGGTGTGCAAAACGGCATCTGGTGATCAACTGTAGGCTGGCCAACGAGATGACATTAACTAATCATACCGAGCAGCCACAGGAAAACAGTTCCATCTTGAGAAACCTGACCTGCCAACCAACTGGACAGATGCTCACTATATCGCCGAGCTATTAAACGACGGCTTACACCTTTAGGGTCGCCAGCCATTAGGCTGCTTCGCCACCCTCCCCCACTAGGGTTTCGGGACTATCTACAACGCACTTCATGGCTAGGTGCACAAACAAAGGTGCACATGGGCTCAAAAGGAAGGCACACAAGTCTTTAATCCCAAGCTTACCATCCTCCCATACAACATCAACACCTTGACCCTCACTGCCCTCCTTATGTGTCGAGGTGGACACCAAAGACCATGTACTCATGAAGTTGGTGAGCAGCACGACCAGACCTGAACAGGCCAGACGCAACACTTGCACACCTTGCACGCCAGCCCACCCATTACGCTTGCGTGTCTGTAGCTGTTCCGGCCACTGGGATAATGACAATGTCCTTGCATAGATCACCGGCATCCGGTCATGTATGCTACCTGGTCTTGGAGCAGGCATGTGATGGGCAGCGTTCAAAACCAGCACCTGGCTGATGGCCTCTTGCACAAGACTGGGAGAGGTAGAGAAAAACGCGTGACATGCAATCTGGCATGGTTCTAACACTGGCAGACATCCTGCTCATTTCAAGAAGGCCTGTCAAGGCTGCTCAGTCCAGGCAAGCCTTAGCTAGTTCACATTTGCTCCAGCCTGGCATTGGTGGTCTCATGCCCTGCGCCCCTGCACTCGTTCCAGGTGAGTGTCAGGCAGGCGCCCCTGCATGCTTGCATCCATGTTTGCACCGTTGCACCGCATGGATTCAAACTTTGAACTCAAACGTCGTGGTGCGGCCCCGCTTGTCAGTGAGGGACACTGTGGAAGAGGAGGTGGTGTGGGTGCTGCCGCCCCCGCCAGACACCTGGCAGGGCACAAGCAAAGTGACAGCGCTTTAGTGCAAAGGGCCAGTCACCTTGTTCACTCCCAAGCAGCCGGCGCACGTTTCCCAGGCTAGGGCAGGCCGGGCGCAAACAGGAACTTTATACCCAGACAAGGGCAGCCCTGTTTAGTGGCCTTGCCCTGTCTGGTGTGAAGTAAGCTCACTATTACCATACTCGCATGTGAATTGGGCACTAAAGCAAAGTATCATCAGCCTTGCCTTGCCATCCACTGGTGGCCAGCTAGTGAGCAACCTGGACCATTGCCTGACCCTTGGCCCCTCAGCCTGCTTGGCTTGGCCTCACCTGAACCTCTTCAAGCTCGTAGGTGTAGGTCAGCGCTCCGCCACTCACAATCTTCCTGCAAGTGTGGCGCAGCGTCTGCCACAGCTTGAAGTAGTGCGCATGCATGGCGATGTGGCATGCATGGGTGCACATAGCCGGGTACATGGGGTGTATGACCAGAAAATGACTGGTGGTTCTCCAAAGAGTTCAGTTTCTACCTGTCACTGGGTGGAGCGCAACAAGGAGTGAGAGGAGTGACCAGATACAAGGTGTGTGGGTTCAGTTGCATGTGTTGTTGGGTGAGGTGTGTGTCTCTACCACCTGGCCCATGCACTGGGCGCTGTGCAGTCCTTGTGCTATCCTGGCTCAGCAGCGCTTTGGTACTTGCCCATTGGCGACACAAAGCCATCAAGAGTGATCAAGGGTGAGCACTGTTCAGAAATTGTCCTCACATTTGATAACTTTGAAGAGTGTGTTTAATAATGTCAGTAAGTGAGCATAAAGAGTGACCATGGGAGCCTAGGGAATGACCATGCATGGCAGGGAGTGAGCTTACCTGCGGGTGCGGGACTTCAGTGTGGCACCGCCTCCCCCCGCAGGCCCCAGGCTGGGTCCCATATCCTGCTCAGCCTGCCCCTCCTCACCGCTGCCCTTCTCACCGCCACGGCTGCTGCTGCTGCCTCTGTGGCTGCGGTGCTTCTGGTTGCTGCTGTCACTGTCAGCGCTGCTGGCATCTTGATGGCTGCTGCTGCTGCTGCTGCTGCTGCTGCTGCTGCTGCTGCTGCTGCTGCTGCCGCTGCTGCTGCTGCTGCTGTCTTGACTGGTGCCGCCACCAGCACCCTGGCTGCTGCTGCCCCCCCCTGGCCCCCCCCTTCCCTCCTCACGAGAGCGAGAAGCTGGAAAGAAAGTGGCATCAGACCTCGCACCCCCTACAGGGCCCTGCCCCCCCCCGGTGCTGCTTGTGTGGTCCCACTCCTCCTCCCCCTCCCCCCAGCCAAGCATTTCCGCCCACACCTCCCCGTCCACCTCAGCGCTCCCACCACCCCCTGCCTCCCCCCATGGCCCCCCCCAGGTGTCTACACCAGCAGCAGACCGACCTGATGGCTGCTGCCCCGCCCACTGTCCTCCCTGCCCACCAGCCTGCCCCTCTGACTGCGTTGAAGGGTCTGGCTGCGACCAGGAAGGACCCCTGGACCTAGGTTCAAATCCCGGCACCCGGCCCCCCTCCCCGCCTTTTTGCTGCGTCTGAGGAGCCCCAGACTGAGTTGAGGCCCCTCCTCCGGCCTCTGCAGGCGTGGGTACTTTGTAAAACACAGTCTTGCGCAGCCGGCCGTTCTCGCTGCTGATGACAGTGCGGGTGTTGCCCACACCCCACCAGGCGAAGGCGGTAGCTGCTTGCAAGCCGTTGCTGTTGCCATTGCCTCCGCCGCCCCCACCGCCACCTCCCCCACCACCTCCTGCACCAGGCAGGGAAGAAACACAGGAGGTGGCAGTGAGGTTGAGGGGCTAGCAGTGGGCCGTGCCCGCAAGGGAGGGCTCTTGCTCTTGCTCTTCCTGCCCCTGCTGCTCCCCTTGCCTGTTGCTCACTGCCCCTGCTCTTGCTTACCGCCTGCCTGAACCCGCCCCCTCACTGCATCATGTGCTGTCCCGACTGGTGCCCCAACTGTTGGGCTGTTGTCAATCAATGCTGAGGTCAGTGCCGGCAAGCCTGATGTCTGCGAGCCCCGTGAACTGCGTACCACCACTAGCATTAACACTAACACTAGCACAGCATGTGTTGACTAAGCCTACCTCCGGAGCATACCAGCGAGAACACAGTGCATGAGTTGACGAAGTCCGACTAAACCGTTACTGACCAGATGAAGGCAAGATGAAGGCCCTGCGCCCTTTCACCTCACTCTGCTGACAAGCTTGAGCTCTGTTGGCCTGCCTCTGGCTTGACTTTGCACCCCTTTGGGTGCCTTATGCCCCTGGCTTGCCTTGCACCCCTGGCTTAGCTCAAGTCAGCAGGGGGCACAGCGCTCACCTCCAGGTCCGCCTCCGCCGCCGCCACCGCCGCCGCCACCCCCTCCCCCGCCGCCACCCCCGCCGCCGCCGCCACCCCCACCTCCCCCTTCACTGTCATCACCACCCGGCTCATCGCCTCCCCCACCACCCACTGCCAGCTGGCATGTCAGGCAGCAGTGGCGGTGGTGGATGCTGGACTCTGACATGCTATACAGGCAGGTGTCATGCTTGCCCGCTACGGTGCTATTGCACAGCTTGGCCAGGGTGTTGCATGGCGCTCGCATGGTGATGCATATGTCGGTCTGCATGGGAGGCGACATGCAAGCATGGCACCTGCACCATACCTGTGAGGTCACACCCTACTGTGTATCAATGGTGCACATGGGAGGATGGCGTGCGGGATGACGGCTACAGGAAAGCATAGAACGACACAGCAGCAGCACCCGCAGCGGCGGCAGAGGCAGCAGCAGCAGCAGCAGCACCACCACCACCCACTTGCATGGATGACCAATAGTCTAAGCCCACGTCTGAGATGACGACCTGCAGTACACACACATGGCCAGCAGCTACACGCGGTCAACAGCAGCCCTGTGTAGTGTAGTTCAGCCAGAAGCATGTATGCACGCACAGCTGAACCCTCTTTAGGCTGCACCCTTGCACTCACTCCACCTCTCTGCCCCTGCCCCTGCCCCTGCCCCTGCCCCTGCCCCTGCCCCTGCCCCTGCCCCTGCCCCTGCCCCTGCCCCTGCCCCTGCCCCTGCCCCTGCCCCTGCCCCTGCCCCTGCCCCTGCCCCTGCCCCTGCCCCTGCCCCTGCCCCTGCCCCTGCCCCTGCCCCTGCCCACCTGGCTGGAACCATTGCCAGACACAAACTCCGTGGCCTCTGTCAGCGAGCGACCAGCCACCGACACCTCCAGCACAGACCCCTCACAGGCAGGGTCTGCACCACAGCACCAGCACCAGCACCAGCACCAGCACCAGCACCAGCACCAGCACCAGCACCAGCACCAGCACCAGCACCAGCACCAGCACCAGCACCCACCCCAGGCCCGTGACGTGGGGCAAGCAGCACACTGTTCACCTGGCAATCGCCACACCAGGCCTGGCATGTGTGAGGCGCCCTGGGTGTGAGGCACAACCATTACTGGCCCCCAGCTGCGGTTATTGCTCCTGTTTGTTTATTGCTTGCGGTTGCTCCTGCAGCATTCACTGTTGCCGTCACTGCCACCGCCGCTGCCACTGCCGCTGTTGGAGTCGCTGCCATTGCTGCCGCCGCTGCAACCGCTGCCGCCAATACTATTTGTGCTCCAGGGGCTGCAGCCACTGCCTGCCAGGGTGCTTACAGTCCTAGCAGCTGTAGCCGTCGCCGACCACTCTGCATGACTGATCTTTCCGTGCACCTCGCCATGATGTCTGGCCTGATGCCTAAGTCTGGCCCAAGCACCTACCCGCAGCAATGGACAGCATCTGCCAGCTGGCTGCCAGCTTGGCACAGCACTCTGTCTTGGTGGCATAGCAGCCCAGCGGCACGACTGTGAGGCATGTGGTGGTCAGATCACCCACAGTCTCCGTGCTCTTCACAAACACCTGCAAGCCAACCAGCAGGCCGCCCCGTTGCCTGGGGAGGGGAAGGGTGGGAGGAAGGAAGGGTGGGAGGCAGGGAGGCAAGGAGGGAGGAAGTGGGACTGGGTCTGGGTAGGACAGGGGCTGGGACTGGGACTGGGTGGTAGAGGGACTGGGGAAGGCGGGAAACGGGCAGCAAGGGACAGCTGATTCAATATGATTGTAGCGGAGTGAGATTACCCACAGGCAAACATGTTGTTCCTTGTTGAATGAGTTTTGTTGGCCTGGCGATCATGGCACGCAGTAAAAGGTATAGGTATAGGTGCCATGATCGCCAGACCAGGCGACCCAGCAGGCCTCACCTCTCACACTTAGCACCCATCAGCCTCCACCTGAACTCTCAGCACATTCCCTGCTGGCCCAGATGCAATGGCGCCTGACCACCCTGTCCACCACGTCAGGGGAGCCAGGCTATCATGTGTGGCTTGTGTGGCAGGGAGCCTCAGGGTCAAGCAGGCCGCCCTGCTGTGCAATGTGAATGTTTAGCGTGCTCTGGTAGGAAAGCAGGAGGGCGAAATCCGGCGGCATGGCTTAAAGCCGTGTGTGGCTGTGTGTGGTCGCATGCGACCAAATGTTCCCTACTAGCATGCTCCGCACTTTGTACGGAGAGGTGCAGGTCCGATCGGTGCAGCCATCCTCGCGGCCCCGCGGCAGCATAGAGGCCGCCCACTGACCGACACCCCACGATGCTGACTGTGCCCGGGAGGCGATCGTGCCTGCACATGCGATACAACGGTTAATCGAATGATGGTGCAAGCGATAGCGCCACAGATGCACTCACGCTGCGGGTCTAGGTTCCTGCTGGAACCTGCCGAGGCGCCTATCCCAATGAGCAAAAGCAACGCGGGGAAGACCGCCATGGCTACGCCCTGGCGTTCAGCAAGAGGAGCAAAGCATCGGCCGTCCGGGGTTCATCCCGGCACGCATGGACAGGACGAGATTCCAGAGTGCCACGCCGCCTGTCATCTTGCCACGCCGCCATCTCTGTATACAAAGCCAAGGAGGCCAGGACACATGCCTTGGCTTGCGCTCTCGACCTGTGCCTCGACGCTTACTATGTTTGAGGCAATGGGGCCTGTGTCAGTGGGTAAGGCACACATGTGCAATGCATCATGAAGGAGCAAGAGCACACGAGCTCTGGGCTGGAACCCCTTCCCCCGCCGACAGGTCTACACCCGGCGTGAAGTCTAAGTGCTTGGGGGAGTCCTGAGGCAGCGGGGGCCACACTGCAGCCTAAGCTCACTCTGCCGTCGCTGCTCTGACCCCGTTTCACTCTGCCGCAGCGGCATGCAACCTGCAAGCCTCGCCATGCTTTGCAACTGCGCCAAGGCTCACTTCTCGCCATCGAACGAAGCGCGCTCAGCAGGAAGAAGCGGACTGCCACCAGGTCCGTGACTTGCTTTCCATGGCAATGTGACGCGATGCGCAAGACCGCGGAGTTGCTGTTTAGCTTGCAGACCTTGTTTGCCGCGACCTGGCCGGCATTCTGGCGAACGACGGTGAGGGCGACGAGGGATGTCAGCTGGAACACGACAGCTGGTGCAAGCAGATGGAGATGGATGTCGCTTTAGGATTGGAGCAGCCCTCCTCGTCTAGCTGCTCCACCCATCTTCCCACCACCACCGCCACCACCACCTCCACCTCCTACCAGTCGTGCTGCACCCCACCAGCCACCAACCACCATGCTGCAACGGCCTCGGACAAAGCACCGCCGACCATCACGTTGCCCCTTTCCTCCCTCCCCAGCCCCAGCCCCAACCTTCTTCACCACCATACACTTGGCAGCACCTTCAGTACGCTACTGGCGCCCGCGTCCCCGCTCCCCCGCGTAGGGGCCCCCCCTGGCTTAGCCTACCAGCCTCACAGCATAGCTCTCCCAAACCAGGGGGCTGCTGACAGCAGCAGCTGCAGCCTGCCCTGGCACCCCAGCCAGGGCCCCAGCAATGGCAGCCAGCAGCCTCCCAGCAGCAGCCAAGGGCTGGGCAGCAGCAGCCAGCAGCAGGCTAGGCGAGCGCATGCCCAGAGCTGGTGGGGCTGGGCTAACACGGCGCCTTCCACCCGGCTGCCGCCCAACCCCCCATTGCTGCTGGATGGCGCTGGCTGGTCGCCCACTGTGCACTGGCACCCTCCCCAGCCGCCCAGACTGCCCAGCATGGCCAGGGAGGCGCGCTGGCTGTGGAGCTTTGCGGCGCCGTGCGTGGTGGCGGCAGGTGGGGTAGCAGGCGGGGCGGTAGGCGGGGCGGCAGGCGGGGCGGCAGGCGGGGCGGCAGGCGGGGCGGCAGGCGGGGCGGCAGGCGGGGCGGCAGGCGGGGCGGGGCGGGGCGGGGCGGGGCGGGGCGGGGCGGGGCGGGGCGGGGCGGGGCGGGGCGGGGCGGGGCGGGGCGGGGCGGGGCGGGGCGGGGCGGGGCGGGGCGGGGCGGGGCGGGGGCGGGGCGGGGTTCACCATATGACCGTTTTGCTTGGCTAATTGCTTGGTAGCTGAGAGCAGCGCTTCAATAACCATATGTTCCATGAGGCAGGGAATGAAGGGAGTGAATATTGCCAGACCTCCTCCCACCTGCCTGCCTGCCCACCCCAGGCGCCGAGTACGTGGCCATCATCATCAGCACCATCATGGCCTGGCGGCTGGGGCCTGAGAGCATGGCGGCTGTGGGCCTGGGCAGCCTGGCCTGGACGGTGGTGAGCGCTGACAGCGGTGCAGCCCCTCCAGCCACCACCGCACACACAGGGTGGTGGGGAGGGTGGTGAGGAAGGCAAGGGAGGGGCAAGGCAAGTGAGGGGCAAGGGAGGGTGATATGAGGGATTGAGTCAAGGGAGGTGCTGGAGACTGCTGGGGTTCTGCACTGTGAGGGGCTGTCCACTGCTGTCAAGATGCAGATGGTGGCAGCGCTGGCACCGATGGCTTCCACTGCACGCTGGCAAGCACTGTGAGGGTGCTGCGTGTGATGAGGGCGGGGCATGCCTTGCCCCTGCCATCAGGCCACGAACAGGGGCTACAGGGGACAGGTGTGCCAGGCAGACCGGGCACTGCATAGTCGAGCAGCTGCAGGCACAGCTCAAGGGGCTCAGGGGCTCAGGGGCCACCAGGAGTGCTCCAGGCATACAGGGCGCGGCAGAGTCGAGCGGCTGCAGGCACTCACTGCTCACCTCACTCCTGAGCTGCTGGCCCTGGACACCTTGCTGGTCGCCCTGCAGCAGAGCAGCCGGCTGGGCCACCTGTGGTGGTCGAGCAGTGTGGGGCCCAGCAGCAGGGTGCTGGGTGGGGCCTTCCACTCTGCCCTCTGCCCCTCTGCTGCCCCTCTGCTGCCCCTCTGCCCCTCTGCCCCTCTGCTGCCCCTCTGCCCCTCTGCCCCTCTGCCCCTCTGCCCCTCTGCCCCTCTGCCCCTCTGCCCCTCTGCCCCTCTGCCCCTCTGCCCCCAGCACCATCACGGCGGTGTTCTGCGCCCTGACCTGCTGCTCCAGCATCAAGCCCCTGTGCCCCTGTGCCCCTCTGCAGGTCACCCTGGCGCTGGACGGCTGCTGCACCGCCCTTGAAGCCTTGGGGGCGCATGCCATAGGCAACCACGACAAGGCTGGCCTGGTGGGACCTGCTCTGCCTGCACCCCCCAGCCCCCAGCCTGCTGCTGCCCTGCTCTCTGCCTCTCAGCCAAAGCGGCCAGAGCCACCCTGCAAGCCCCTGCACCGCCTGTGGCGGCTCAGCCTGCTGCCCTGCTCACTGGCAGTTGAGCAGTGTGACCATCTGGCTGACCCACCCCCTGTCAGGGTTCACACAGACAGGCAGTGGCACACCTCTACCTTAGCTTTGCTGCCACTGCTGCCACTGCAATGCTTGCCTGGAGCACTCCAGTACACTCCCTACAGAGGTGCTGCACTGTGTAGCCGGCCGGGTGCCTGTGTCGAGGCCATGCTGAGACTTGTGTATGTGGCCTGCACTTGCCTGCTCATGTTGCTGGTGCTGCTGCCCATGCAGGTTGCATGGAGTTTTGCAGCCTGCATTTGTCTCACTAGCGTAGCTCTGGTGGCGATGGTGAGCCTGCATGCCTTGGCAGTGCCCTCGCCTTCTGTACTGACCATCACAGGGATGGCCATAGGGGGAAGGATGGGGGTGGGCAAGGGTTGGGGGGGTAGCCCTGTGTCGTTATCATACCCTCCCTCTCCCCCTCCCCTCCCCCTCCCCCCTCCCCCTCCCCCCCTCCCCCTCCCCCTCCCCCCTCCCCCTCCCCCTCCCCTTCCCCCATCCCCCTCCCCCCTCCCCCCTCCCCCTCCCCCTCCCCCTCCCCCTCCCCCTCCCCCTCCCCCTCCCCCTCCCCCTCCCCCTCCCCCTCCCCCTCCCCCTCCCCCCTCCCCCTCCCCCTCCCCCTCCCCCTCCCCCTCCCCCTCCCCCTCCCCCTCCCCCTCCCCCTCCCCCTCCCCCTCCCCCTCCCCCTCCCCCTCCCCCTCCCCCCTCCCCCTCCCCCTCCCCCTCCCCCTAGTCCGCCACTGTTGTGTGCGTCCAGGTGTTGTTGTGCATACCCACCTGGCTGTTCACCGTTTGGAGCTCAGAGCCACAGCTGGTGGCCACGGCCGTGATGTACTGCCGCTCCATGGCCCCCGGCCTACTGCCTCAGGTGGCTGGCAGGGGCCGCACGACAGCGGGCCTGGCAGTGGCAGCAGAGGGCAGAGCAGCAATGTCAGGGCTGCGGTAATCGAGAGGTGTGGGAGAGCAGAGCAGAGCAGCAGAGGCAGAGCAGGGATGGCAGGGCCGCAGGGGTAATGATGAGCTGCAAGCCTTGCATCAGTCTGGCAGGGCGAGGGGCGGTTATGCTGGGGGGGAGGCGGTGGGGCTGGCTGTCAGCATCATGGCGCTACCCAGCTGCTGATCCCCTGCCTGAGCCCTGCCTGAGCCCTGCCTGCTGCCCTGCCTGCTGCCCCATGCTCCTAGGTGTGGGCGCTGCTGATGTTCAAGCACCTGCAAGTGCAAGGCTGTGTGTGGCTGCCTGCCCGGGCAGTGATAGGCGCCACGCTGCTGCACTGGGCCGCCAGCCTGATGCTGACGGAGGCGGTGGGGGTGGTGGGCCTGGGGGCAGCCGGGGGCGCTCAGCCGCATCTTCCTGGCAGTGTCCATGGCGTCCTGTGTGGCCGTGTTTGAGACAGAGCAGGTAGGGGGGCGGGACTGGCATGGGGTGAGTGTGAGGAGGGTGGGGTGCAGAGGGGCAGGAGGGGTGGGGCAGCAGGAAAGGGGCAGGGGAGGGGCAGCAGGGGAGGGGCAGCAGGGGAGGGCAACGGAGGTGGGGCATGGGGGACACGCTGCTGCTGCTGCTACTGCTTCCCTTACTGCTGCTGCTGCCGCCACGTCACCCAGGGCCTGAAGTGGGGTTGCCCCAGCACGCGCATGAAGGCGGTGCAGCGGTGGCAGCGTGCCCGGCGCTGGTGTGTGCTGAGCCACTTCATGCGCTACGGCAGCCTGGGCGCCGCCAACGCCATGCTGCAGGGCGGGGGTGCCCTGCTGGTCATGGCCTGCCTGGTCAACACTGTGGGCTGGGACCAGGTGAGCCGCAGGCAGCAGGGGCAACAGGCAACAGATGAACAGGCACCAGGCAGGCAGTGGCAGGCAACAGATGACAGGCAATATGTAGTAGGCAGCAGCAGCAGCAGCAGCAAGAGGAGTGTCAAGTGATAGGCAGTAGTAGCAGCAGCAGGCGACAAGTGGCAGCCAGCAGGCAAACACTGGCTGGTGCTGGGTGCTTCAAATCAGGTTCCCGGCACCCCTTTATCTAATCAGTGTGCCCCGGCCCACCTGCCGGCCCACCTGCCCACCAGCCTTGTGCCCCACCCACGCCCCCCTAACCTGCCAGTGTTACCAAATACGGCCAAAATACCTATGCCCAGGGCGGTGCGGGCCCGGGTCATGTCAGCAGTCTGCGCCCCAAAGCCCTTGGGCAGCTTATTGGCGGCCTGGAAGTACCTGTACCTGTACCTGTATCTGTGTCAATGTACCTGGCCTACCTGAACCCTGACCGCCCCACACTGTGTTTGCACCGCTGCAGGCCGCAACCCACCCCTGGGCCTTCCTGCTGGCTGCCTTCGCTCTGCTGTGCCTACCGAGCGCCATGGCCCTCACCACCAGCTGCAGGTGCAGCGGCTGATGCCTGCCCTGGGCCAGATGGCTAGGCCTGGGCCCTGGGGCGGTCAGGGTGGGGGCTGGTTCTCAGGGTTCATGACCTGCCGCATGCCCTGGCCCAGTGTTACCAGAAGATTTTCTCCATTTTGAACGGTTTCGTCGTTGTCTTGTTTAGTCATGCAGGTTGTTTTCCAGTTTCGCAGTTTTTGGTAACACTGCCTGGGCCAGACACCTAGGTTTTGTCTAGATAGTTAGGTAGTCAGGGTGGGGCTGGTGCTCAGGTCGATGTTCTTGTCCTTGCCACCTGGCCACACTTCTTCGTGCAGGCCCCACCATGTCATTCTTTCCATTCTGTGTATGTATCATAGTTTCCCCACCTTTTCACATGGAGAGCATCTTACTCTCATCACATCTCTAGCTGCCTCCATGCATTGCCATGCATGTCCCAGGGTAGCAAACCTGCTCGGCTGTGGCGCCGCTGCCCGTGCCCGCCGGTGCACTTGGCTCATGGCAGTCAGTGGAAGCTGCCTAGCAGCTGCTGCAGGCGCAGTCATGTGCCTCTGGCCAGGTCCAGTGGGGGTGGTGTTCACGGATGACATTGCCGTGGCCGCCACAATAACATCAGCCGCGCCTGTCCTGGCTGCCATCATGGTGGGTGGAGGTGGGGATCATAGGGTCAGGGGCTCATAGGGTCAGGGTCAGGGTCAGGGTCAGGGTCAGGGTCAGGGTCAGGGTCAGGGTCAGGGTCAGGGTCAGGGTCAGGGTCAGGGTCAGGGTCAGGGTCAGGGTCAGGGTCAGGGTCAGGGTCAGGGTCAGGGTCAGGGTCAGGGTCAGGGTCAGGGTCAGGGTCAGGGTCAGGGTCAGGGTCAGGGTCAGGGTCAGGGTCAGGGTCAGGGTCAGGGTCAGGGTCAGGGTGGAGGTGGAGGTGGAGGTGGAGGTGGAGGTGGAGGTGGAGGTGGAGGTGGAGGTAGAACTCATTCCTGCACGCAAGGTTGCTTGCGCTTGTTCCTTAGGCCGGACCAGTGTGACGTGCTGGTTGAGCTCATAGTAATGTGTGTGGTTGACTTGCAAGTGTGATGTGCAAAGAGCAGCAAGGCGCGCCCACAGCTGCCTGCATGTTGAGGTGAGATGCACTGCGTTGTGGCGCTGGAGTGCCTCATGCACTAGAAAAGGGAACAGGCAGGAGTGAACAGGGCAAGGGCCTGAGTCCTGCTTCAACATGGGCTCCTGCCATATAGGGGTTTGGGGTTAAACCTAACCCCGAACCCCTAACCATAACCCTGACCTTAATCCTAACCCTTACCCGAATCCTAACCCTTACCCTATCCCTAACCCTACATCCATAAATCGTACTTCCAAACCCTGACCCCAACCCCTGACCCTAACCTCAAACTGAAACCATAATTGTGATCCTAACCGCTCCTGCCGTACAGGTGGGCTGTGGTTGCCTGTGGCCCCTGAGCGGAGCCATGACAGGCCAAGGCCGGCAGGGGCTGCTGCTCCTCCTGACCTGTGTTGGCTGGGCTGCTGGCGCCCTGGCTGGCTCCTGGCTGCATGACGAGGGGTGGCATGAGGGGCATCACGGGGGGCGTGGCGCTGCCTCCCCTGAACTGCACACCTGGCACAGCTGTTGCCTGGGGCTGTGGACCTGCTGTGAGTGAGCTGGGGAGGGGAGGGGAGGGGCAGGGAGAAGGGGGAAGAAGGGGAGGGTAGGGCTGAGGCAGAGCGGAGAAGGGAGGGAAGGGGGAAGGGACGGGAGGAGGCTGGTGGCAAGGGGTCAGGGGTGTGAGCATGAATGAGTGCATCAGAGCTCTTGGTTAGGGCTAGGGTTAGGGTAAGGGTTTAACCTAACCCTCTAATCTCTAAAAGTCTACCCCCTTACATCTAAAAGTCTACCCCTAACCCATGAATGAGTGCATCGGAGCTCTTGGCCACTCTGGTGCCAGTGTGGCTGACTGCCAAGCTATCATGATGATGTCTGGGTTGCTCAATCCATGGCTGCCAGGTCCATGGCTGCCCAAACCATGGCTGCCCAATGCATGGCTGCCTGAATCTAAACTTAGCCATGCTGATCATGAATGATGTGGCATGCCAAGCTGTGGCATTGGATCTGCGGCGCAGGCATGCTGGTGGGTGGGGTGCTTTGGCGCATGGACTGGCAGCGGCAGGTGCCGGAGGCGCGGCTGATGCAGGCGGTGCACCGCGGCCCCGAACACACCCAGTCCCTCATCCAACATGCCCTGGAGGTCAGGGGCCAGGGGGTGGGGGGCAGAAGGCGGGGGGCAGGGGCCAGGGGGGCAGGGGGCGGGGGGGGGGGGGAGCGGGGGGGCGGGGGGCGGCCAGGGAGGTGAAGGAGAAATAGGGCATTGTTGGGGAGCGGGGTCTGGAAGGATGGGGCCAGGGAGGGCGAGGGGCAAGGGCAGGGGCGGCTGTGTGAAGGGGAGAGTGTGGGGGGTGGGGTGAGCTGGGGAAGTACTCCTCCCCGCCTCCTCTGCTGCACCTCCTGTGACCACCCCCAGCCAATCTTTGCTCCACCATCCCTTCCTTCTGGGATGAGAGATAGAGCAGCCAACAGAAGGGAAACGAAAAAGGAAGAGGGCTAGCAAGAGCCTAGTTGTTGGGGGGTCCCAGAGCATCCCTTCCTGGCGCTGCCAAATCAGTGGATCAGACCTAAGGTACAGACTTGGCAAGCAAGGGCAAGGGCAGGGGCAGGGAGGCGCACAACCCGACCACCCGTTCTGCATCGCCAGGGCTGAGCTCCACTGAGGCCTCCAAACACCCTTGGTGTATTGCCAGGCTAAGCTAAGGGCTGGGAGGGTCAACGGTTGGCTCGGTGAATAGGAGGGAAGAGTGGGCCCATACCACCTCCTTCTCCTCTTCCTCTGTGCCTGTGATGTTCACGAGTGGCTCAGGTGGCCACGGTGAATAAGAGGGGAGAGTGGGCCCATACCAACCCTCCTCTGCGCCTGTGATGTGCGCAGGAGGATGCGGCAGCTGATGAGCAGGTGGCTGCAGCCCTGCTGGAAGAGGCGCAGTATGACCCCCGCCCCTTGCACATCATCTACCAGGTGAGGGGCAGGGCCAGCGGGGCAGGGCAGGGCAGGGCAGGGCAGGGCAGGGCAGGGCAGGGCAGGGCAGGGCAGGGCAGGGCAGGGCAGGGCAGGGCAGGGCAGGGCAGGGCAGGGCAGGGCAGGGCAGGGCAGGGCAGGGCAGGGCAGGGCAGGGCAGGGCAGGGCAGGGCAGGGCAGGGCAGGGCAGGGCAGGGCAGGGCAGGGCAGGGCAGGGCAGGGCAGGGCAGGGCAGGGCAGGGCAGGGCAGTTGCTCGGCAAGGATGCAGCAAGTGCGCTGGGCAGGGCTTTAAGCCTGCTGGACCGATCCACCTTAGGGAACTTTGGGACAGATGTTGACTTTGGATCAATGCAAAGAAGGTCAGCCCGGCCCCTGCGTTCAAGGATGATATGCTCAAATCCCACTGTAAGCCTACACAGGGAGGTAGCACTGCATGCTGTGCCTCAACGCCTCACTGCCTCAGCATTTTACTCCCCACCAGTCTGGGCGGTGTGACACAGGTACTGGAAAATGTGACCTTACCCTGTGACTGCCCGGGATTGCCTACACAGGACATGTTCAAGGAGGGGCAGCTATCCTCACAGCCGGATGCACCACCCCACCCCAACCCCCGGTGCAGCCTGCAGCGCAGCCGCTCCCTCCCCCGGCTTCCTGACACCTCTAGTAGGGAGGAGGGGCAGGCAGCGCCAGCGCCTGCGGAATGAGTAGCGCCCCTCACAGCCTTGGCCAGCCCTGAGGCCAGCTCCTGCCTCCCTGCGGGGCAAGCCATGCGATTCTGCTGCTGCTGCGCAGCTAGCCATAGCAGCCCCACACCAGAAGCAGGTAGGGAGAGGATGCAGTGGGGTCCGGCCAAACAATGCATGGCAGCCATAGCGTGCTTTCTGACGCTGCTGGTCGCGTAGCCTCAAGTGACACCCTGTGAAGATGCAGGCGGGTGGGCAGGCATGTGGGCAGCATCGGCAGCTGGCTTCAATCAGCTAAGGCGCTACAGAGTGCTAGAACTCAAATTCACATCCTTGGTCCTTTGAACAACCCTTGTCGTGTATAGAATGCCGCCCTGCCTCCTGCGCGTGCACATGCATGGGAACATCCATGCACTTCCAGTGCTCACATAGTTGGTGGCCTGCATGGTAATGTGGGAGGGACTGGCTCAGCAGAGCCAAACCTACCAAGCGTGAAGAGTGGAGCCTTATTGGATATGCAAGCGTGGGGACAAGGCCTGGCAGTCTGGCTTTTGTCTTTTTACTGAGCGTGTGCACCCAGCAGCAGGGCTGAGGTATTAGTCTGGAGGTGGTGCTGGAGGTGGTGCTGGGGTGGGTGGGGGGCCAAGGCTGTGCTGCAGGCCTGCCGCAAGGTGGTGGAGAGGGCCAACAGCGGTAAGCCAACCGACAGGGTGAAAGGCAAGCTGGTGACAGTGGATGATATCCGCACCAGTAGGGTCAGCTCAGCTATGAACAGCCCCCAGCCCTGTGAGGAGGAGCTGGACCGCAGCAAGCCCACCAGGACTGAAGGCTGGAAGCCCCAGCCAGGTCAGGTGCAGCACCGCTTGTTACGGTCAGCCTGGAGCAAGCGGTTTGAGGGGTCTGTGCAGGGGCTCATGTGGTGCCCTTGGTTGCACCAGGCCACCCCTGGGGACGTTGGCAAATGGGTGGACAGGGACTGCAATGCAGCCCTCAACCTCCAGCGGGCAGGGGAGAGCAAGTGGCGCCCACTGGAGCTGTGCAGGTGGCAACACCGAGGAGCGGCTCCTGCCAAGGGCAAGGAGTACCCAGCATTGGGCGTCAAGAAGCTGCGAGACCGAGCCCCAAGGCCCAAGCCCAGCAGCCTGTAGCACAATAGCATGTGTGCACTAGGCAATGCTCAAGCTTTTGCTTACATCAGAGCATGTGTTTTATGCCAATATCGATTGCTCGATCCTCGTAAGGGGGTGGGGGTAGGAAATTAGGTATTGGTACCGGCTGTAGGTCTCAGACACTCAGTTCGGATAGCAGATAACACAGCCCCTACCCATTAGTAGGGGGAAAATGTGCTGGTAGTGGTAGTTCTATGCGTCTTGAGTGTTGTGGCAGTGTGCTAGGCATCCATGGGTGGTCTGGTACGTCCTTTGAATCTCCCGGGAAACCCAAGTTGCTTGAAAATGCCACCGCCCGTCCCAATGCACATCGCGTGATGGGTAAAATGAAGCGGAAGGGCACCGCCAAGCAAAAGCAGGGCACGGCAACGAAACAGGGACAAATGCAGGGATTAAGTTCTAGGAGTGCACCCACTCCCAGCCTGGCTGGCCTGGCTTTGGCAAGGCTGGGCGACCTTCCCAGTAGCACAGCTCAGTGGGGCGACTGCACAGCGGGCCGACTGCACAGCGGCGGTTGTTAAGCATCCGGTCGTCCGGTCGTCCGGCTGTAGTGCCTCGTCGCGGTCCTCAATGTCACTGTCCGGGTCCTCCGGCATTGGCCTAGGCAGGGTTCGTCTTTTTTCATAACCATAGAAAGCAAAATCGTTAAGCCGCCACAAACACGCGACATTTAACAGGTGCTTTGACCTGATCACCTAGTCGATATGAACCGCCTGAATGATATTTTACAGCTGAACACGCAAGTGCCCCTTGAACCGAGTAGCGCTCTACCGCGCCCGCCTCAGCCCTCGCTCGCTACGTCGGTTTCTTTCCAAACCCTCTGCTTGAGCTTTGCTGCCCAGCCTTTGACTTCTTGCCGCGGCTGTCGGGCTGCGAGCTCCAGGGCAAACGAGGAGCCGCTTTGCTTAGCTTGCGGATATCTGAGTCCACCAGTGCGAGCAGCTCAACCGTCAGCGCGCCAGGCGGGCTAGTAGCAACAACGTAGCTGCGCACATTCTCTTCTTTGTAGCCTGCGGCAGAGCAACATGGACCAATGCCTGGGCTATGTTCGTCGTGTCTTTCGTACGAGGCATGTTGTCCGGCATACGCCGATGACGTGACGGGCTCACCGTCCCATGCATAGTACAGTGCAAGTGGGGCTGGCTTGTATCCCAGATAACCATGGTCACACTTCAGAGTGACATGTATGCATGCAAGCCTAACGCACATACCTGATAGCTTCGGTGGTCTTCGTCATGGAATGCTTACGTGTGTGAGAAAAGTGTGATGCAGCCAGAGAGGCAGCCCCATACAAAGCGAGGTATCAGCCCAAGAGGGTTCACTGACCTAGGATGCGGCCAGTCAGCAGCTTGAAGTACGGCGAGCCAGCCACAATGTTGGCCTGGTACAGGCATGCATTAGAGGGTAGGGTGGAGGCTGAGGCGCGTGGAGCAGGAGGAGGGCAACTCCCACAGGCTGAGCTTGTGTGGTGCTGACATGAGTAGATTCCATAGGCACTGCTGTTGGACAGCTGGAAGCAGGTCTGCACTCTGGCCCTAGGGTGACCCAGGATGCTGGCATACGGAAGCCGGATGCCCGCTGCCAGCACACCGCAACAGGAGCTGGCTGGAAGCTGGCATCCAGACTTAATATCCCAGAGGCATGTTTGGGATCAGCATGGCATAGGTGGCATGGCATGGCATAGGTGGCATGGCATAGGTGGCATGGCATGACTTAGAGGGTTTGAGTCAGCATGGCAACATGGCAGCTGAGAGGTACCCGCCCAGCCCCACCTGAAAGCCAAAGGACGCCAGGTGAGGGGCCCACTGCGCCCAGGGCTCCTTGTCGGCGTAGAGCAGAGCAGTGAGGCCCACACCCCCGGGTGCTGTTGACAGGTGCGACTTGATGCCAGGCTGGGCCAAGACCTGCGTGGCGAGCAGCCAGCCATCCCTGGAAGTGGCTAGTAGTCAGGACAAGGTTAGTGGGGCATTGCTGGTGCCACTGGGCTGCAGCACAGCGGCAAGCCAGTGGTGGTACCAACACTAGACGCGCTGCCGCTGCCACTACTGCTGCCACACACTGCTGCTGCTGCCGCTGCCACCCACTGTTGCTGTTGCTGCTGCTACATTGAGTGGCTGAAGCTGGTGTGACCAGGAGGTGCATGATGACAAGGTGGCAATGGCAGGGTTCCAGCGGCTTGGCAGGTAGCTGGCCCAAACATCAGGGTAGGTGACTGCTGGCCCTAGGCAGCAGGGGTGGCAGGCGATGGGCAATGCCAGCCAGCCATACCAGGCCCACGCTGGCTGACAAGTGTGTAGATCACAGGCCGGCTGCCTGATGATGTCATGCAAGCTCGTGACTGTGAAAACACATGGAGCAGGCTAAAAGGAGGTAATCACGATTCTGCAGCAATCCGATTACGACCTGGCCTGGTCTCCGATCAAGAACTGTCCTGAAAGGCCATCAAAGGCTGCACGGACAGCCAAGCCTCTCTAGGAGCACCTAAGGGCGCCTATGGACTGCCAGTCTTTGTTGTATGCGCACTCACTGGTGGCTCACTGGTGGGCCCTTGTTCATGCAGGCAGTCCACAGCCATGACAGCGTCAGTGGTGGTGTGTGGGGTGCTCACTCCGCTGGCCAGCTACATGTGCGCAAGACACGCATGGCGCTGGCCCATGACGGCACATGGCTAGGGGTATGTGGGACATGATGTGGTGAGGGTGAGGGGTGTATGGGGAGCACAGCTTGTTGGCCACTCAAGGGGCCCTGAGACAGGCGCCCCACACCCCCTCCTCCTGCCTGCTGGCCACCCCCTCTGCCCCCACTTTCTTGGGACAGCTCCTCTTGCCGCCTCCCCAGGCCCACAACCCTCTCCACCGCACCGCCTTCTCCCTCATTGTCTCACACCACTCACTCTGTGTGCCTGTCAACCCTGCGCCCACCAGCAGCCACCATGTGGGTCACACCTTTCTTTCCACACTCACTCCTTTCATGAACAGCCATGCGCATGACAGTTGAGGGTGAACACGTTTGCGAGCACAGCAGAGTGACCGGCTGCTCCCATGGCCCACCATGGTCACCTGGCACAGACCCCGCACCTGAGTGAGGGTGGTCAGCACCAGGGGGTCATGCACTGGCTGGCCCTGTGCCGCGTCCCAGCCATTCCACAGCTGCACTGAGGCGATGCCGCGGGCCCCGGCAGCCAGGCTCAGCAGCTCCCCTGATGTCAGGGTGGCCGCCCGCAGCGCTGAGTTGGCAGGAGCGCCGGGCTGCGTGCCATCACACCTATGCATGCGTCACACAGGCCCCTTCCACTCCTAGTACTGTGTGACATGTCATTGCGCGGGTCACACAAGCCCACCTCACTCTCAGCATGTCAGCCTCACATGTGTGACATGCCACCTCTGCCATGCAAGTCATGACTTCCTGCGCCAGCCAGCACAGCTACACATGGCTGGCACTGGGTTGCTGATCCTGGCTCTGAGCAGGGCGGCACTCATCAGGTCACTCGTCCCAGGGTCACACTGTTCTGACTCACACACCTGATAACCGTGCTGATTGAAAATTCACTTGGCAGGGTAGCACCCACAGGGGGCTTACGCACCAGGGGCGGGGGTCTGCCTGCACCTCTCGCTGCAGCTGGGCCAGGGAGGTAGCCAGCTCACTGCCCGTGATGGTCCATGACAGCAGGTCGCCTGGACCCTCTGAGAGTCAGAGGTGTGGCAGAGCAGGGCAGCATGAGGGCTCATGGTCAAGGCAAAGAAGGGGAATTTCAATCTGAATATGGTGTTGGGAGCTCCATGCTTGAGCAAGAAGTAACAAGCAAGGAGTAGTGGGACCCTGTTTTGAACGCAGTGCGCGGCAGCATGTTTGGGACACGGGGCAGGCCCTGTCCTGACGTGCTGATTATGAGACAACAGCATGGCTGGACATGATGGGATGGTGCGGGCCATGACTGGCCTGATGGCTGCGTTGCTGCTGCTGCAACTGTCGCCACCGCCGCCGCCGCTGCTGCTGCCGCCGGTGGTTGTGGTGGACAATGCCACACATGGTCACCTTGGGGAGTGAAGGCAGAGGGTGGCAAGCTTGCAAATGAGGGGAAGGCCTGAGCCACCGCGTTGGACACAGGCAGGGGGTTACCTGTGAGCAGTCAGGGGCAGAGATGGGGCGCAGCAGCTAGTGGTCAGAGGGACGGAGCAGGCAGGCAGCAGAGGGAGCAAGAGCAGACACTTGCACTTGCAGACACATAGTATGACAACTGGAATGAAAATCATGCAGGCGGACTCCACAAGCCATGCACTTCCATGCACGACCATGCACGCCCATGCATGCCCATGTGGTGCCATGCCACTTAAGTGAGGGGTGTGTACCCCATAGCTCGCCTGCATGCAGGGCAGAGAAGTGTGAAGAGCCAGCAACGTGCTCCACCTCCAGCACTTGGCCCTTCCATGCCACCCTGCACCTTTGCCCATCCCACGCCTGCATAGACAGGAGTGATAGGTGGCAGTTGCAGTGGCAGGAAGAAGATGCTCGCATGGGGTTGGCAGTGGCTGCAGGGTGTTCATGGACCCTGTCATGGGCGTGCATGGGCGTGCAGGGGGGCAGAGCTAGGCCCAGCTGCAGCAGGCAACATGTTGGGGTGGCACATGCATTGAGCTTGTTTTGCTTGGTGCTGATCCCCTACTGATCACCATGCGCCACTGCTCAAAGCCTAAAACCTTCACCTGAGTGTCCTGGAGACTGTGTGTGTCACCCTACGCTGAACCCTACGCTGCTGCATGAGAGCCCAAAGGCGGGCTATCAGCCATTTAAGCATGACAGGCACAGAGCCAACAGCTTGGTACTGCTGCTGGCGTGATGCTCCTGCAGCTCATCTGCAGTGCAGCTTTTGCTTACACTTCCTTTTCCTGCATTTATAGCTGCTTCTGGCTGGGCTGGTTCCTGTAGAAGCTATTGGAGGTGCAAAAGCAACCCGAATGGCCATGGCTGGTGGGATTGCTGGTCAGCTAGAGTTCGGTTCCATGTTTGTACCTGAATGCATTCCACGTACTGCCGCTCGCCACCCGCGAGGTCCAAAGCCAAGACGTCGCCTAGCTTTGAATGCTCTACAGCTGCCACTTGAGTAGCTGATGCGTGTGGAGCGGTCGAGGAGCAACTTGAAGACCATTTCGGCAACTCCTGAACTCGAGGGGCGGCCCGACAGCGATGCGAGGTTGTTGTTCCGCGCAGCATAGTTATAGCTATGCCACCTAGCTGCGAGGTGAGGATAATGGCCAACGTACCATTGAGGCGTGCACATCGGCATAACGTACACAGCTCTCTGCATTCCTGGCGGGGGCAGGGGCAGGGGCAGGGGCAGGGGCAGGGGCAGGGGCAGGGGCAGGGGCAGGGGCAGGGGCAGGGGCAGGGGCAGGGGCAGGGGCAGGGGCAGGGGCAGGGGCAGGGGCAGGGGCAGGGGCAGGGGCAGGGGCAGGGGCAGGGGCAGGGGCAGGGGCAGGGGCAGGGGCAGGGGCAGGGGCAGGGGCAGGGGCAGGGGCAGGGGCAGGGGCAGGGGCAGGGGCAGGGGCAGGGGCAGGGGCAGGGGCAGGGGCAGGGGCAGGGGCAGGGGCAGGGGCAGGGGCAGGGGCAGGGGCAGGGGCAGGGGCAGGGGCAGGGGCAGGGGCAGGGGCAGGGGTATTACCACCCCCCTGGGAGACCCTGGAAGACTATTCTGGCATGACAGACGTGCAATAATGACACAGCTTGGACACGGCTTACACTACCGTAACGCAGACTCGTGCTGCTGGTCCTTGAGCAGGCTTCTCGCAATCTTGTAGAACAGGCCGGGGTATGCCTTTGCAGACAAATTCAGCTGCTCAAAGCTGCCTAGACGAGCTCCATTGTATTACATTTGCTCCAAACCCCTCAGCGGGCGACATGTCGGTACCAGTGAAACGGGCATTTGCTTCACACAGTAGTAAACACATTTCTAAAGCGTAGCTGGGCATGGAGACGACATGTGTTGCTTCCATCGATACAGCAAGGCGTGCGATTGAGGCATGTCCTCCACAGCCAAATCAGCAACCAAGCCCGCGGATCTCGTAAACCCCGTAAACTTAAGACATAACCTCGGCGTTCTTGGCTTCTTGTAAGTGCGAGGCAGTAAGTAGCTTGCATCGCGTACTAGCATGTAAAGCTTGGTATTATATCTTGCGCAGCCGTACCTTCACGGCAGTTATAGCTGGCATTGTGGTAGGCATCATTGGCGTGGAGGGATGGATTGGTTTTGTCCCACACTTCCTTACGCAGCTGTTGGTAAGAGGCATGTCCTGGTGGCGGGCAGCCCTGGAAGCTGATGTTAGCTCCATGACAACCCCTTTGGCTGCAGTGCGCACCTGCCATGCTTGGTAAAGGAGCAGCGTCACCCGTCAAGTACTTCCACACCTGGTACGCGTGAAGGAGCTCAGGCCTATTCATGTATACTCTGCTGCCATCTTCAGCCAGCACAGCAGCCACAGCTCCCATGGGCCCCTCAAACACGTCATTGTGTGTGACCTTGCAGGTTCACACTGCTCTTCTTCAACGTGTTCTCATCCACCACGTTGCTCACCTACATTCTGTTCTGGATGGTGTTTTACAACCTGTGCCACATCTTCTGACCAGCCATCTTGCAAGTTGGATCAGCAGGCCAGCTGCAAGCCCCACAGCCTTTGCCTCTTGAGATGTCTCGTGCGAGCAAGAGTACACATAGCAATCCAGTTGAGCTCAGCTGCCTATGGGTGACCAATGAGTGATACAGCAGGCAGGCAGGCAGGCAGGCACCTACCACCCAAGCCTCCAATCCATTCTTTGCCAGCAGTTAAGAGGGGCAGTGCATGAGGGGCAGTGCACGGCGCATGGCAGTGTGATGTGATGCGGCTATGTGGTAGCGTTTGCTGCCAGGCGTACTCAGTGATAACATGGCCGCACCCCAAGGCTCGACCTCCCTGGCTTCAGGCACCTGATTCAGGCTGTGTGGGGTCCTAGGGTGGATGCAGATATGCATGGTTGGGAGTTGGTCACACAGCAGCAGCAGCAGCAGCAGCAGCAGCAGCGGCCGCACAGCAGCAGCAGCAGCGGCCGCACAGCAGCAGCAGCAGCGGCCGCACAGCAGCAGCAGCAGCGGCCGCACAGCAGCAGCAGCAGCAGCGGCCGCACAGCAGCAGCAGCAGCAGCAGCGGCCGCACAGCAGCAGCAGCAGCGGCCGCACAGCAGCAGCAGCAGCGGCCGCACAGCAGCAGCAGCAGCAGCAGCGGCCGCACAGCAGCAGCAGCAGCAGCAGCGGTCACACAGCAGCAGAGGCAGCAGCGACAATGCAGGCTGCTCTAGGGGGGTCCCAAGGTGTGGTGCGGCGCAAGGTGTGCTGATGCGGCCAGCAACAGCAGCTCAGCAGAGGCAGTGTCACAAGGGGTTCCAGTCCACCCAGCTCAGCTGTGTGTGTGTGTCTTTAAAATTATGGCATAGAGACATGCATTGCACACATAGAACTCAACACAACAGCTTGCCGCTTGCACGTGGATGTCAGCTGATGCCAGCCTGGCCTCCCTGGTGCTGTGCATCAGCCTGAGGGTCGTCTCGGGACAAGCGCGTCCTGTATCATACTGCGTGTAAGGGGCCTTGCCGCTCTGCCAAGGGGAGGGTAATTCAGGTAGGAAGGTAAAGAGTTCAGGTGGAAGGGAAGGGTGTTTCAGGTGGCTCAAAATGGCTCTGCCACCGCTCTTGCTGTAGGGCCCCTCTGCCCCTTAACGTCACCCCGCTGCAGATCTCGAGCTGTGTCATAAAACAACACCTGGTGGCTACGGTCAGCCCCAGGTTGAGATTAGGCCACGAGAGTAGCACAGAGTCTGCGGCGGCTACACCTCTACATTGTAGCCTGACCTCCTCATGGGACGCTAAGGGGCCATCTCGCATAACCAGCGCGGGCGGTCCCAGGCCAGGACACATCTTGTAGCCTAGCTGGCCAAGATGCTCCCTGCCCTTGTTCGCTCACCCGCTCGCTGCTCGGGCCCCGGCTCTTCGTCTGCTGCCCCCAGCCCCTTGCCCCCTGCCCTATGTCCCCTGCCTCTGCCCGGTGCACCCTGCTAGTTCGCCGATGTGCTTGGACTTCACCCCCGCACGCCCGCCGTACCATGCGCCCACCTTTTAGGAAACCCCACAAACCCCGCACCTGCTGTTGATAGCCCAGTGTAGGGCGTTGTTGTATTTTGTTGTTGGCCGTTGACGTTACTGCCTGCAATGGGCACTGCGTTGAAGGGTCAGTTTCTGCTGTCGGTTAGCTTGGGTACCCGTAACCCGTAAAAAAGACGAACAGTGCCTAGGCCAGTGCCGGAGGACCCCGACGACGACATTTTGGACCGCGACGAGGCACTACAGCCAGACCCACCCGAAGCGGAGCGAAATAGAAAGGCTCCGGAGAGGCTCGCGCTGCCCGCGATAGGGACAACACATACCACGGCAGGAAGTGCAAGTAGCCCACCTCATCGACCACCAAGAGCTTTGGGATGCCTTTGTGGCCGACGCTGTGCGGCCACGAGTGAAGGCCTGCAGCGAGCGGGCGGTGATCGCCAGCCTGCTGTTTGGCTTCCTCGTGCGCGGCTTGTTTACCATTCACATGCCATTGTCAAGCAGTCTTGAGGGTGTGTAAGGGAGGGTTAAAGGTAAGTAGGGTAGTAAGGGTTGTCAGGAGGCTCGGTATGTAGGCTGTGGAGGGGGCGTACATGTATTCAGGGTGGCAGCTGTGCATTACTTTGCTGCCAGCAAGACGTCCACAAGAGTGATTTCAGAACCGCATGACCGCCTGACGGTGCGCTGCTAGCCAGTCTGGGCATGACAGACACAATGCTCACAGTTTGGAGCTGCTGCTGGTGCAATGTCCCCTGACATGTCCCTGCAGTGTCCCCTGACTGACTGCTGCCACTGCCTTCTCCGGCTATGGCTGTTCCTGGCTGTCGCAGCTGCTAGAGATGCCGGTGTTTGTGGCTGCCAGTGCTACTGAGGCATTGACTGGCCACACGCTGTGGTGTATCCTGTGGGCGCTATCATGCTGTGCTTCTTCATCTTCACGTTGCGCAACAGCACCTGCCTCAAAGTGAGGCGGGCAGGTGTGGGAGATTGGAACAGTATGAGACATGACCTTCTGGCCTTATTACCTGCATGGTTTCCATGACAGCCATGTCTCGTGCAGGTGTGTAGCACAGGGAACACCTCTTCCAGCCTGCACTGCCCAGGCCCCCGTAATGCAGATCCTTTCACTACATGCTATCTGACCAAGCTAGTTTGGCTCCTTTGCAATCTTGTGGCAACCACTCATGAAAGTCCTGACATGATTCAGAACTGCCAGCAGTGGGTGTCAGCTGAGTAGGTACAAGTGAAGGCTGCCCCTCCCTCTGCACATCACATTCACATGGTAGCAGCAGCATCATGCAGCGCAATGGCATGCAGGCATGCTCCACCAACTTAATCCCATGGACATGTTGTGGCTCTTTCACCCTGACCCTGCCATGCTTTGAGCACTGACCCGCCACCACCAGTTCAGTGTAGGGCAACAGTTGCGCACTGCCACCAAGGACAAGCGCAGGCTCATCATCCATCCAGGCTCCGCAGCTCCTGTATTGCAGCTGCTCCTCACGCATCAGGCGTGCACAAGCAGTTGTCGCATGCGCTGCTTCAGCAGCAGTGGCCCCAACAAGGGCCTTCACGGCTCCACTTCCACCGCTACCACGTGAATGGCACATTGGCTCCTACAGAATGGCCCATGCCGTGCGGGCTGTGCCATTCGCTTATCCAAGGGCAGCAGCAGCTGGTCCAGGTGCAGGTGCTGAGTCACTGGCAGTGCTGCCAGTCCAGCAATCGGCTATCGTGCATCTGGTACATTGCTACTAGAGTGCCATTAGGGTATGAGTATGGTATGGTATGGTATGGTATGGTATGGTATGGTATGGTATGGTATGGTATGGTATGGTATGGTATGGTATGGTATGGTATGGTATGGTATGGTATGGTATGGTATGGTATGGTATGGTATGGTATGGTATGGTATGGTATGGTATGGTATGGTATGGTATGGTATGGTATGGTATGGTATGGTATGGTATGGTATGGTATGGTATGGTATGGTATGGTATGGTATGGTATGGTATGGTATGGTATGGTATGGTATGGTATGGTATGGTATGGTATGGTATGGTATGGTATGGTATGGTATGGTATGGTATGGTATGGTATGGTATGGTATGGTATGGTATGGTATGGTATGGTATGGTATGGTATGGTATGGTATGGTATGGTATGGTATGGTATGGTATGGTATGGTATGGTATGGTATGGTATGGTATGGTATGGTATGGTATGGTATGGTATGGTATGGTATGGTATGGTATGGTATGGTATGGTATGGTATGGTATGGTATGGTATGGTATGGTATGGTATGGTATGGTATGGTATGGTATGGTATGGTATGGTATGGTATGGTATGGTATGGTATGGTATGGTATGGTATGGTTGCCAAGTGTCGAGTATGAGTGCCAAGTGCCGAGTAGGGTATGAGTATGGTATGGTATGTGTATGGTATGGTATGAGTGCAAAGCAGCCATATCAGTTTTTTTTAGCTATACCACCTAGCTGCGAAGTGAAGGGGCAGGGGCAGGGGCAGGGGCAGGGGCAGGGGCAGGGGCAGGGGCAGGGGCAGGGGCAGGGGCAGGGGCAGGGGCAGGGGCAGGGGCAGGGGCAGGGGCAGGGGCAGGGGCAGGTCGCAACGGTGTCTAGTCGCAATGGTGTATCCTCACGTGACAACGAGGACCGTGCAAAACGCAAGGAGAGGAGCGGGGCATGTAGGCGATCCTGGCCAGTGGTGCAGAAGTACACGCGTGCTTTGCCATGCACTCAGTGTGACACCCTTCTCGCGTTGTATGCCCGCCATCAACCCCTCATCAACATCCCACGCCCAAGTCCAGTCTTGGATTCAGTTGAGGAGGTGGGATTGTTTAAACAGCCCCAGCGGTCCAATAGGACATATAGCCTGGGACTCAATCAACGTGACCCAGCCATAAAGACAGCTGGCAGTCCTAGCAAGTAGTGGTTGGTCCCTTATCCAAGCAGCCTAACGGCTAATGGCCTACGCGGTGTTGGCCATCTTCTTATCCGGTCACTCGGTCCATGGTCCTTGGAAGCCGTCAGTCGGTTCTCCATGAGGTCGCCACGGGTTGCAAGGGTCTGTTCAGATGACAATGCCGGAGCTTGTGTTGGCAGCCTGAGTGGCCATCAGGTGAGGCTTAACCTGCAGGCATGCCGGACGTTCAATACAGCCCCTTGAAACAACCGTCTCCCATCGCAGCAGCCACACAAGATGACAGCTGCTCCTGCTGCTCTGCTGCTGCTGACAGAGCTGCTGCTCACATGCCATTACATGCACAGCTGCCGCTGCTGCTGCTGCTGATAGTCCTGCTGCTGCTGCTGCTGATAGTCCTGCTGCTGCTGCCGCTGCTGCTGCTGCTTGTCAGAGCTGCTATTGACGTGGCGTTGCTGCTGCTGTGGGTAGCGCAGCTCACCTCATAGAGGTAGTCATGGGAGTACAGGAGCAGCGTGAGCGGCTGTCCCACCACGCAGAAGCTGAGCCTGCAGTGCAGTGTGGGCGCATACAGCGCTGGCTGCACCCTACCCCCCAGCCACTTCACACTTGGCCAGCAGCCTGAACAACAATAGCAGCTGCATCTTAATCAAAGGAAATGGCAACAACAGCAAAGGCAACAGCAGCAGCCGCCTGGCTAGCAGCAGGATAAGGATCAGGAGGATTATCAGCACCTCAACACATCAACACCATCAGCAGCAGCAGCAGCAGCAGCAGCAGCCTGAAGGAAGGAGCCGCCCCTGCCAGGCAGTTTGGGGGGGGTGCCTGCCCAGTGACTCAGCCCCACCCCCCCAGCCATCCCTGTCCCACCAGATTCCTGCTGCCTGCTGCCTGCTGCCTGCTCAGTGTCTTAAGCGTGGCCTAGGGACGAGACCATGATCGAAAGACATGGGATCAGGGAAAAACTGGGTTCAGGCTGTGGAAGAGATGATGTAAGAGATGATGTAAGAAATGGTGTAAGAGATGGTGTAAGAGATGATGTAAGAGATGGTGTAAGAAGTGGTATAAGAGATGATGTAAGAGATGGTGGGGTGCTGCATGCGGATGTGGTTGTGGGGGAATGCCTCGCCCCACCGACGGTGCTTCCTGACGCCCCTACCAGAACACGATGTTGCCAGCTTCGTCCCTGTTCAGCTTCTTGCGGGCGTAGTCTGTGAGGATGACCAGCGGCACCTGGAGGGGCAGGGAGGCAACCTAAAGGCAACCTGGAGGTGCCCTTGAGGGTGGGGGGAGCGGGGCGCGGGGCGGGAGGGAGGCAACCCAGATGGCTCTCGAGGGCTGGGGAGGAAAGGGTGGGGGGCGTGGGGCGGGAGGGAAATCGGGAAACGAAGCTGAAGAGAGGAGGAGAGTAGGGGGTGGGGGTTAGGGTCAGGGGGCTAACCCTCACCCCCAGGGCCGGGTTAGGGTTAGGACCTGGAGGGGCACAGAGGAAAGCCAATGCTGGTGTGGGGAGAAGGGGGGTGGGAGGAGCGGAGAGGGTGAGAAGAAGCTAAAGAGAGGAGGGGAGTGTGCAGGGAGGGGAGGGGGTGAGAGTCAGGGTCAGGAGGCTAACCCTGACCCCCAGGGCCCCCCAGGGGAGAGGCCCCATGGCGGCGGGAGGAGGGGAGGACAGGCCACGGTAGCCCTGGCATGCACTTTGCCAGGAAGGCTGAAGACAAAGCTGAAGAGAGACAAGGTGGGGAGGAGGTGGGGGTGCAGGCGAGGGAGGGAGGGAGGGAGGGGCGGCGGGGGGCAGAACTGACAGTTTGCCAGGAAGGCAGCAGCTAGGCTGAGGTGGCTACAGTTGGGCTGCAAAGCAGGCTGAGTGTGGCCTTCCTCTTGCCTCCTTGCTCTCATCCCCCTCCCCCCCGACACCCTGACCCCGGTCTCCCTGACCCTGACCTTGCTGCTGGCCCCTGCCGCACCTGCAGCATGATGCCGCTGAAGGCCCACAGCCGCACCATGTGCAGGGGCACGCCCAGCACCAGCTCGTGAAACACAGCGCTCACAAAGAACACAAGGATCATGGCTGGCCACCTGCACTGCCAGACACGGGCGCAGACACCAGTGGGCTGGGCACCACCACCACCACCACCACCACCACTGCATCCCCACTGTCACCGCCACTGCCACCGCCACCACCGCCACCACCACCACCACCACCACCGCCACCACCGCCACCACCGCCACCCACCCCACCCTACACCTGCATACCCCACCTGAGCCGCCTGGCTGCCCCTCACCTGGACAAACCCAGACGCAGGGCGGGGAAGTAGACGTGGCGCAGCAGCCACTTGTGCACCGGCAGGTTCCATTGCTTCCAGTAGCTGCCCACATCGCTGCTGTTCCACCTGCAGGCTCCACCACACCAGCCCAGCTGGCTCCCACCCTGCCATGCCCTGCCCTAGCTGCACACGCCACTGCTGCTGCTGCTCCTGCCACCAACGCTCCCTCACCACGCGTCCCTCATGCTGCCGCCATGCAAGGCCATGCAAGGCTGCTGCTGTTGTGACGGAGCACAAACTCCGTGCCACCCTTAGCCGCTACCCAGTGACAGCTACACTTAGGATGAGATCAGGGACGCAGGGCAACGACTAGGTCAGAGCTGCTGTCAGCAGGGGCAGGGGCAGGGGCAGGGGCAGGGGCAGGGGCAGGGGCAGGGGCAGGGGCAGGGGCAGGGGCAGGGGCAGGGGCAGGGGCAGGGGCAGGGGCAGGGGCAGGGGCAGGGGCAGGGGCAGGGGCAGGGGCAGGGGCAGGGGCAGGGGCAGGGGCAGGGGCAGGGGCAGGGGCAGGGGCAGGGGCAGGGGCAGGGGCAGGGGCAGGGGCAGGGGCAGGGGCAGGGGCAGGGGCAGGGGCAGGGGCAAGAGTCAGGGGTAGCCCAAACACTGTGTCTGTGGCCTCTAGTGTCTGCTCTGGGGGCAGGGGGCAGGGGGGCAGGGGCAGGGGGTAGGTCCAGACAGTGCAGGCCGGGGCTCACCAGTCCTTGTAGAACTCCCTGTCACCAAACCTCAGCAACTCCGCAAGGATGTTGAGCCACAAGTGGAACACGCAGTAGAACATGACCTGGGCAGCGCAGAGGGGCATGGGAGGGGTGGGGGAGGGGCAGCACGGAGGGGCATGGGAGGGGTGGCTGATATGGATGACCAGCAAGACCAAATTGAGGGTGCGAAGAGCGAGGGGAGTGTGGGTTGGGTGTGGCAGTGGGGGTTATGCTCCTGTAGGTCCATGACAAGGGACACCAGAGGTGCCTGGGGTCAAGGGAGGTAATCAGAAGAGCTGGCAGTTTTCTGTTTCAGGCTGCGCTGAGCCCTGCGCTCATCCCTGCGGGGTGCATGTGCATGTGAGGGGGGAGGCAGGCTCACCAGCCAGCAGTACATGTTGGGCAGCGCCAGCTTCAGCACCCGCTCCACTATGTGCAGCCAGTCCATCTGTGGCCACACAGCCACACAGCCACACAGCCAGTCAATGACTTGAGTGAGCAGACGGGCAGGGGCAGGGGCCGCTGGCAGGCATCCGGGGCATCCGGGGCAGTGAGGCAATCAGGCAGGCTGGAAGGGTCGCAGGCGGGGGAGGCAGACCAGCGTTCAGTTGGGCAGTCATGGAAGCAGACAGGTAGGTTGGGTTTGGTTTATTGAGACCTCAAGCATGCAGATGAGCAGGCCAGAATGCATGCTCGTTACTCCTCATCACTGCTGACACCTGAGCATACGGAGAGTCACACTCACCTGCATGAGTGGGCCCATGGAGTTTGCCACTGCTGGCTGCACATACTGCGCCACGATGAGGGACAACACCTGCACCCCCAACAACAGCAGCAGCAGGAGAGGGGTGATGGATTTGTGACCATGAAGGGGCAAGCAGTGAGGCGGTGTGTGAGGAGTGAGAAAGGTGAGAGAATACACACTATCAAGATGCTCGTGGCGCTCGTGGAGCTTAGGGTTTGGTGGTGCTGCTGCTGCTGCTGTGGTAGCTGTGTTGTAGGTGAGTGGTGGTGGTGGTGGTGGTGGTGAGTGGTGGTGGTGGTGGTGGTGGTGGTGGTGGTGGTGGTGGTGGTGGTGGTGGTGGTGGTGGTGATGGTGGGTTTGGTTGCATGACCCAGTTGATCATGCAGACCCACCGTGAGCATGACCACCAGCTCTCCCACCCGGCGGGCCAGCCACTTCTTTGCGGATGGTGCCTGTGCGCGGGTAGTTGACCTGCAAGCCCCGGCCAGGTAAGGCCAGCCAGGCCGCTTGTGCCTCACACTCATTCCAGCTGTCCACCTCCCTACCTACCTCCCTTGTCATCAATCTAGGGGTAAAACCCCCTCCCCCTCCCCCTCCCCTTCCCCCCCCCCTCCCCCCTCCCCCTCCCCCTCCCCCTCCCCTCCCCCTCCCCCTCCCCCCCTCCCCCTCCCCTCCCCCCCTCCCCCTCCCCCTCCCCCTCCCCCTCCCCCTCCCCCTCCCCCTCCCCCTCCCCCTCCCCCTCCCCCTCCCCCTCCCCCTCCCCCCTCCCCCTCCCCCTCCCTCCCCCTCCCCCTCCCCCTCCCCCCTCCCCCTCCCCCTCCCCCTCCCCCTCCCCCTCCCCCTCCCCCTCCCCCTCCCCCTTCCCCTCCCCCTCCCCCTCCCCCTCCCCCTCCTCCCCCTCCCCCCTCCCCCTCCCCCTCCCCCCTCCCCCTCCCCCTCCCCCTCCCCCTCCCCCTCCCCCCTGGGGTCTGTCATATGGGTGAGACACCTTCCTTCCCGCTGTCCGCCCCACACTCCACCCCGCTGCCTGCCGCTACTACCCAGTGTGCCCGCCCTCCTCCTTCCCCCTGCTCAGAGCACCCCTAGCCCACCCCCCTGTCCCACCTGGTAGGACAGTGTGGGAGCTGCCAGGAAGTAGGCCAGGTGTGAGAGTGTGAGATTCTCAGGGTAGGCCAGGAGGGCCCACTCCGCAGGGCGAGCCTGGACTGCCGCGCTCCACCTGGCCAGGCAGCAGGCAGCTGCGGTGAGGACGCTGAAGGGAAGCTGCAGGGAAGCTGCAAGGGCGCTCGCAGCTGACCTCACTTCTTGCTCCCCTCTCCCTTATCATACACACCCTGTCACCCCCATCTGCATCAGGGCTCCCCACACACTACAACCAACCAACACCAACCACCACCCCACCACCACCAACTACCAACCACCCCCATCTGCATCAGGCCTCCCCTCACCCACATGTCCCCCCACCCTGCGCTGACCCCCCACTCACAGTGGCCCCCCAGCAACCACTCCACCCCCCACCGCTGCCCCTCCCCCCGCCATGCCCACCTGGCCGCACCTCCCCCTGGCGCCTGGCTTGTCGCAGGTCAGCGCAGCAGTGGTGGAAGCTGACCAGCTTCATCCACAACACCACGGCCAGACAGATGAGCACAGCAGCCGACAGCGGCTCTGCCTGCAGGGTCAGGGTCAGGGTCAGGGTCAGGGTCAGGGTCAGGGTCAGGGTCAGGGTCAGGGTCAGGGTCAGGGTCAGGGTCAGGGTCAGGGTCAGGGTCAGGGTCAGGGTCAGGGTCAGGGTCAGGGTCAGGGTCAGGGTCAGGGTCAGGGTCAGGGTCAGGGTCAGGGTCAGGGTCAGGGTCAGGGTCAGGGTCAGGGTCAGGGTCAGGGTCAGGGTCAGGGTCAGGGTCAGGGTCAGGGTCAGGGTCAGGGTCAGGGTCAGGGTCAGGGTCAGGGTCAGCAGGGTGGGGGGCTTTTACAGCCCCAGGTCCTGAATGCTTGAATGTCATGCTGTCATGTTGGCACACCCTGGTGTCACACAGTATCCATGCCCCATTGTGTAACACCCTAGCTGTCACACTTCCACCCTCTCACACCAACGAGCCACACACCCAGATGTCACACCGCCTGCCTTGGTAGTGAAGATGACCGCCCAGGGAAGGGCCACAGCCGCTGTGGTGTTGGCGGCGTTAAGCCAGAACAGCACCCACTCGCCCCTGGCGGATTGCCTGGCTAGCTTGCGCCGCCGCTGAAGCTGCTGCTGCTGCTGCTGGGTCAGGCCCTGTGGCGCCCCCCCTGCCTGTGAGGGAGGGGCAGCGTCCTCCTCACGCTTGGCCCAGCCTGCCACCGCCTGCAGGGCAGGGCGGGCGGCACAGCATGCCAGCTCTAGGGAATGGGTGGGGTTCTAGGACAGGAAGGGCAGGCCCGAAAGCCAAGCAGGCCGGCCAGCAGAAGGTGGGTGGGTGGGTGGGTGGGTGTGCAGCAGGCAGGCAAGTAGGCTCTATCCAGGGGCGGGTGACCAACAGCCATGAGCACAACAGCCCATGCTGCCCCTAGCAGCCAGTGCCAGACCGCCAGGAGTGAGTGCCCAGCTGCCCCTGAACCCCTGCCCAGCCACTGCCACCCCCCTGCAGCCGCAGTGCAGTGCCGCAGTGGCTCCACCTTGTGCTCTGCAGCCACCATGGCTGCGCCCAGCTTCTCCACCATCAGGGCCAGGGCCACCATGAGGCACATGGCGGGGTAGCACAGGGCCAAGGGGATCTGGGCAGCGAGCAGCGCCAGAGGGGGAGGGTGCATCATCGTGGAAGGCGCAGGGAAGGGCAGCAGGGGGGGTCCCAGGGGGGGGCCACAGAGGGAGGGGGCTGAGAGGGGGAGGTGACTCTTACGTTTTGGCAGATGACGGAGTGTTTGCAGGGGATGTTTGCAGGGAGGGTGCATCAGGGTGGAGGGCACAGGGCAGGTCAGGGGGGATGGATCAGGGGGAAGAGGGGAGGGGAGGTCAGTCTGGTAGGGTCTGGCAGGGGCGGCTGGAAGGGGCTGGAGGTGGCTGAGGGGGATGACGTGGGGAGGGGGGACAGCACTGGAAGAGACCAACTCCTGAAAACCAGCCAGCAGCTGGCATGACGCTCTCCTTCCCCGCCCCCTCCTAATGCCCCTCCTCCCTCCTTCCCCTCCCCCTTGCTCCCTCACCCTCCTGGTATGACCACCACCCTACCCACAGTGGGGTTGCCGATGGGTTAGGGTTAGGTCACCCTGCCCCTGCCCCTACCCCTGCCCCTGCCCCTGCCCCTGCCCCTGCTCCTGCTCCTGCTCCTGCTCCTGCCCCTGCCCCTAGCCCTAGCCCTAGCCCTACCCACATTGGGGTTGCCGATAGTGATTGAGCCAAAGAAGGCCAGGGGATTGTAGCGCCACCCGTACTTCAACGCATTCTCCAGCGCTAGCCTACAGCCAGCCAGGCCTGCCAGGCACACTGGGAGTGGCATCCAGCCCATGGCTGTGTGCACCACCCTCCAACACACACAACTCACACAGCTCTGGCCAGGAGCCCGCTCTACTGTCGGGACAGAGCTAGCCAGACCTGCCAGGCAGTAGGAGGCAGGATGCCTATGATAGCTACAGGTCCAGGGTGGATGCAGCCGCTGCACCACTGACTGTTTCGTTGTCGTCGGCAGCTGCTGTCATGGTGCGTTGAGAAGCAGGCAGGGAGGCAAGCTAACGCAAGCTTGCAGTCACGGGCAGCTGCTACAGGGCCCCCACATGCCCCCACCCTCTCCTCCCTCTCTTTGCCCTTTCCCATTCATTGCCCGTCTGCTTTCCACCCCTCCTGCTTCTCTTTTACTCCCCCTGCCCTGTACCAGCCCCTCAGCCCCTCAGCCCCTCAGCCCCTGATGTGCCCCAGTCTTGATGTGTTCCAATGCCCCTATGTGTGTTCCTCCCTCCCTATTGATCCCCCCGCCCTGTACCAGCCCCTCAGCCCCTCAGCCCCTCAGCCCCAGCCTTGTTGTGTTCCAATGCCCCTACGTGTGTCAGCCCCTCACAGCCAGGCCGTACAGGGTAGGCAATGGCTAGGAGGTTAGGCTACTCCTAACCGCCCCTCCCTGCCAGGCTGCCCTCCTGCCGCCCCCTCACCTGAAGTTGGTGGCCACCAGGATGACCCCCATCAGGTTGAACAGCCCCGTGTGCTTCTCATGCCACATGCGCTCTGAGCTCAGGTAGCTTAGCTTCACCCCCGTGTGCACAGGCGTGCTGCCTGACATGGGCCCCTTGCCGCCCGCATGGCTGGAGTGACCCACAGTGTGACCACCCGGCCCCCCATGCAGGCTTGCATGTGAAGGGGCCGCATGCGCCGTGGCAGGATTGAAGGTGCGGCTGTTGGGGGAGGCCCCGGGGGCAGTTGAGGAGGTCAGCAGCTCAGCAGGGTGATCAGCGGGCGAGGCGGTTGGGCCGTGGCTGGTGCTGAGGGTGGTCTGCTGAGGGTCGTCAGCGCCAGAGAGAGCCAGTGCCTGAGGGTCTGCAGGGGAGGGGTGATGGCAGGGCAGGGCAGGGCAGCAGTGGCAAAGCAGATAAGTGTGGGAACGGGGCCAGGGGTTCACAGCTAGGGGAGGGCAGGGGGAGGGTGCGGGCAGCAGGGCAGGGGCCAAGGTTGCAGGGCCAGGGTCCAGGCTGGTTGTCTGGATAGAGGGCAGCCCAGGGCCTGGCTGGTGCCGTGGTGAAGGTAGCTGTTGGGTGCGCCCCGGTCTCCGGTGATCCTGCCTGCTGAGCCCCAGCCCGCCCTCAGCCACCAGCCCTGCCCAGACCCTGTGCCCTCCACCACGGGAGGGCAAGGGCAGCTGGGTACGCGTCAAGGCAGCGTCACGCCCCGGCCTCAGGTGACCCTGCCCCTTGTGCCCCAGCCCACCCTGAGCCTGTGCCGTGAGTCCAGTGAGTCCAGTGAGGGTCTGGTGCCGTGTGGCCCATGAGGCTTCAGGCTTGCTTGGTGCCCCAGTCCACGGCAGCAGCAGCAGCAGCAGCCAGGCACAGTCTACCCAGCGTCAAGCCCCAAGACACCCCACCCAGTGAGGGTCTGGTGCTCACTAGAGGGGCGGGGGCCGGGGCTGCTGGAGTGTGCCTGAGGTGCCAGCGCCTCTTCCGCCGCTGCCGTCATCACTGGCTGGTAAGCTATAGAGTAGCCAGGTGTGAGTGAGCTGCCCAGGTCCAGGGAGCTGAAGGGCCGGGCTGGCAGGGAGGCTGAGGGCCTCAGATGGCGGGCTGCCTGCAGCCAGGTCGGGCAAGGCAGGGCAGCGTGGGGCAGGCAGGCGTGCCTGGGGTCCCTCCCTTGGGGTATGTGTACGGCCAGGCAGGCAGGAAGGCGGGTGGGCGGGCAGGCGGGCGGGTGGGTGGGTCACACCTTGCAGCAGCGCTTGTGCCTGCAGCCTGACCCGCATCATACCTGGATGGTACTGATGCCCCTGGGCCCTGACGTATCGCGCCGCTCACAGCCCACAGCCTGCAGCGCTGCCACCCACTTCAGCGCTACCTCCTTGTTGAGTGATGCCATCCTGTATGCCAGGGTAGAGCAGGTCCAGGGTTTTACGAGGGGTAGGGTGGGGTGGGGTGGGGTGGGGTGGGGTGGGGTGGGGTGGGGTGGGGTGGGGTGGGGTGGGGTGGGGTGGGGTGGGGTGGGGTGGGGTGGGGTGGGGTGGGGTGGGGTGGGGTGGGGTGGGGTGGGGTGGGGTGGGGTGGGGTGGGGTGGGGTGGGGTGGGGTGGGGTGGGGTGGGGTGGGGTGGGGTGGGGTGGGGTGGGGTGGGGTGCTGGTGTGGTGACGGGCAGGTGGTCAGGCGGGCGCATCACCTGCAGGCTGTGTTGCCGGCTGGGTCCAGGAGGGCAAAGGCCCACCACCTGCGGTTCACCAAGCCCTGCCACTCCACACTGCAGCCCTACAACACATCACAGGCCAGCACAGGACAGCATGTTGGTGGCAGCAGAGGGCAGGGGCACGTCAAGCAGCCCTGACAGCCTGACACCCATGCCTCTCCTGCTGCTCCTGCTGAGGTGATGATGGTGATGATGGAGGTGATGGCAGTGGTGGTTGTGGTGGTTGTGGTGGTTGTGGTGGTGAGGGCCCTGTGTGGGCCTACCAGTGTGCTGAACTCTTCCCGTGGTGAGAAGGCCACGTCCTTATCACTCTTATAGTACCTGGCAGCAGCGACAGCAGCATGTTGGAATGAGCTGCACGCATCATGAGAGACATGGGCATGGGCCAGTCCTGAAGCTGCAGTGCAGGGTCCCTGCGTGATGCCAGTGATGCTACACTGCCGCCTACTGATCAGCGCGGTGTAACAGCCGCGGCATCACAACACAATGCTCCATCCAAGCATCAGCCTACACGGCCCAAGCACATGGGTCCAAGCACACACCCCAGGCAGCCCCCTACTCTGCTCCGACCGAAACCTCTGCTGGCCCTGCCCTGCCCTGCCCTCGCCTGTGCAGGCTAAGCCTGCCGGTAGCATCAAGCTGAGCACACTGGCTAGTTACGTCCCCCTTCCCCTGCCCATCCCCACCCCCTTCCTCCTCCAACCCATCCTGCTTCTGCCCCCGCTCCTGCCCCTGCTGCAAAGTAAGAAAGAAAGAAAAACTGCGCCCTCGCCGTCGGGCGTGCTTGAAGGGAGGAGAGTAGCCTCGGGGCGTGTCCTCGCTACCCTCCCGCCCCCGCTTTTGCCCCTGCTGGCTCACATCAGGGAGGTGCCTTGCAGGAGGAAGTAGCGCTGCTCCCACTCTGAGCCCAGCAGGGGCAGTGCCACACTGCGCCAGCGGTACAAGCTCTCCCCCACCACCACATCCCGGGCTGCAAGCTGCACCGTGAGGAGCACAGTCAGAGGGGCGTGATGGCGGTGTGGCCAGGGCCAGGTGGGTGATGGATGCATTGGCAGGTCAATGGGAGGGGTGGGAGGGCTGTGCCAAGTACCCTTGCATGGCCAGTGCCAAGGGGTGACATAGGTTCAGGGCTTACGAGGGCCACAGGGACATTGCCTACCTGTTCCTGCAGCTGTGCATTTTGCGCCTGTAGCCGGAGAACCTCGCGTTGGAGACTGGTGCGCTCTTTTACTGCGTCCTCTAGCTGCTTACATGCCTCTGATTCGCCATCGCTGTTTGTCGCTGTGGAGAGGGGCTTTCGACGGAAAGGCCATGGCATAGTGCGCATCCGGTTACAACACGGTCCCCCGGTTTGATCAGGGCTTTGTCGACGCATGGGGATATGGATAAAAACCCAAGTTGACCTGGTTTTGCCGCCGACATACCTCACTACAGCGTCCCCTCAGTCTCCCAGACAGAAGAGGATGATGCATTACGCCGTGCATGCACCATGTTTGCATCGACCCTTTGTTACGAAAGCTGCATGGTGACATCTTCAACCAGTCACTACAGCAGTGCAGCGCAAACACTACGGATAGTTTAGAGCTTGGCATCCATTCCAGTCTTTCGTTTGCCATCGCCTCCTTCGGCTGCCTGCCCCTGAGCCCACCACGCCTCCTGCACCAAACGAGCGAGTTTGACCGAGTCGAGTGAGCGGCAGCATGTCTCACCCTCCAGGAGGCCATCGAGACGGGCGAGACCCCAGCACCAGTATCTTCTACAGGACCCGCATCTGTAACGAGTGGGCGGATGGGCGCTGCCGCTTTGGCGACACGTGAGCAGCCAGTTTTGCAACCATGAGGAGCGCCCCATAGATGGCCCGTCACATTACATACAGGGCAGCAGTGTTGCAAGCAGCTGTAGCAACCTGGTACAGCATAGTGCCAGCGAGGCTGAGTGCAACGGGTCAGGGTCCTTGCGCATACCAGTGCAGCCAGGCTCCCTGCAGCACAAACCCAATGCTAACCTCGACCCCAA